>SJYW01022904.1:135113-188172 GCA_006410735.1 Raphicerus campestris | reverse complement strand
CTCTTTTGTTCCTATTCAGTCTTTATAACTTCTTTTTACTCTTGCTTCCTTTCACTGGCTAGGACCTTGAATATAATGTTCAGTGGAGGTGGTGAAAGTAGATTCCTTCTTTTGGTCTCAACTTCAGAGAGAAACTTTACAACATTTCACTGATAACTATTATGTTCTGAAGGGTTTTTTTGGTATTAATAGATACTCTTTATCAGAATAAAGAAGTTCTCCTCTATTCCTAGTTTTATAACTGTCTTCACTGTAAATGGATGTTGAATTAAATAAAATGATTTTCCTGCATTGGTTGAGATGATTATATGATCTTCATAAGCTATTTAATTCCCATTTTGCTGCAGGCTCTTTTTGGTGAATAAGCAAGAAGGTAAACGTTGACATAATTCCTGTATTTGTACATTGTTGTTTTGTCAAAAGAGTTTGCTTGGAGGTCTGAGTGTTTCTGATGAGAGAGGGAACAAGAATATATGCTCTGGAATTGTTCTGTGAGTTTCTGATTCAAGAAAATGATCTCCAAATGGTTCAAAGAGAAACAAGACAAGAAGCATTTCACTGAGGCTGGTGTGCCTATGGCAGTAAATGCAGCCGAATGTTATCCTTTAGAATGTAGTTGAATAAGGACACCAAGCGACAGAGAGTTTGCCAAGTTTTTGAAGAAGAGTTATTTAATTTTGATACATCTACAAGGAACAGGGATTAAAGATTCATCAGTATGAGTACTGATGTGTGTGTTACCTGGACTACAGCAGAGGGAGCGCAATTTCAAGGTGATTTCCCAAAGTATCAGGTTTTAAAGAGATTCCATAGAGAAGTTGGAAAGTAATTAGATAGGTAGTGGTTTATTTTTAATGGACTCGTTTCATGTCAAAAGTCTGAATTCTGCTTGCAATTTCCGTTTGGCTTACTTACAGATGGGACTCAACCTGCATGCAAAAACCAGGACAGGCTGATTTTAAGAAAGTGACTCCGAACTGGGGAAGTGAAGGGGGGCGGGTAGAAATGGGCTGCCCAGATCAGTCCAGGAATAATTTTTCAAGTAATTTAAAGTTCCTAATGCAGAAATAAAGCAATATCAGAACACGTGGGAATTGTTTCCTTAGTGTATTTCACTAAGATATATGGGCTTCCCTGGTGGCTCAGTGGTAAAGAACCCACCTGCCAATGCAGGAGACTCAGGTTTGATTCCTGGATCAGGAAGATCTCCTGCAGAAGGAAATAGAAACCCACTCCAGTATTCTTACTGGGGAAATCCCATGGACAAAGGAGCCTGGTGGGCTGCAGTCCATCGGGGTAGCAAAGAGTCAGACACGACTGAGCAACTGAGCATACACACACACACACACATGCACAAAGATATATAGTTCTTGCTTCTTTAAAGTCAATGAGCATTTTTGTTATTTGGATTTGGGGAAAAAAATTCATGGGATGCATTTCTTGGCCAAGACTACTACTGGCATAAGCATTATAATGGTTTTTTTTTTTTCACACATTTTTACTCCTAGTGGGTAAGCAGTTGGTGTTGGAATACAGTTGAGATCTTTATTGAAGAAAGTGGGAAAAATTCATTTTAAAGACAAAAATACTATGACAGTTGGACCCCAACAATGTTTTTTGGTCTTTCAGTATGAAGATGACATTTCTAACCAGTGCAATTTCTATTTTGGGTGGAGAAACATGATATGAAGAACTGAAAGGACATCTGGGTGTAGCAGTGTGGACCTGTCTGTCTGGCCGAGTCCCTTTGCTGTCCGCCTGAAATTTTCACAACATTGTTAATCAGCTATTTTTGTTGTTGTTTAGTTGCTAAGTCATGTCTAACTCTTTTATGACCCCATGGACTGAGCCCACCAGGCTCCTTTGTCTACAGGTTTTCCCAGGGAAGACTATTGGAATGGAATGCCATTTCCTTCTCCAGGGGATCTTCTCGACCCAGGGACTGAACTGAAGTCTCCTGCCCTGGCAGGTAGATTCTTTACCACTGAGCTACCAGGGAAGCCTTGTTAATCAGTTATCCTCCAGTATAAAATAAAAAGTAAAGGAAGAAAAAAGAACATCTGATCCCTTTTCTACCTTAAGCTGTATTGCAAAAGGTCCCTCTGTGATTGAATCTCATAGTGCATACGACTCTAGTGAAGGGAGCTGGGTGTGGAGAAACAATTAGATGGAACTGCTAGCAACTGTATCATGGCCCTATTCAAGTTTGTCTTCTTCTCTGAAGTCTTCCTNGATTGAACTCGTGTCTCCTGCATTGGCAGGTGGATTCTTTACCACTGAGCCACCTGTGAAGCCCTTTAGTACGTACACATATGATTAACCTCTGCAGCTCCATGGATACTTTCAGCCCTTACTCCTTTCTTAGTTCCTTTAAGAAGTCAATCTATGAGCCAAGCTGTGAATTAAAATGTGTCTCCTCTACTGACATTCCCCATCACCAATGCCACCATCTCAAATACTTCCCTTCTTCTTTTCTGACAGATGGTGGGCCTTAATCTATCCAACAATGCCCAGGAAAAGATAAAATTTCAGTTGTACTCCAAACTTTCGTTAAAATTTTTGCTTTTGATTTGTCTCCTTAAACCCTCATCCCCCTTCTCAGTCAACCACCATTTCCATTAACTCTTTACCTATACACAAACTAACCAAAATCATTGCCTTCATTCTGCAAACTATTTTAATTTCCTTTTCCCCACCACCAGTCTTCAGTGGAAGATGTCTCACCTCAGTTCTCCTCTAATGAATTCCAGTCCCAATCCTACAAACCATTTTTACATGATCATCATTTGCTTCTCTGTATCAGGTCCTGCTAAAAAAAGATTTGCACCTTGAAACATTGCTCCTTTCCATCCTATCTCCACATGCATGACTACATCATCATCAGCCCGTTGCTCCTTCTCATGCATATGAATATACCCTCTGAATAGAATACTGCTGATGCTGCTGCTGCTAAGTCTCTTCAGTTGTGTCCGACTCTGTGCAACACCATAGATGGCAGCCCACCAGTCTCCCCTGTCTCTGGGATTCTCCAGGCAAGATCACTGGAGTGAGCTGCAATTTCCTTCTCCAATGCATGAAAGTGAAAAGTGAAAGTGAAGTCGCTCAGTCCTGTCTGACTCTCAGCGACCCCATGGACTGCAGCCTACCAGGCTCCTCCATCCATGGGATTCTCCAGGCAAGAATACTGGAGTGGGGTGCCATTGCCTTCTCCAGAATAGAACACTAGCTAGAGACTTTTACTTATATTCAGTCCATCCTGCTAGTTGCTGCAGCAAAGTTCTCTAGCCCCTAGCACACACCTCTCTCGAGCTCTTCCATTACATTTGCTTCAGCTGTTGTTTTATCCTTGGCAGCTTGTGAGCATCTCCATCACTGTCAATTGGGGCTTCCCTGGGTGGTGGTTCTGCTTCGTTTACTCAGGGAGGAAAGGATCTTGGAGTCGTTTGTCATCACCAGTAGACTTTCTTCAGGTTATACGAGTAAATGCCTGACCAGATAGCTGTTACGTTTTCAAATGAACTATAACCTTGTCTGAATTTTCTTGTCATTTTTATCAAATTTCAATGATACTGAAAGAGACATAAAAAAAATCTACATATAATCAAACTCTACCTATATATTTTTGAAGTTACTAAAAATGTTGACCCAGGGTTATTGTCTGTTACTGAATATGAAACAACGGTGCCTTGATTTACTATGTTTTCAAAATCTGCAACATCACAGAATACTTTTGTGCAAAAATAAAAATAAAGGTGATAGAGTGCCACTAGTAATGGAATACATGCTTTAATTTTGTTATTAAGAGGAGCCTGTATTCTGTGCACAGACATAGCTGGGTAATGTAGGAGTTGATCTCCTTTGATGTAAGGGGCTATTCTTATAAAAGAAAATATATTTGAAGTACAACTAGAGATATGGTGCTTTGGTCTATAACACAAATTAGACATAAGCTGGCCTTTTAGAAATTCACAAAATGGTTATTTTCATAAATGTCTGTTTAGGTAATAGTACTTACAAATAATTTGACTTGGGTTTTCTTTAACATTAGTGATTTTATTTACAGAACATGTCTGAAAAAATAATGTTTTGCTTTTTTTTTTTCTTGGCTGCATGGCACGTGGGATCTTAGTTTCCCAACTAGGGGATGAACCTGTGCTCCCCCACCTTGGTAGCACAGAGTCTTAACTCTGTGGACCACCAGAGAAGTCCCCTTGCAGTTTTATTTTGCAAAGTATGTCCTCTGACTCTGAGTTATAATAGAGAAATATAAACTTCAAATGATTGATTTTCAAATCTTATAATTTCTTTTTATTTTTATTTTTTCTTCCAGTTTTATTGAAATGTAATTGACATATAGCTCTGTATAAATTTAAGGCATACAGCATAAAGATTTGATTTATATACATCATGTAATGATTACCACAGTAAGTTTAGTGATTATCATCTCATATAGATACAAAATAAAAGAAAAAAAACAATATTTTTTCTTGTCACAAAGACTCTCGGAATTTACTCTCTTAAATTTTATGTATAACATACAGCAGTATTAATTAATCATGTTGTACACTATATTCCTAGTATTTATCTTATAATATGAAGTTTAAATTTGATCTTTTTTTAATGAGTTTGCTTATTTTTGAAGTATAATTGCCCAAGCACATGTTACCCCTCTTACACAACACAGCAATTTGTTATTTCTATATATTTCAAATATATTACCACTTAATCTTAAAAAGAATTGTGAAGCCCGATTTTTTGTAGCTCTATTTATTCTACTATTACAAAGAAATGTATATATTTTAATTTTATCAGTAAACCTTATTCAACTAGTGCCAACAGATTTCAGTGTAAAGGCATCTTTAAGTGGAAAAATTATTTTAAAATTATAGAGAAACAATTTTTTATAAATAGATGCTTTGTATATTTAAGGACCATTTACACAAAAATATATAGTATTAGTAACCCATACTTTCTTAGCATTATATATTAAATCTAGAAATACAAATAGTTTGATACAAGTGTAAGCATATTTTAAAATATCTTTAAATTGGGAAACAATAGCTATTGCCCAGTACTGCGCATTGATATAGTCATCAAACAAGTACATGTGAGTTGTTAAGCAAAGTATTTTGAAGTTTTTCTTTTCAACTTTAAAAATTTGGGCTTACCAGTTTTGTTTTGTTTTTTTTTTATAGACAAATACCATGTGATTCCACTCATCTATATTTAAGGTTGTCAGATTCATAGAAACATAAAGTAGAATGGTGGCTACTAGGGGCTGCAGGAAGAAGAAATGGGGAGATGTTGTTTAATGAGTAGAAAGTTTCAGTTCTGCGAGATGAAAAGTTATGGAAAGCTGCTGACAAACATTGTGATACTTAACACTACTGTACTGTACACTTGAAAACGGTAAGATGGCAAATTGTGTGTGTTTTTTTAAATAACAATTAAAATTTGTTTAAAAGATAAAATGAAAACAAAACAAAATAAATTAAAACCACCCCACAAAAACTCATATATAGATCAAAATACCTTTAATTCTATACTGTAATTATATTTAATTTTCTGTTCTGTGATAATATTGATAATCATGTTACCAGAAATACATAAGCTAGAATATGCAAAAATAAACTATGGAATAAGGTAACTTCTGCTCAGTTTGAAGAGGGACATTTTGTTTTTTATTAATTGTGAAATAATTGTGAAGTAATCTCTTGTGCTGAAATGTGAGGTCACTTTATTAGATTCTCTCTAGGTAGGAAAGAAGTTAGGTGTCTTCAACAAGATGGAAAATGTAGCTTTTATAGTAAGTAAGACTGAACCTCATAAATAGTAAAAGTGCTTATCCCTTGATACAANGCCAACAGATTTCAGTGTAAAGGCATCTTTAAGTGGAAAAATTATTTTAAAATTATAGAGAAACAATTTTTTATAAATAGATGCTTTGTATATATTTAAGGACCATTTACACAAAAATATATAGTATTAGTAACCCATACTTTCTTAGCATTATATATTAAATCTAGAAATACAAATAGTTTGATACAAGTGTAAGCATATTTTAAAATATCTTTAAATTGGGAAACAATAGCTATTGCCCAGTACTGCGCATTGATATAGTCATCAAACAAGTACATGTGAGTTGTTAAGCAAAGTATTTTGAAGTTTTTCTTTTCAACTTTAAAAATTTGGGCTTACCAGTTTTGTTTTGTTTTTTTTTTATAGACAAATACCATGTGATTCCACTCATCTATATTTAAGGTTGTCAGATTCATAGAAACATAAAGTAGAATGGTGGCTACTAGGGGCTGCAGGAAGAAGAAATGGGGAGATGTTGTTTAATGAGTAGAAAGTTTCAGTTCTGCGAGATGAAAAGTTATGGAAAGCTGCTGACAAACATTGTGATACTTAACACTACTGTACTGTACACTTGAAAACGGTAAGATGGCAAATTGTGTGTGTTTTTTTAAATAACAATTAAAATTTGTTTAAAAGATAAAATGAAAACAAAACAAAATAAATTAAAACCACCCCACAAAAACTCATATATAGATCAAAATACCTTTAATTCTATACTGTAATTATATTTAATTTTCTGTTCTGTGATAATATTGATAATCATGTTACCAGAAATACATAAGCTAGAATATGCAAAAATAAACTATGGAATAAGGTAACTTCTGCTCAGTTTGAAGAGGGACATTTTGTTTTTTATTAATTGTGAAATAATTGTGAAGTAATCTCTTGTGCTGAAATGTGAGGTCACTTTATTAGATTCTCTCTAGGTAGGAAAGAAGTTAGGTGTCTTCAACAAGATGGAAAATGTAGCTTTTATAGTAAGTAAGACTGAACCTCATAAATAGTAAAAGTGCTTATCCCTTGATACAACAGGAAAAAAGAGGGTTCAAGCAAGCACATTAGCTTTACAGACATCATCCATGTCATTAAAATCGCTATTAAAGTATATCTGCCTCTTTTACTTGGTTAAAGCTAAAATAATAATACAAAGAAAGCAAACACCAGAAAAGATTTTAATTTTCAAAAATAAAATATATGTTTTAATGATTTTAGAAACAGCCTATATCAGCAATCTTATTTCTACATTTTCCTAATAATGACTTGTGATGGCATAGATTTCCACACAGGAGGAAAAGTAAATAGTAAGCTTCATCTGTCCCAATCTGCAACCAGATCCTTCCAGCTGGCATTTTCCAATGAATCAGAGAAAATATATGAACCAGCTAAACCACTGAGCCATAAAATCCACTTAGAAAAAGCAAGTTGCTTCACACTATGAAGGCAGTATGGGTAAGCACTGGCACTTACTGAGCACCTTTACATGCTCAAGTCTGTACAACATACTTTACATACATTATGTTACTAAATATTAAAAATTAGGCAATAATATGTTTCATTTTAAACCAGGTTTAGTGAGCAGAACATGAACTCACCTACTTCAAAAATCTACATGCTTGCCATTGCATTCAGTATGTTCAAGAGGTTTCTTTTTTTCTCTCTCTGATTTCATTGTATTCTAACCCTATTGTTTCATTTGCTTAATTCATCCCCAAGATACACCTGCAAGGGACTGTATATTATACATACACAGGCTTATTCTTTCTTATATGAAATATATGTAATTTATTTTAAAAATTGTTTGAAATACAAAGATTCAATAAACCATTAAAAATTAATTTTTTTCTTTTTGGAATGAAGCTATTTATCAACACTCATCACATGAAACAAGGCTCTACTAATAAATGAATCATTCACAAAAACAAAATAAAAATCTTTTCACTGCCACCACACCCTCATCTTCATAGCTCACTGTATTCCTTTCTGCTCAATCTTTTTTAATATTGGTTGTACACATTCATAGTTCTTCCTCTTTATGACCAGAAGCAAGATAATTCCATTCTACCAGTGGAAATTTTAGGAAATTTTTATTTATATTTGTTCATTCATATACTCAAAAAATCGTGAATAATCATTGAGTCTGTCTCTACAATTAAGAGTGACAAGCCAGGCCTTCCCTGGNTTTATGACCAGAAGCAAGATAATTCCATTCTACTAGTGGAAATTTTAGGAAATTTTTATTTATATTTGTTCATTCATATACTCAAAAAATCATGAATAAGCATTGAGTCTGTCTCTACAATTAAGAGTGACAAGCCAGGCCTTCCCTGGGGGCTCACAGTGTTAAAGGACCCACCTGCCAATGCAGGAGACACGGGAAGATCCCACATGACACAGAGCAACTAAGCCCACATGCCACTACCGTGGCTAGAACCTAGGAGCTGCAACTACTGAGTCCGTGCGCCATAACCACTGAAGCCTGACTGCCCTAGAGCCCCTGCTCTGCGACAAGAGAAGCCACCACAGTGAGAAGCCACCATGACTAAAGAGTAGCCCCTGCTCACTCCAGGGAAGACCTAGCACAGCCAAGAAATTAATTCATTAAAAATACTTTTAATGCATTCCATGGAAAAAGCAAAAGAGTTCCAGAAAAACAACTATTTCTGCTTTATTGACTATGCCAAAGCCTTTGACTGTGTGGATCACAATAAACTGTGGAAAATTCTGAAAGAGATGGGAATACCAGACCACCTGACCTGCCTCTTGAGAAATCTTTATGCAGGCCAGGAAGCAGCAGTTAAAACTGGACATAGAACAACAGACTGGTTCCAAATAGGAAAAGGAGTACGTCAAGGCTGTATATTGTCATCCTGCTTATTTAACTTATATGCAGAGTACATCATGAGAAACGCTGAACTAGAAGAAACACAAGCTGGAATCAAGATTGCTGGGAGAAATATCAATAACCTCAGATATGCAGATGACACCACCCTTATGGCAGAAAGTGAAGAGGAACTAAAAGCCTCTTGATAAAAGTGAAAGAGGAGAGTGAAAAAGTTGGCTTAAAGCTCAACATTCAGAAAATGAAGATCATGGCATCTGGTCCCATCACTTCATGGCAAATAGATGGGGAAACAGTGCAAACAGTGTCAGACTTTATTTTGGGGGGGCTCCTAAATCACTGCAGATTGTGATTAGAGCCATGAAATTAAAAGATGCTTACTCCTTGGAAGAAAAGCTATGATCAACCTAGACAGCAGATTCAAAAGCAGAGACATTACTTTGCCGACTAAGGTCCATCTAGTCAAGGCTATGGTTTTCCCAGCGGTAATGTATGGATGTGAGAGTTGGACTGTGAAGAAGGCTGAGCACAGAAGAATTGATGCGGTGTTGAAGACTCTTGAGAGTCCCTTGGACGGCAAGCAGATCCAACCAGTCCATTCTGAAGGAGCTCAACCCTGGGATTTCTTTGGAAGGAATGATGCTGAAGCTGAAACTCCAGTACTTTGGCCACCTCATGTGAAGAGTTGACTCATTGGAAAACACTTTGATGCTGAGTGGATTGGGGGCAGGAGGAGAAGGGGACGACCGAGGATGAGATGGCTGGATGGCATCACCGACTCGATGGACGTGAGTCTGAGTGAACTCTGGGAGTTGGTGATGGACAGGGAGGCCTGGTGTACTGCGATTCATGGGGTCGCAAAGAGTGGGACACGACTGAGGGACTGAACTGAACTGATATTCTTTTTTAAAAAAGAAAAAATGTGACAAGTCTAATTTCTAATAGAAATAGTGTGGATGCTTTGACCAATTTTGGAGACAACTGTACAGCCATTTAATCCAACTGTTTATTATTGTTTGCCTCTATGTTGCTAATTCTTTTTATTTAATACTACCAGGTGGGCTTCCGTCTCTGGGGTCGCACAGAGTCAGACACAACTGAAACAACTTCGCAGCAGCAGCAAGAGGACATCCATCCAATACCCTATATTAAATGTTAGTAATTCAAGTGCCTACATTTTCTACCTTACTGCAGAACTAATTTTCATAATCTCCTATTGCTATGCAGTTCTTATTAATGACTGAGATGTAGAATTACATAAATGACATAAAACTAGGTACTTGTGATATTAGGTAAACTCAATGAAGCTTCCAAAGATAACAAGGCACTGTTTTCTGTTGTTGTTTAGCTTCTCCCTAATCTAAAGCACCGGAGAAGGCGATGGCACCCACTCCAGTACTCTTGCCTGGAAACTCCCATGGACGGAGGAGCCTGGTGGGCTGCAGTCCATCGGGTCGCTAAGTGTCGGATAGGACTGAGCGACTTCACTTTCACTTTTCACTTTCATGCATTGGAGAGGAAACGCCAGCCCACTCCAGTGTTCTTGCCTGGAGAATCCCAGGGACGGGGGAGCCTGGTGGGCTGCCGTCTATGGGGTCGCACAGAGTTGGACACAACTGAAGTGACTTAGCAGCACAGCAGCAGCACATAAAACTTGAGACTAGTTCTCATGTAAAAAATTCGACCATAATTTCCTGGAAATTCAGAATACTTAAAATGATGGCAAAATTATGTGTACGATGTGAGACATCTTTCATAAGTTTAGCACATCTTTTTGTCTAATTTTCAGCAGACTTCATCCTATATTTTCAGGCAATGTTCACTTGACTTTTGATTGTTGCTATATGCTTCCTTCACCAATGTGTGGCTAGCTCAAATCTCCCACATTAAAGATAAATAAAACCAGCTGTGTTAAAGGCAAAACCTATTCTTTTCTTTTGTTTTGTTTTACTACCACAAAATCTCCCAGACCAATGAACTGGAGAAACTGTAAGCTAGGCACCGGCTTGGATAAGTTGACCAAATATGGCAGAAGATGTAGAAAAGAAAGTAAAAAGAAAGAAAATGAAGTCGCTCAGTAGTGTCCGACTCTGCTATCCCATGAACTCTAGCCTACCAGGCTTCTCCATCCATGGGATTTTCCAGGCAAGAGTACTGGAGTGGGTTGCCGTTTCCTTCTCCAGGGGATCTTTCTGACCCAGGGATGGAACCCGGGGCTCCTGCATTGTAGGCAGATGCTTTACCATCTGAGCCACCAGGGAGAAGGTATAGAGGAAGGAATTAATTAATGTGGGCAGTATAGTTTTCCAACTCCCACAAACATACTCCACGGGCTATAAAAATGACTTAGTTTTCCTTTTCAAGATGCCTTTGATTCCATTTTAAACTATTCACTTGTTGAATAGTATTTGGGTGGAGAAAGGATGACTAGGAGAACTCTGGGCAGTGAAACAATATATATGCTTACCATTGCAATATCTTTTTGCCTTTTCATACTGTTCATGGGGATCTCAAGGTAAGAATACTGAAGCAAATTGCCATTCCCTTCTCCAGTGGAGCATGTTTTGTCAGAACTCTCCACCATGACCTGTTCATCTTGGGTGGCCCTACATGGCATGGCTCATAGTTTCACTGAGTTAGACAAAGCTGTGGTAGATGTGACTAGGTTGATTAGTTTTCGGTGAATGTGGTTTTCATTCTGTCTTCCCTCTGATGGATAAAGATAGGAGGCTTATGAAAGCTTCCTGAGGGGAGAGACTGACTGTGGGGAAAACGGTCTTGTTATGCTGAGCGGGGCCATGATCAGTAAATCTTTCCTCCAATTTTCTGTTGATTGGCAGGGCTGTGTGCCCTCCCTTTTGTTTGACCTGAGACCAAACTATGGTGGAAGTAATGAAGATAATCGCAACTTCCTTCAAAAGGGCCTGTGCACAGACTGCCACACTCAGTGCCCCAGATGCTGCAGCAGGCCACTGCCAACCCACACCTCTGCCAGAGACTCCTGGACACTCACAGGCAAGTCCGGGTCAGTCTCTTGTGGGGTCACTGCTCCTTTCTCCTGGGTCCTGGTGCACACAAGGTTTTGCTTCTGCCCTCCAAGAGTGTGTTTCCCAATCCTGTGTAAGTTCTGTAATTAAAACCCACTGGTCTCCAAAGTCAAATTCCCTGGGAGTTCTCAGTCCCTTTGCCAGATCCCCAGGTTGGGAAATCTGTTGTGGGTCCTAGAAGTTTCTTAACTCTGTGAGAATTTATTTTGTATAATAAATTGATATAATAAGCCATGGCATCCAGCCCCATCACTTCATGGCAACTAGATGGGGAAACAATGGAAACAGTGACAGACTTTATTTTCTTAGGCTCCAAAATCACTACTGATGGTGAATGCACCCATGAAATTAAAAGATGCTTGCTTCTTGGAATAAAAGCTATGACAAACCTAGATAGCATATTAAAAAGCAGAAACATTACTTTGCCAACAAAGGCCCATCTAGTCAAAACTATGGTTTTTCCAGTAGTCATGTGTGGATGTGAGAGTTGGTCTATAGAGAAACCTGAGCACTGAAGAATTAATGCTTTTGAACTGTGGTGTTAGAGAAGACTCTTAAGAGGCCCTTGGACTGCAAGGAGATCAAGCCGGTCAACCCTAAGGGAAATCAGTCCTAAATATTCATTGGAAGGACTGATGCTGAAGCTGGAACTCCAATACTTTGACCACCCGATGAGAAGAACTGACTCACTGGGAAAGACCTTGATGGTGGGAAAGATTGAAGGTAGCAGGAGAAGGGATCGACAGAGTATGAGATGGCTGGATGGCATCAATGACTCAATAGACAGGAGTTTGAGTAAACTCCTGGAGTTGGTGATGGGCAGGGAAGCCTGGTGTGGTCCAGTCCATGGGGTCACAAAGAGTTGGCCATAACTGAGTGACTGAACTGAACTGAACCACTGCAACATCAGTGTACCTTTTCCACTTTTCTCCACCTCTTACTCAGAAACAGGGTAAATGACCAAAGAACCCAAATAGACAAAACTAGTCTCAGGAGGGATTTAAGCCTAAGATGATTCATCAAAACAAGTAACATAATTAATTACTCCATTTTTCAGATCAACCTGTTAGCCAAATTCAAACAAACATGATTTGACTATCTACAAAGAGGCACTGACCCAAATGACAGAGACACACATAGAAGTATTACTGGCTATTCTCCCTATAAAGGCAAATATGGGTGGTTGGAAATGGAGCTTGTATTTATTGAACACCTTATTTAATCCTTATAACTGTTATAAATTATACTTAGTACTCTAATCTATACCTATGTAATTGATTCCTGAAATATCAGATAATGTTTGAAATAAAAATGGGACAGTGTATCTCTTTATTTGTCAAATTAAAATATTCTCCCTCCCAGTAGTTTATTTAAAACATTTGTAAAACCAGATGGCTCTAAAGCAGTAGTTAGTTCTTAGCATTTTTTACTAGATTACTTTGAGAATTTGAATCAAGAAGTTATGGATAATCTTTCACAGAAAAAATGTGTCTTCAAAACCGGTGAGTGCCTGCATTCTAAGTCTCCTCAATTGTATCCGACTCTGTGTGACCCTATGGACGGTAGCCCGCTAGGCTCCCCTGTCCTCCAAGCAAGAATACTGGAGTGGGTTGCTATGCCCTCCTCCAGGGGATCTTTCCCAACCAAGGACTGAACCCACATCTCATGTCTCCTGCATTGGCAGGCGAATTCTTTACCTCTAGCTACCTGGGAAGCCCATAAAATGTGTATATATACCTCAAGTTATTGATACAATTTCAGAGCANTGCCCTCCTCCAGGGGATCTTCCCAACCAAGGACTGAACCCACATCTCATGTCTCCTGCATTGGCAGGCGAATTCTTTACCTCTAGCTACCTGGGAAGCCCATAAAATGTGTATATATACCTCAAGTTATTGATACAATTTCAGAGCATTCATGAACCTGTAAGTACCCCTGTACCCACTGCAATATCTGGTACACAGACACAGACAGCCAGACACACACACACACATCAAATCCCCAAAGGCTGCAGGCTCTTCTTTCTCTGAGTCTTTACATCATTATCTAATACTTGATATCTAATTTTTTACATTTCCCCATTAATTTATTGAACATAATCCTTGCCATTTCAACCACAAAATGATATCTTCAGAGAAACGTGCCTTTTATATTTCAACTGGCACACAGAAGACACTTAATAATCACATGGGGAATTAATAGAAAGAAAAATGCAAGTAAGTGAAAGCTGTGATTACATGAGACTCTGCATGTTGCTCCTTGGAATGTTAACATTCCCACTTGTAACATGCTTAGATAGTCTCTAATCATTGCTTCTTTGCTTTCTCTTCTCCACTAACTCATGGATTACTGCATAACCTATGATCTTTTACACAAATATGGTCAAGATCTGCCCTGCAACTCACTGAATTTCAGCTTCAGTGAGTCAGAGCCACGAACTTCACAGGGCACAAGATTTAAGCCCAAGTTTGGGAGCTTTAGGGGAAAGACATCCTTACTTTCTTCTCTATCTCTGTTCAACATGATAATCCCCCATTTGACATCTTCACACTGCTGGGTCAAATTTCTTTGTCTTTGTGTCTGACCTAAGACTGTTAAAAAGTATCAGGCCAGAACTAGGACTGCTATGGGGCTTCCTTTAATGTAGCAAAGTAATAGAGAAAATATGCTTCTCCTGGAGAGAAGTTTTGACAGGCTTTGGTTACAGCTAGGTAGGTCACTTAACATGCTCAGTTGACCACCTCCTGCAGTCCTCCAAAAACAAAGTAGAGCTGGGTATCTGACGCTAAGTATCATGGAAATCTCAGAAAATGTTTTCATCTTTTGATCAGAGTTTTATACCTACTTCTCCTTTACTAAAAGGGAAAAAAAAATTACAGCACATGTGCTAATGTAATTACAGGTAGCACACGCCACAGGAGTCACATATTATTTTAGCTTCCTGAAACTCAGTCATCATCCTGAACAAAAATAAACTTTTAAAGTCTTATTTTAAAAAATAAGTCTACACTAAAGACTACTTCCTAGAAAGTGGATTTAGAACAAAGGTTTTATGATATACAGATCCAATTTTTTGCTTCCTTTCCCTGGTCTTATTGAAGTTGTATTACATGAAAAATTAGAGAGGAAAAAGTGTTTCCTAAATTATTATTGGCCACTTGCTCATTTTTATAGAGTCTATTCCTCCTCATATTATTTTCTCAGTGAGATTATCACTTTGTCATGTAGATAGCACTGAATATACAATTAAGAAGTCAGTTACACAAGTTGCTATTAAGAAAATGTAGTATGCATATATGTGAGAGATCTGAGGTAACCTCAGAAATACCAAAGTAGGGCTTGAGTTGTGACTCAAAGAAGGCCACCTAGAATATAATGGATAGGAAGAAGGGGTGATCCCAGAGACATAGATCGTCAGAACGAAGCCTCAAATTAAATTATTGTTCAGCAACTACCATATAATGAATGATTAGTTTTGAAGTTTGAAGTTGCTAATTTTAGGAAGAACTCACAATCCTATATTTAGAAGAAATTTCTGTTTAAACTAGGACTGACCCACCTACCAAATGCCACAGCTGCTGCTGCTGCTGCTGCTGCTAAGTCGCTTCAGTTGTATCCGACTCTGTGCAACCCCAGAGATGGCAGCCTACCAGGCTCTTCTGTCCCTGGGATTCTCCAGGCAAGAGCACTGGAGTGGGTTGCCATTTCCTTCTCTAATGCATGAGAGTGAAAAGTGAAAATGAAGTTGCTCAGTTGTGTCCGACTTCGCAATCCCATGGACTGCACCCCACCAGGCTCCTCCATCCATGGGATTTTCCAAGCAAGAATACTAGAGTGGGGTGCCATTGCCTTCTCCAAATGCCACATAGAACCTATCAAATGGAAACCAAAGGGAATGAGCAAAAAGGGTGGGGCATGTGTGGAAATGAGAAGGAAGATTGTGAGTTCAATCAGTTTCACTATGTAAAAAGCAATTGGAAACCATGAAAAATACTAAGAAAGTGAAAGAGAGGAAGTGAAGTCGTTCAGTTGTGTCCTACTCTTTGTGACCCCATGGACTATATAGCCTATCAGGCTCCTCCATCCATGGGAGGCATGAATACTGGAGTGGGTTGCCATTTCCTTCTCCAGGAGATCTTCCCAATCCAGTGATTGAACCCATCTCCCGTATTGTAGGCAGACACTTTACCATCTGAGCCACCAGAGAAGTCCAAGAACATTGGGACTATTGTATTAATACAATACTAGCGCCAATGTCAGGAGCTTTTAGAGAACAATGTTTCAAAGGCCTTCTCTGATGCTTGCAAAGGCCCAAATGATTAATCACGAGAGGAAATGTTGCCTTTTTGTTTGATAATGATTGAAGTGTCCATGGGGCTTCCCAGGTGGCTCAGTGGTAAAAGAATCTACTTGCAGGAGATATAGGAGATGTAGATTCAATCCCTGGGTCAGAAGGATCCCCTGGAGGAGGGTAGATCCCCTGGAGGAGGAAATGGCAACCAATCCAGCATTCTTGCCTGGAAACTCCCATGAACAGAGGAGCTTGGCAGGCTGCAGTCCATGGGATCTTAAAAGAATTGGACATGACTGAGCAATTGACCATGCATGAAGTGTCTGATCACCTACACAGAATGAAGCAGCCAGATGTTTGTGAAAAGGCTCTGTTCCATATTAGGCATTGTTCAGTAATCTATTATCATTTGTTTTCTTTATTGCCTTACATCTGAGTGGAATCTTAGATGGGAGAGAACAGGAGATAAAAATCTAAAATGGACATTTCCCATGTGGGAAAAAACAACATAGAATGTTCTTTCCACTTTATATAACTGTGTCATGTAAAATCTGATTCCTGAATTTTGCTTAAGGAATTTAGCATTGCCATCTGGGGTAAATATGTTTCATTAGTTTTCTATATGATGCCTCTTAAAGATATATGAGGCAATTACATGAAAAAAAAAAAAAAAAAGTTCTGACCTGAGTCCTAATATGGCTTCACCAAATTGAACCAATCATTCAGAAAGAAAAATGGCCTTAAAAATTGCACCACATTTTAATTCAGCCTCAAAAATATCTTTCCTCCATTAAACATTTTTAGTTCCTCTGCAGTGACCTACTGTGTCCAACAGATTTTTGTTTGTTTGCTCACCTTTTATGAAATAACTGTTTTCTTTTGGCCTTGTATTCTGAAATTTCTCCAAAGTAAAAATTGAGCAATGATGAATTATGGAAAATTTGTTCTTCCTTCCAAAATATTCACATCTGGCTTTTATTTAAACAACTCTGTCATTTTTGTCAACAGAAATTAACAACAATTTTTTAAAAAGATGAAAATGGACATCGTTTGGTATCATTTCAATTCCTAAGGGCTTGCCATTTTCACATAGGCTTCCTCACAAGACAAAAATCACCCAATATCAGAGAAATCACTCTAAGCCTCTATTGCTTCCTGAAGTGATCTTTCAGTAAAATAATAAATCAGCTTCGTTCCTACAGCTACTGTTTCTTGCTGTCTTCTTTTTATTTGTTTTCAGCTTGAGTGAGAAATTTATTTTTGACAGTTTGTTATTATATGAATGAGGTAGTTACGTTGGATTGTAAAATGGTGAAATATTTTCTCATATAGTTATGGAGCACTTCCTTTTGCATTGAAATATAAGCTAAATCTTTATAGAATTCCCATTAAATATCTTTCATTGTGGTACCATCATCACATGATATTGAAACATGATCAAAGCAGATAATCCAAGCTGCCAAGTATGTGGCAGTTTCATATACAAAGGAACCTAGATTTAGATTTCCATGTTAGTGCAGAGAAAAACCAGTCATATTAGAACCAACTTGATTTTTCCCAACTTTACTCAGGTTAAGAAGTTCTTAAAGTTTCCCTCAGTTTGACTAAATTTAGACAGACTTCTAGACTCTGGGCCCTCATTGCTCTTTTCCAAGAACACTTACTTTAGAAAAGTTGTCAATTCTTTCTCTGCCCCTTTAAGATGTAAAAAATTTTTAAAGCCTCTGGCCATTTTATAAGCCAGGAATATCTTTCTCAAGGAACTGGAAGTCATCTCTTTGAAATGAAAACATTGAGGAAGACAGAACCCCTGCCCTCCAAGTTCTCTGAGAGCCTAACACCCTAACTTTCCTGGGCACCTTGCTCCATTGTAAAATCACCTTATGAAGACTGCTACTCTTTGGGGTAAAGCAAAGATTACCAAACACAGATGGCTAAGGAACTCTCAGCATCACCTCAAATCTTAAGAAAAAAAAAACACAACTCCCATTCCGACTCAGTTCCTTGAACAGGTCTCAAATAAGGCCTTCTTTGCAGGTTGAACTTTGTCCAGTGAAATTTTTGCTTGACAAGTGTTAATGGATGCGCTATTCTAGAGTATCAGTATACGCAAGGTTTTTTACACCAGTTTCTGGACATATTTTTAAATATCAAAAACAGGCTTAAGGCTATCATGAAATATCAGAACTAATATAAAATCAAATCAGCTGCTAAAAAAACTAAAAATGTTCATAAAGTCCAGGATCAAAAAAAAAAGATTTACTTCATGCTTCTTTCTACAAGAGTCTTATGACAGTTTGAAATCAATAAAATAACAAAATATAAACAATAGAATGAGAGAATAATACAAATGCACCTCCTAGAAGAGAAAACATAGGTGTTGTGATCATGTTTCATATTTGCTTCTGAAGTTCCTGACAGCCAGGAGGAAAAGGAATCAATTCTTTAAGGCAATTTTTCTTAAATAATGTCTAAAAGTATGTTCATGTAGAATTTCATATAGAGGATAGTGAGAAATTTAAAAGAGTTTTCATGTTAATGTAAATGTGCATCTGTGTTTACAGCAATGCTATAACATAAATATATGTTGTTAAGCCACCCAATCTGTGGTATTTTCTTATGGAAGCCTGATAAAACTGATACAGCAGGTATGAATGAATAAGGGATAAATGAATACTACTTTGCATTATTGTGAATCCCTCTTAGGTCAATTTAAGAAATCAGAAAATTCAGTTGGTAAATTTGGCATCCTTTTGGCACACTGATACGATTTTCGGTGATTCTATTAGTAGAGTTTATAGCAGTGAATTCATTAAGAAATGGGGCTAGTTTCTTATAGTTTAATATTGTAAATTAAATATGGCAAACCTGGGGAGGTGATTAATAAAAACACAAGGATTATAAATCAGAAGGCTCGAAGTTTATGTTTAAGCTCAGTCATTTGGAGAAATGTACTAAGAGCCATGAGTACCAGAGCAATGATTTACTGACTAATTTCTAAAAGAGAACGCTAAAGAAGCAGTGGTTTAGAGGTAAGCACTGTTGAGCTGATGAAACATAGCTTTCAAATACATCCTTACTTCAGTTCTTCTTTGCTTTAAATCTTAACATGCTTCATTTATGCTGCCACTTAATATGCTTTAATCATAATCTGTTTCCATGTTACTTAGTCTCCTCTGAAAATCTGATTATTAATTCATGCTTTTGAACTTTCTATAGATTATCCATGATATTTCTGATATCCTAGAGTAAATTACCACATGAAAAGACCGACAATTTATAAATGCCTTCTCTCATATTCTACCGATCCAGCCAATAGCCTTCAAAACCCCTATTTTTATTAACTCATTCAACCAATATTCTTTTGGCCATCTACCAGATACTACATTATTTTCTGGGGCAGGGGAGATGAATTTGACATACTCCATGCACTCATGAAGCTTAACATTTAGTACAAAACTCACACTCAAACTACAAGGAAAGGTGGTACCCAATTCAACCCAAATGAGAAGGTGATGCCTTTTAGGAAAGAGAGGACAGGCAGGACTTTAAAAGATGAGAAGGTGTTTTCCAGGAGCCAGATGCATTAAGACTGAATCAGGAGGAACAAAAGCCTGGAGGTTGGCAAAATTAAAAAAAAAATTTTTTTTCAGAAAATGTTTAACCTAATTTGAACAACTGAGACACACAATACACTAGTTTCTAGAGTTTATAAAGCAAGACATCAAAGTTTATATTTCCTCAAGTTCTTATCCAGAAANAGAGAAAACATAGGTGTTGTGATCATGTTTCATATTTGCTTCTGAAGTTCCTGACAGCCAGGAGGAAAAGGAATCAATTCTTTAAGGCAATTTTTCTTAAATAATGTCTAAAAGTATGTTCATGTAGAATTTCATATAGAGGATAGTGAGAAATTTAAAAGAGTTTTCATGTCAATGTAAATGTGCATCTGTGTTTACAGCAATGCTATAACATAAATATATGTTGTTAAGCCACCCAATCTGTGGTATTTTCTTATGGAAGCCTGATAAAACTGATACAGCAGGTATGAATGAATAAGGGATAAATGAATACTACTTTGCATTATTGTGAATCCCTCTTAGGTCAATTTAAGAAATCAGAAAATTCAGTTGGTAAATTTGGCATCCTTTTGGCACACTGATACGATTTTTGGTGATTCTATTAGTAGAGTTTATAGCAGTGAATTCATTAAGAAATGGGGCTAGTTTCTTATAGTTTAATATTGTAAATTAAATATGGCAAACCTGGGGAGGTGATTAATAAAAACACAAGGATTATAAATCAGAAGGCTCGAAGTTTATGTTTAAGCTCAGTCATTTGGAGAAATGTACTAAGAGCCATGAGTACCAGAGCAATGATTTACTGACTAATTTCTAAAAGAGAACGCTAAAGAAGCAGTGGTTTAGAGGTAAGCACTGTTGAGCTGATGAAACATAGCTTTCAAATACATCCTTACTTCAGTTCTTCTTTGCTTTAAATCTTAACATGCTTCATTTATGCTGCCACTTAATATGCTTTAATCATAATCTGTTTCCATGTTACTTAGTCTCCTCTGAAAATCTGATTATTAATTCATGCTTTTGAACTTTCTATAGATTATCCATGATATTTCTGATATCCTAGAGTAAATTACCACATGAAAAGACCGACAATTTATAAATGCCTTCTCTCATATTCTACCGATCCAGCCAATAGCCTTCAAAACCCCTATTTTTATTAACTCATTCAACCAATATTCTTTTGGCCATCTACCAGATACTACATTATTTTCTGGGGCAGGGGAGATGAATTTGACATACTCCATGCACTCATGAAGCTTAACATTTAGTACAAAACTCACACTCAAACTACAAGGAAAGGTGGTACCCAATTCAACCCAAATGAGAAGGTGATGCCTTTTAGGAAAGAGAGGACAGGCAGGACTTTAAAAGATGAGAAGGTGTTTTCCAGGAGCCAGATGCATTAAGACTGAATCAGGAGGAACAAAAGCCTGGAGGTTGGCAAAATTAAAAAAAAAAATTTTTTTCAGAAAATGTTTAACCTAATTTGAACAACTGAGACACATAATACACTAGTTTCTAGAGTTTATAAAACAAGACATCAAAGTTTATATTTCCTCAAGTTCTTATCCAGAAACATTTTCATGTCTGTCTAAACATATCAACACCAGACACGTGGATCCAATGACCTCCATGTGTTTTTATCCAGAATATTTGCTTCACTTTTCAATTAACTTGTGAATCAAAATCTAGACGTGCTCAGTGGCTCAGTCATGTACGAATCTTTGCGACCCACCAGACTGTAGTCCACCAGGCTCCTCTGTCCATGGAATTCTTCAGGCAAGAATACTGGAGTGGGTTGCCAGTTCCTTCTCCAGTGGATCTTCCCAACCCAGGGATCGAACACACACCTCTTGTGTCTTCTGCATTTGTTGGCGGATTCTCTATCACTAGAGCCATGTGGGAAGCCCAAGATCTAGAGAAGAAATTTAAAATAGAAGTGATTATTTTAAATCATATACATAGAATCTGATGTATCTATATATCCTGGGGTTCTAATCCTGAAGCCATTCATAAACTGTATACCTTAAATATTAAAAACTAACATAAATATTAATGTTTCTTTTCCTAATTAACACAAACATACTTGCTGAGAATGATTTAGAAATATATAAAAACATAACGATCAGTTGTTAATTAATGTTAACACTAGGTACATGTAATAAACATATCAGATACAGTTTCTATTTCCATTTAAATGATAGTTTCACTCTTTAAGGGACAAAGTCAAATTCCCCAACAGGAACACCACACCAAGTTCCAGTCCTCCAGTAGTGCATGTTTGTTAAAAAAGAAAAGAAAAAAAAGTTTATTAAAGGCTTTGCAAATTTGATAAGAAAGAATGACATTTCATTATTCTAATATGCATTTCTTTGATTTGCATTTGCATTTCAGATAACATACTCAGTTCCATTTTCATCTAGTTCTTTGATTTCATTTTTATGTCTAAATATTTAATGCATTTTGGAATAGAATACAAAATAGAAACACATTTCCATCACTTTTCAGCCAAGTAATTAATCAATTGTTAGAACATTATTACTGAGTAGTCTTTCATTTTCCAAGTAATTGAGCTATCATTTTTATCATACTGATACTGAATATATCTCAGATTTTTTGTCACAGGGCTTTCTATTTATTTTCACCAATTTTAGACTCTTGTTCTGTAACACATCATTACTTCAACTATTGTAATTTAATAACAGATATTCACACCTGGTGGTTCAAATGACTACATATATTCAGATGTTGGACTATAAATGATTCATAGAATGGTGACTTCACCTTACATATGTGTATCAGATCAATATTGCCCAAATATCTGTAAGACTATCCTGAAGAGTGAAAAAAGCAGCAAAGAGCAAAAAAATTTGTTCATTTTAGTTCTTGAATACTTTAAAGGCAAATATCGTAGAAATCTAAGTTATGTCTATTATACTGTGTCCTCCTAATATTTTCCAAATACAGCAGCTAGCTGATACACATATACAAAACTGCCAAAGTAGTAATAACCGGAAAAAATTTATTTTATGCTCATTCTACCCAACATTTCCATTATTTACATGACTTATAGAGCCACTGAAATAAAGTGAAAAGAGAATGTTACTATCAATCTAAGCATAAATTTAAGCAAAGGAATTTAAACAAAATTTTCAATGATTAGATATTTACTGTCAGTTTTTTTAAAAGCATATTAAAGCAAATTATTTGATTATTTGGGTTCAGAATCTATTAAGACTATTAAGACCTTAGCAGCAAATAAAAACCAAGTTATTTGATCTTTTCTACTAAAACTGATTTTCAAAACAGTTGCAGAAGTTTCCATTAAACTGGTAACAATAATACTGCACATGAAATATGCTTGCTTCATTTGAGATTATTCAATTACTCAGTTCAATGATAATTCATGATTGTAAGTAATAAATGTCATACCTGGACATTCAAAATAGTAGCCTATCATACTGCAGCCTCTCAAAAATATCACTGAATTTGCAAGTCTTGCTTTAGAAAATCATGCAAATATTTGGATAACACACAAATGAATTAAGTATGTATTATAGTTCTAACTTCATATTGGGACATTTTTCATCTCACTAGAGTTGCTAAATAAATAACATACATTTTATGTATATTGCATTTTCTAAGTAACTCATAAGATATGACTTTCTGATAGTATCATGTCCAAAATATCATGACTCTTTTCTTATCTCAGGGAGGTGGGGAATAGTGAGCCTCAATATGGTCCCCACAAGTATTTTCCAAAAGTTTACGAAGGAATCATCTATGGACAGAATCACCCACAGACAGAATACTTCATCATCCAAGATTTCAAAGCTCCTTATGTAAAAATAATCAAACAGAAAGATGTTCTGCCTTAAGAAGGAAAAATAATAGCAGTTCCTTACTTCTTTTCTGTTTTCTTTTATTAGGTAGCTGCAGGGATTCATCCCATTTTCAGGAAAGTAAACATCTCCTTTATTAAAGTTTTCTCTGGTAGGAATCAGTAATAAAAGAGGGTAATCTCTCCCTCTATACTGTCTTCCTTGGGTAGTATATTTTTCACATCATTCTTTGACATTATTAAAGAACACTGTCCTCATAGCATAGCCAACTTTTAAACTTTTAATATATTTCTCCAATTTTATTTTAGAAAAGAGACTTTTTTCTGAAATGGGAAGCACAATAAATTTTAAAACTTTGATAGTTTCACTTTCTATCCCATGTGTTCCAATTACTTGAGTCATGTATTTAAATGGAAAGCACTCCCTATACAATGTGGGAGCCTTGTTAGATAGGGGCAAATTTAGCAGACTTTTAGACAGATTTCTAAGGGAAAAGATAAAATCATGCCAGATATTATCCTACTAAAAAACAAAATTGATTTTGTAAAGGAAAAACAATGATGTAAAATAAATTCATTTCTAAAAAATAAAAATCAACTTTGTTCAGCATAATGAGGTTTAAAGGAAAAAAAAAAAAAAACTAAGCAGGTAAAAACCTAACCCAGGTTTTCAATTTTCAGAAAGTGAACAAGAATGTAGCTATCAACATACCAGGAAAGGGATCTGGGCAAGCCCTGGGGATCCAATTAGTTTAGTACCTCCAACTGGGCTTTCCCTTTGGGGAGATCTATAAAAACAACAGGTGACATATTTCTGTAAAAACAAATATGTGTGGGCATGCATGTGTCTACATCAGACATATGGGGCCAGATGAGGCCCTGCTCTTGTCGTTTGTGATAGTTTGAGGTTGAAATGTTGAAACTCTCGATTTTCAAATCCTGTCACTTACCTTTTTATTGGCCTGTTTCTGCTTAAAGACTGAAAGAAAATAAAAGCTAACTCATTGCTTTCTCTAAAAACACCATTATTGGAACGATTATATAATAGAACAATCAAGCTCAATGGTTAAAGTTGATCAATACACATGTTTTCATTGATTTTCAGTGGTTATGAAATGCAATTCACTTAAAACTGGCAAATATTTTCAAGAGTTAAAGAGAAATAGAAAAGACATCTATTAGAAGTGTGATCTTGTAACTACATGTCAAATTTGATGTAAATAATTATAAAGCAGAATTACCCTCTCCCTAGCCTTTAACCTTTTGCCTAAAATATTACTTTCTTTGTGATAAAAAATCATTCAATTTTTTTACACTCCAGAGTCCCTGCAGACAAAAATTACTCTTTTGAAAGTTGTTATTGTATTCTGTTAGGTCCATCAGTTGCAATTCTTAAAAACACCAAAGTTCTATTTAAGGAGAAAATCAGGTTTATAACTTGTCAATTGCTCAATTTTCCTTCTTTTCAGTACAAAGAGGAACAGTTTATGTGCGATTTCAATCAGGAGAAGAAAAGGGAGTGCCCTACCTGTACCTTTGTACGGTGCCAGGAACATCAAGGACAACACAAAATATACCAAAACCACTCACTGGAAATGAAATCTTGATACAGAAATAAAGGACCTGATTATATTTACCACTTAGAGCACACGTTTCCCTCCTTACAACTAATGAAAATCAAGAAATAAACTATTTCAGTGTTTCATGATTAGAAATAAATTCTAATGGATGTGTGTGCATTGTGTTATATTTAGCCATAAGAATATTTCTGCAAATCAAAGTAGACAGTCCAGAGGTTTGCTTTTGCTTACCGGGGCTATAAATCATAAAACATCCTAGATGCTGTGAAAAGTATAAAACCCACTCCAAAGACCCAGGCTATTTTAACTGCCACACATCTTAGCCAGGGTGAAAGAGGAGCCTGAGACAAGTATTAAAGTGCAGATCCTTTACTTGGGAGATGCAAAACAAGGGTAAAAAGAAAAGTCAGCAAAAAAAGGCTCTAAACCAATGTGAAATGAGTTGCTGTGTGCTCCCTCTCACTTCTCTGTTAGCCGCAGAAAAAGGTGTAGAGTGTTTAGCAAGCCTGGTTACTTAGAATGTGACTCTTCTTTGGACCAGAGGCAAAGAGAAGCTGTGCCTTGAAATAGCTGATAAAATGGTAAAGGGGTAAAGGAATGGCTCTGCCTGCTTCCTCCTGACTTATTTCCCAGGGAGTTAATACCCAGGCACTCTGAACCTATCACCTGGCAGGCAGATGCCTAGAGTGCCAGCATCTACCCCTGGAGCATAATGTTTCACTGAGTCTGAAGTAATAGGAGCAGTTGGAAACCCGGCATGTGGCTGGTTGGCTCCACAGGCCATCTTGCTTGCTCAGTGTGGCCAAGTAGAAGGGCCAAGCCCTCCAGAGTAAATAACTAAGCAAAAGACTAACTCTTCTGTCTTAGGGGGCAGAACTGAGTGGACTTTACCTTCTGTCAACAGAGAAAGTGACTAGCATGAAAGAGCTGCTGAAGTTTCAGGTAGGGGCAGTGCCTAGGTAAAAATGAGGAAGAAGATAATGTACCCATGTGTGGTG
Organism: Raphicerus campestris; assembly: GCA_006410735.1. Taxonomy (NCBI): domain Eukaryota; kingdom Metazoa; phylum Chordata; class Mammalia; order Artiodactyla; family Bovidae; genus Raphicerus; species Raphicerus campestris. The sequence continues at coordinate 162,136 of SJYW01022904.1, read as the reverse complement.
GATAAAGTAATAGGTTGGCAGAGAAGCAAAAACATATAAGGGAACATACCCAAATGGAGCAATCACTTTGTGGTACATGATGGGTTTCTTAGCCTGACTAGACGCCAGATTGTTTTCAGATCGCCCCAGCTCTCAGGCAGTTTCTGTTTGGCATCACAGAGTTAAAATTGCTTCACAGTCTATGACAGATTGTCAAAGCAATGAAAAATAAGTCAAAGCTACTAACATCTGTGTCTCAGAAGATAAAGACATTGTGAGATTCACATACCATTGATTCCACATCAGATGGAAGGCAAACAGGGTAATTGCTGATGTATCCAGAGTCCTTTTTCCCATGATGCTGAGTCAATGATGGACATCAACACTGGCTTTATGAACAATTACATCCGCAAAACTTCCCTGTCATGGCTAATATTAAACAAGACAGAAACATCAATGAGATCTGAGAGTAAAGTCAGAAGAGAAGATAAATGATTTTCCCCAGCTTAGGTTCCTTATCCACTTGCCCAAAGAGGATAATTTAACATGGTGTCTTCCTCAGGGATATTTTCTTGGGGTCAGTTTCTGCCCTTTGCCTGTAACATTGAAAAAAGAGAGGGGCAATTTCAGGGGAAAATAACCCTCTGGAGTTATATTGAACAAGTGGGGGACATTTTCCAGTCTGTTGTATGTAGTTGTGACGGGGGAATGAGAGGTGGCATGTCTGCCTCTTTAGGTCCATAGACTTTTCGTGAAAGAATTCTGTTAGTGTATCCCTTAGATAGGCTTCAGTCCTAATTTAAAATGCTAACCCCAGGGATCCATCAGAGTTTTACTAATCTATGTGGAATGGGGACTAGAAATCTTCACATTAAAAAAACAAAATAAAACAACCAAGGAGATTCTGAAATAAAGATTATTAAATACTGATAAAATAATCTTCAAGGAAAATAATCTATTTGATGCCCATAAATGCTTTTGAAAATGGAAAGAAATCACCTGATACCTCAGGGTTCCTTTCTAATAGTAAAGGTGCTAAGGCTTCAAGCCAAGATTTCCATTACAGACCTAAGGAAACAGGAGTACTCCTGTGCTGATAATTAACAACTAAGACCTATGATCCCTCACCAATGAAAAGTTCATAAGTAGCTCTGACTTGATCTCTCAGTACTAATAATTTAATTGGAAACATAAAAGACCACACTAATGAACATTAAGAAAAAGTCTTACTCAAGCCGTGTTCACTAAGCAGGGGTTGCTAATTTTCTCAATGTTCCTTAATATTAACTGTAGCTATAACTTGGAGGTTTACCCAGTTTATGTAGTATTGACAGATGTTTACAATACCCAGAGTTCTTTAGCTCAGAGCTTTACTGTTATAAGCATCTCTGATGAAGACAAAATGTTGTGCATGGAGCAGAACACTAATTAAAATTTGTACTTTATATTACTGCATATTAAAATGGAAGTGTGGCCAAAATAGAATCATATAATAGGTACTGTATTCCAAAGGAGGCAGTTCAGTTCAGTTCAGTCGTTCAGTCGTGTCCGACTCTTTGCAACTCCATGAATCGCAGCACGCCAGGCCTCCCTGTCCATCACCAACATCACCAAAGGAGGCACTAGACCATAAACAGAATTCAAAAGAAGATTTTAGGAAACTATTGGCATGTTCTTTAACCACAAACTCACCAGAAGGATTTAAACAGATCAAGAGTGGCATATTCCAAGAAAACTTGGAGGAGAGAACTATGCCACAAGTACCACCCATTGTTCCCAAAGGGAAGTGAGAATGTAATGAGTGGTTTCAAGATCACTTGGAAGACTTGGTATGTGTTACATGCAGTCTGGAAACACAATGGGCAAGTTACTTAGTCACAGGTAAGAGATCTAAAGGGTGAGAGAGAAGGTAGCTTGCTGTTTTGACAATGGAGCAAAAGAGTTGGTGCTGGCTCATAAATTTAGACTCAGAATAAATCCTGCATGAATGCTTTCCATGGACCAGATGTGAAGGTCACACGCATAGGAAACCTAATGGGAGGTCATCTTAAGACTCAACCAAAAAAACCACATGGCAGTTGACCATAGCAGAGAGAATTTGAAGATAACGAGAAATGTTAAAAGGATGAGAAAGCAAAACAGAGATGCACTTGGCAGCGTGAAAAGAACTTCAGGTAAGATGTCCCCATAAAGTACACTTAAAAGAGAAGAAAGTGAAAGTGAAAAGAGAAGAAAGTGAAAGTGAAGTCACTCAGTCGAGTCCAACTCTTTGTGACCCGTGGACTGTAGCCCACCAGGCTCCTCTGTCCATGGGATTCTCCAGGCAAGAATACTGGAGTAGGCTGCCATTTCCTTCTCGAGGGGAATCTTCCCGACTCAGGGATCGAACCTGGGTCTCCCATGTTGCAGGCAGATGCTTTAACCTCTGAGCCACCAGGGAGGCNCACTTTGTGGTACATGATGGGTTTCTTAGCCTGACTAGACGCCAGATTGTTTTCAGATCGCCCCAGCTCTCAGGCAGTTTCTGTTTGGCATCACAGAGTTAAAATTGCTTCACAGTCTATGACAGATTGTCAAAGCAATGAAAAATAAGTCAAAGCTACTAACATCTGTGTCTCAGAAGATAAAGACATTGTGAGATTCACATACCATTGATTCCACATCAGATGGAAGGCAAACAGGGTAATTGCTGATGTATCCAGAGTCCTTTTTCCCATGATGCTGAGTCAATGATGGACATCAACACTGGCTTTATGAACAATTACATCTGCAAAACTTCCCGGTCATGGCTAATATTAAACAAGACAGAAACATCAATGAGATCTGAGAGTAAAGTCAGAAGAGAAGATAAATGATTTTCCCCAGCTTAGGTTCCTTATCCACTTGCCCAAAGAGGATAATTTAACATGGTGTCTTCCTCAGGGATATTTTCTTGGGGTCAGTTTCTGCCCTTTGCCTGTAACATTGAAAAAAGAGAGGGGCAATTTCAGGGGAAAATAACCCTCTGGAGTTATATTGAACAAGTGGGGGACATTTTCCAGTCTGTTGTATGTAGTTGTGACGGGGGAATGAGAGGTGGCATGTCTGCCTCTTTAGGTCCATAGACTTTTCGTGAAAGAATTCTGTTAGTGTATCCCTTAGATAGGCTTCAGTCCTAATTTAAAATGCTAGCCCCAGGGATCCATCAGAGTTTTACTAATCTATGTGGAATGGGGACTAGAAATCTTCACATTAAAAAACAAAATAAAACAACCAAGGAGATTCTTAAATAAAGATTATTAAATACTGATAAAATAATCTTCAAGGAAAATAATCTATTTGGTGCCCATAAATGCTTTTGAAAATGGAAAGAAATCACCTGATACTTCAGGGTTCCTTTCTAATAGTAAAGGTGCTAAGGTTTCAAGCCAAGATTTCCATTACAGACCTAAGGAAACAGGAGTACTCCTGTGCTGATAATTAACAACTAAGACCTATGATCCCTCACCAATGAAAAGTTCATAAGTAGCTCTGACTTGATCTCTCAGTACTAATAATTTAATTGGAAACATAAAAGACCACACTAATGAACATTAAGAAAAAGTCTTACTCAAGCCGTGTTCACTAAGCAGGGGTTGCTAATTTTCTCAATGTTCCTTAATATTAACTGTAGCTATAACTTGGAGGTTTACCCAGTTTATGTAGTATTGACAGATGTTTATAATACCCAGAGTTCTTTAGCTCAGAGCTTTACTGTTATCAGCATCTCTGATGAAGACAAAATGTTGTGCATGGAGCAGAACACTAATTAAAATTTGTACTTTATATTACTACATACTAAAATGGAAGTGTGGCCAAAATAGAATCATATAATAGGTACTGTATTCCAAAGGAGGCAGTTCAGTTCAGTTCAGTCGTTCAGTCGTGTCCGACTCTTTGCAACTCCATGAATCGCAGCACGCCAGGCCTCCCTGTCCATCACCAACATCACCAAAGGAGGCACTAGACCATAAACAGAATTCAAAAGAAGATTTTAGGAAACTATTGGCATGTTCTTTAACCACAAACTCACCAGAAGGATTTAAACAGATCAAGAGTGGCATATTCCAAGAAAACTTGGAGGAGAGAACTATGCCACAAGTACCACCCATTGTTCCCAAAGGGAAGTGAGAATGTAATGAGTGGTTTCAAGACCACTTGGAAGACTTGGTATGTGTTACATGCAGTCTGGAAACACAATGGACAAGTTACTTAGTCACAGGTAAGAGATCTAAAGGGTGAGAGAGAAGGTAGCTTGCTGTTTTGACAATGGAGCAAAAGAGTTGGTGCTGGCTCATAAATTTAGACTCAGAATAAATCCTGCATGAATGCTTTCCATGGACCAGATGTGAAGGTCACACGCATAGGAAACCTAATGGGAGGTCATCTTAAGACTCAACCAAAAAAACCACATGGCAGTTGACCATAGCAGAGAGAATTTGAAGATAACGAGAAATGTTAAAAGGNCCTTTGCCTGTAACATTGAAAAAAGAGAGGGGCAATTTCAGGGGAAAATAACCCTCTGGAGTTATATTGAACAAGTGGGGGACATTTTCCAGTCTGTTGTATGTAGTTGTGACGGGGGAATGAGAGGTGGCATGTCTGCTTCTTTAGGTCCATAGACTTTTCGTGAAAGAATTCTGTTAGTGTATCCCTTAGATAGGCTTCAGTCCTAATTTAAAATGCTAGCCCCAGGGATCCATCAGAGTTTTACTAATCTATGTGGAATGGGGACTAGAAATCTTCACATTAAAAAACAAAATAAAACAACCAAGGAGATTCTTAAATAAAGATTATTAAATACTGATAAAATAATCTTCAAGGAAAATAATCTATTTGGTGCCCATAAATGCTTTTGAAAATGGAAAGAAATCACCTGATACTTCAGGGTTCCTTTCTAATAGTAAAGGTGCTAAGGTTTCAAGCCAAGATTTCCATTACAGACCTAAGGAAACAGGAGTACTCCTGTGCTGATAATTAACAACTAAGACCTATGATCCCTCACCAATGAAAAGTTCATAAGTAGCTCTGACTTGATCTCTCAGTACTAATAATTTAATTGGAAACATAAAAGACCACACTAATGAACATTAAGAAAAAGTCTTACTCAAGCCGTGTTCACTAAGCAGGGGTTGCTAATTTTCTCAATGTTCCTTAATATTAACTGTAGCTATAACTTGGAGGTTTACCCAGTTTATGTAGTATTGACAGATGTTTATAATACCCAGAGTTCTTTAGCTCAGAGCTTTACTGTTATCAGCATCTCTGATGAAGACAAAATGTTGTGCATGGAGCAGAACACTAATTAAAATTTGTACTTTATATTACTACATACTAAAATGGAAGTGTGGCCAAAATAGAATCATATAATAGGTACTGTATTCCAAAGGAGGCAGTTCAGTTCAGTTCAGTCGTTCAGTCGTGTCCGACTCTTTGCAACTCCATGAATCGCAGCACGCCAGGCCTCCCTGTCCATCACCAACATCACCAAAGGAGGCACTAGACCATAAACAGAATTCAAAAGAAGATTTTAGGAAACTATTGGCATGTTCTTTAACCACAAACTCACCAGAAGGATTTAAACAGATCAAGAGTGGCATATTCCAAGAAAACTTGGAGGAGAGAACTATGCCACAAGTACCACCCATTGTTCCCAAAGGGAAGTGAGAATGTAATGAGTGGTTTCAAGATCACTTGGAAGACTTGGTATGTGTTACATGCAGTCTGGAAACACAATGGACAAGTTACTTAGTCACAGGTAAGAGATCTAAAGGGTGAGAGAGAAGGTAGCTTGCTGTTTTGACAATGGAGCAAAAGAGTTGGTGCTGGCTCATAAATTTAGACTCAGAATAAATCCTGCATGAATGCTTTCCATGGACCAGATGTGAAGGTCACACGCATAGGAAACCTAATGGGAGGTCATCTTAAGACTCAACCAAAAAAACCACATGGCAGTTGACCATAGCAGAGAGAATTTGAAGATAACGAGAAATGTTAAAAGGCTGAGAAAGCAAAATAGAGATGCACTTGGCAGCGTGAAAAGAACTTCAGGTAAGATGTCCCCATAAAGTACACTTAAAAGAGAAGAAAGTGAAAGTGAAAAGAGAAGAAAGTGAAAGTGAAGTCACTCAGTCGAGTCCAACTCTTTGCGACCCGTGGACTGTAGCCCACCAGGCTCCTCTGTCCATGGGATTCTCCAGGCAAGAATACTGGAGTAGGCTGCCATTTCCTTCTCGAGGGGAATCTTCCCGACTCAGGGATCGAACCTGGGTCTCCCATGTTGCAGGCAGATGCTTTAACCTCTGAGCCACCAGGGAGGCCCAAAAGGGAAGAAGCCTTCTTTAATCTCCTACTGGTCTGAGATAGCATAAACCAGCCAACGATAGTATCAGTCACTTGAGACTCTCCTATCTTTGTTTTGTTCTACCCTTCAATACCCTGACTACAAAGTGGTCAGAAGGATAGTTAGCCAGATCAAGGTAAGGGGATGAAGAGGAAAAATGGAAATGCTAGAGAGACAAGCAATGATGTCTTTTCTCAGCTGTAGGATTCCAGTCTTGCTCAAGTTAGGAATAAACAGAAATCTCAAAGTTTAGAATTTTGATTAGGACATGAGAATGGACATTTTAATTATGAACTAAAGATTGTGTCTAAACTTAAGGCAACCATAACTAGAAGAATGACAGATGTGGCTCTTATTTTTAACAGACACAGGAGAAGAACTAGTCTTATAGAACAGACTTAAAGAAACAGCAAAAGACAAAAATAAAGTTATTGTATAATTACAACTCATGAATTATTTTAGTTCAACTGTAATGGCTCCCTTTGCTCAATGTTTAATTCTTTAAATTCACGTATCTAAAAGGCAAAACTTAGAAAATCCATTTTTGGTGGGCATTTAATTCTAACATTGATTAATTAAATACCTTTAAACAATTTGAAGGGCTTCCCAGGTGGTGCTAGAGGGAAAGAATCAGCCTGCCAATGCAGGAGACACAGAAGATGAGGGTTCGATCTCTGGATCAGGAAGATCTCCTGGAATAGGAAATGGCAAGCCACTGCAGTATTTTTGCCTGGAAAATTCCATGAACAGAGGAGCTTGGCAAGCTGCAGTCCATGTGGTCACAAAGAGTCAGACAGGACTGAGTGAACGACTTACTTAAACAATTTGAACTGCAGTTGGCAAATTAGTATGACTGAATCTTTTGGATACTTTAAATATTCTAAATAATAAAACATAAAGAAACACAATTATTTATAATGCCCCAAACCTTAAAATAAAACTGGTAGCAAAAGTGCTAATACCATAAAGGAAATGTACTTTAATTCTTAATTTTACATCTTTTCGGTGTTCTAATTTTTATACCTTCCTAAGTTTTATGAAGCTTTACCAGAACCAAAGTTTACAATCTTCATAGGAATAAAAAAAAATTTTTTTCCAGGTCCAAAAGAAAGGCAATGCTAACTTAAAATACCAGAATCCAGGTTTTTGGCTAGTCTTTTACATTTGCAGTGCAGAACTGGACTTGATGTATGGTCCACGATAAAGCAAACTTCTGTCTCTGCAATAGGTTGATTGCCCTTTGATATCAGACTTTCAGTCATTACATCCTGATACCCATGTATCCCTGACTTTAATATAAATCTTAACTTTTGATGACTTTGCTTTCTCAAAGCTTCTCATAGCCAGATCCCCTATGCCATTGCCTTGATATTATGAATCACTGACCTGGTTTGTTTCAAGTATTGAAATATACATATTTCTAGTAGTTTATAAAAATTAATAAAGTTTTATTCATAATAAGTAGATATTTCATCTCCTAGGAGATGAAGGATTGAATTTTTGTGCTTTTGCTTCTCAAAACATTTAGATCATTTATAATTTTGGAGCATCGCATTTTGAAATGGTCATTGTGGATGCCTATATGCCATAGTTGTAATCAATGTTAACAACCCTGTAAGTTATTATTATATAACACCATTAATTCTGATACATCTGTTAGTATTTGGTATTTTCCTGGTCATTTCTATGTCAAGAAAAACATCTACCTTATTGCACAGAAATCCTGTCATATTGGTTCATTTATTTATCTTAATTCTTTTTTCTTTTTTATACAAATGAGTATATGGAAATATATGCTAAACAAAGAGAATAGAACGTCACGTATCAACATTTTCCTACTTGTTTAAATCGGTAAAGATGTAAAGATCCTACATTCTCTTCCATATATTACAAGTACCTCTTTGCACACTTCATATTTCCTCTTTTGAGTATTACTGTGAATTCATGCTTTTTGCAGGCTTAACTTGTTCCAATTTAACCATTAGCATTATTACTTCTGTCCTTATTTGCTGGCTCTTCTGTCATTGAAACTCTACCTCTGAGGTTTCAAGAAGCAGCTTGTTGTTTTGAATCCATCTCATTTTTGTCTTTGCACCAGACACAGAGTCATCTAACCTCCAGCGATCAAAATTTGTGTGCTAGGGGTATACATGAGGGTTGATAATAAATGAGACTAGTGCCCCTGCTGTTGGGCCATTTATAATAATGATAGAGCCAGAAAATAAGTCTTTTAAGGACATGAATTCACACTGATTTTTCCAATGTAACATATTACTGAACCCAGCTTTTCTCATAGACCTGCTTTTACACTTATAATAAATATGTAATAAGATGGAGAAAATGCATTACCTTCACAGCTGGTAGCAGAATTCCACCTCAAGAGAGATCAATCTCCCTTGGGAAAAATGTTTTAATTTTTTAGAGTAGAAGGTGAACTCCTTTTCCCTCCTGATTTCTAGCATCAAGGCCTAAAAGGCTGACCTCAAAGTTACAATGAAGAATTTAGCTATCCAAAGGCTGCCAGGAAGAAGGGATCTGAATACAGAGGATGAAAGAAGGGGAAGGAAGGAGGGCTAGTACTGCCTCTCATTGATGATCCATCCACTAGATAAACAAAAGTTCAAATTCCTGGAGCACTGGTGGGTGCATGTAGCAATGTGTGCAGGGGCTGTCCATGAAGAGTGAAGAAAGGGCTGAGCATCATGTAGATTGAAGAGCTGTAAGACAGGTACAGTATGCAAGGGTACAGGAACCCAAAGACTTGGAGAGATCTGCAATTGAAAATTCCCTGTAAATTTGCCAAAAATTCGGAAGATCCCTTGAGACTTCAACAGGGTAGAATCGGTGAGGTTAACACCAATTTCATTTAGACCTAAAGAGTAGAAAAGTTCTCTGTCTTAAGACACAAATAACTTCTTAGAATAGGGTTGCCAGATTTAGCAAATAAAAACATAGAACACCCTGTTGTTTGAATTTCATATAAATATTTTTTAAAAATTAGCAGAAGTGTATCCTGTGCAGTATTTGAGACATATTTATGCTACATAAAAATTCAACAAAATGGATTGAGCCCACATTGTAAAATGAAATTTAAATTGTAAACAGTTTACCAGATATGATTTTTATATATATTAAAAACTACAAATATATCCACTGTAATTATGGTATCATCTGTATCCTTCCTCATTATAAATATATAAAGCCCTTAGCTGAGATAAATAGAAAAAAGCTCCACTCCATTTGTTTTTGTGTTTATTTGTGTATTGGTCATCCTGATTTTGCATTATTTCTTCATACCAAGCTTTCTGCATATCCTATGCCAATATGTAACAATCATGGTTTTTTAAAACTACTGTTCAAAATTCTCAGAATATCTATGGGATTGCTGAAAAGTCAAGTAAAAGGTCTTTAAAAGCTTTTTCTTCAGCTTTAGTTAACTCTGTTCTCCAACGCCCAAGACATTATCTTGAGCTCAAACACTGGAAGACATCCATATAAGTTCTGCAAGGTGATAGCTATGATGTCACCCAAAAGTGTTTCTTCTCATGTCTCCCCACTTCATCTAGCTCATCGGAAGCTTTGCAGCCTCAGTAGTCTTGTTTGGCTGTTTTGAGGAGGGTGGAAAGTTCTTTTTTGGTTGGAATAAGAAGCATCCAGGTTGGGGAAAATGTCTACCTCTCTCTCTGCAGGAAACCTTGGCACATCATGTGACATGGGACCCTAACTGCAGTTACTCAGCCTTTTTTCTCTCTTCCCTGACTTCACACAGGGTACACTCATTCTTTCTGCACCCTCAAGGCCCTGCCTTCTCAACCATTTTTCCATCNTACCCAGTTTATGTAGTATTGACAGATGTTTATAATACCCAGAGTTCTTTAGCTCAGAGCTTTACTGTTATAAGCATCTCTGATGAAGACAAAATGTTGTGCATGGAGCAGAACACTAATTAAAATTTGTACTTTATATTACTGCATATTAAAATGGAAGTGTGGCCAAAATAGAATCATATAATAGGTACTGTATTCCAAAGGAGGCAGTTCAGTTCAGTTCAGTCGTTCAGTCGTGTCCGACTCTTTGCAACTCCATGAATCGCAGCACGCCAGGCCTCCCTGTCCATCACCAACATCACCAAAGGAGGCACTAGACCATAAACAGAATTCAAAAGAAGATTTTAGGAAACTATTGGCATGTTCTTTAACCACAAACTCACCAGAAGGATTTAAACAGATCAAGAGTGGCATATTCCAAGAAAACTTGGAGGAGAGAACTATGCCACAAGTACCACCCATTGTTCCCAAAGGGAAGTGAGAATGTAATGAGTGGTTTCAAGACCACTTGGAAGACTTGGTATGTGTTACATGCAGTCTGGAAACACAATGGACAAGTTACTTAGTCACAGGTAAGAGATCTAAAGGGTGAGAGAGAAGGTAGCTTGCTGTTTTGACAATGGAGCAAAAGAGTTGGTGCTGGCTCATAAATTTAGACTCAGAATAAATCCTGCATGAATGCTTTCCATGGACCAGATGTGAAGGTCACACGCATAGGAAACCTAATGGGAGGTCATCTTAAGACTCAACCAAAAAAACCACATGGCAGTTGACCATAGCAGAGAGAATTTGAAGATAACGAGAAATGTTAAAAGGCTGAGAAAGCAAAATAGAGATGCACTTGGCAGCGTGAAAAGAACTTCAGGTAAGATGTCCCCATAAAGTACACTTAAAAGAGAAGAAAGTGAAAGTGAAAAGAGAAGAAAGTGAAAGTGAAGTCACTCAGTCGAGTCCAACTCTTTGCGACCCGTGGACTGTAGCCCACCAGGCTCCTCTGTCCATGGGATTCTCCAGGCAAGAATACTGGAGTAGGCTGCCATTTCCTTCTCGAGGGGAATCTTCCCGACTCAGGGATCGAACCTGGGTCTCCCATGTTGCAGGCAGATGCTTTAACCTCTGAGCCACCAGGGAGGCCCAAAAGGGAAGAAGCCTTCTTTAATCTCCTACTGGTCTGAGATAGCATAAACCAGCCAACGATAGTATCAGTCACTTGAGACTCTCCTATCTTTGTTTTGTTCTACCCTTCAATACCCTGACTACAAAGTGGTCAGAAGGATAGTTAGCCAGATCAAGATAAGGGGATGAAGAGGAAAAATGGAAATGCTAGAGAGACAAGCAATGATGTCTTTTCTCAGCTGTAGGATTCCAGTCTTGCTCAAGTTAGGAATAAACAGAAATCTCAAATTTAAGTTTAGAATTTTGATTAGGACATGAGAATGGACATTTTAATTATGAACTAAAGATTGTGTCTAAACTTAAGGCAACCATAACTAGAAGAATGACAGATGTGGCTCTTATTTTTAACAGACACAGGAGAAGAACTAGTCTTATAGAACAGACTTAAAGAAACAGCAAAAGACAAAAATAAAGTTATTGTATAATTACAACTCATGAATTATTTTAGTTCAACTGTAATGGCTCCCTTTGCTCAATGTTTAATTCTTTAAATTCACGTATCTAAAAGGCAAAACTTAGAAAATCCATTTTTGGTGGGCATTTAATTCTAACATTGATTAATTAAATACCTTTAAACAATTTGAAGGGCTTCCCAGGTGGTGCTAGAGGGAAAGAATCAGCCTGCCAATGCAGGAGACACAGAAGATGAGGGTTCGATCTCTGGATCAGGAAGATCTCCTGGAACAGGAAATGGCAAGCCACTGCAGTATTTTTGCCTGGAAAATTCCATGAACAGAGGAGTTTGGCAAGCTGCAGTCCATGTGGTCACAAAGAGTCAGACAGGACTGAGTGAACGACTTACTTAAACAATTTGAACTGCAGTTGGCAAATTAGTATGACTGAATCTTTTGGATACTTTAAATATTCTAAATAATAAAACATAAAGAAACACAATGATTTATAATGCCCCAAACCTTAAAATAAAACTGGTAGCAAAAGTGCTAATACCATAAAGGAAATGTACTTTAATTCTTAATTTTACATCTTTTCGGTGTTCTAATTTTTATACCTTCCTAAGTTTTATGAAGCTTTACCAGAACCAAAGTTTACAATCTTCATAGGAATAAAAAAAAATTTTTTTCCAGGTCCAAAAGAAAGGCAATGCTAACTTAAAATACCAGAATCCAGGTTTTTGGCTAGTCTTTTACATTTGCAGTGCAGAACTGGACTTGATGTATGGTCCACGATAAAGCAAACTTCTGTCTCTGCAATAGGTTGATTGCCCTTTGATATCAGACTTTCAGTCATTACATCCTGATACCCATGTATCCCTGTCTCTTATACACATCTCTGGTCTGAGATANGGGATTAAAAAAAATTTTTTTCCAGGTCCAAAAGAAAGGCAATGCTAACTTAAAATACCAGAATCCAGGTTTTTGGCTAGTCATTTACATTTGCAGTGCAGGACTGGACTTGATGTATGGTCCACGATAAAGCAAACTTCTGTCTCTGCAATAGGTTGATGGCCCTTTGATATCAGACTTTCCATCATTACATCCTGATATCCATGTATTCCTGACTTTAATATAAATCTTAACTTTTGATGACTTTGCTTTCTCAAAGCTTCTCATAGCCAGATCCCCTATGCCATTGCCTTGATATTATGAATCACTGACCTGGTTTGTTTCAAGTATTGAAATATACATATTTCTAGTAGTTTATAAAAATTAATAAAGTTTTATTCATAATAAGTAGATATTTCATCTCCTAGGAGATGAAGGATTGAATTTTTGTGCTTTTGCTTCTCAAAACATTTAGATCATTTATAATTTTGGAGCATCGCATTTTGAAATGGTCATTGTGGATGCCTAAATGCCATAGTCATAATCAATGTTAACAACCCTGTAAGTTATTATTATATAACACCATTAATTCTGATACATCTGTTAGTATTTGGTATTTTCCTGGTCATTTCTATGTCAAGAAAAACATCTACCTTATTGCACAGAAATCCTGTCATATTGGTTCATTTATTTATCTTAATTCTTTTTTCTTTTTTATACAAATGAGTATATGGAAATATATGCTAAACAAAGAGAATAAAACGTCACGTATCAACATTTTCCTACTTGTTTAAATCGGTAAAGATGTAAAGATCCTACATTCTCTTCCATATATTACAAGTACCTCTTTGCACACTTCATATTTCCTCTTTTGAGTATTACTGTGAATTCATGCTTTTTGCAGGCTTAACTTGTTCCAATTTAACCGTTAGCATTATTACTTCTGTCCTTATTTGCTGGCTCTTCTGTCATTGAAACTCTACCTCTGAGGTTTCAAGAAGCAGCTTGTTGTTTTGAATCCATCTCATTTTTGTCTTTGCACCAGACACAGAGTCATCTAACCTCCAGCGATCAAAATTTGTGTGCTAGGGGTATACATGAGGGTTGATAATAAATGAGACTAGTGCCCCTGCTGTTGGGCCATTTATAATAATGATAGAGCCAGAAAATAAGTCTTTTAAGGACATGAATTCACACTGATTTTTCCAATGTAACATATTACTGAACCCAGCTTTTCTCATAGACCTGCTTTTACACTTATAATAAATATGTAATAAGATGGAGAAAATGCATTACCTTCACAGCTGGTAGCAGAATTCCACCTCAAGAGAGATCAATCTCCCTTGGGAAAAATGTTTTAATTTTTTAGAGTAGAAGGTGAACTCCTTTTCCCTCCTGATTTCTAGCATCAAGGCCTAAAAGGCTGACCTCAAAGTTACAATGAAGAATTTAGCTATCCAAAGGCTGCCAGGAAGAAGGGATCTGAATACAGAGGATGAAAGAAGGGGAAGGAAGGAGGGCTAGTACTGCCTCTCATTGATGATCCATCCACTAGATAAACAAAAGTTCAAATTCCTGGAGCACTGGTGGGTGCATGTAGCAATGTGTGCAGGGGCTGTCCACGAAGAGTGAAGAAAGGGCTGAGCATCATGTAGATTGAAAAGCTGTAAGACAGGTACAGTATGCAAGGGTACAGGAACCCAAAGACTTGGAGAGATCTGCAATTGAAAATTCCCTGTAAATTTGCCAAAAATTCGGAAGATCCCTTGAGACTTCAACAGGGTAGAATCGGTGAGGTTAACACCAATTTCATTTAGACCTAAAGAGTAGAAAAGTTCTCTGTCTTAAGACACAAATAACTTCTTAGACTAGGGTTGCCAGATTTAGCAAATAAAAACATAGAACACCCTGTTGTTTGAATTTCATATAAATATTTTTTAAAAATTAGCAGAAGTGTATCCTGTGCAGTATTTGAGACATATTTATGCTACATAAAAATTCAACAAAATGGATTGAGCCCACATTGTAAAATGAAATTTAAATTGTAAACAGTTTACCAGATATGATTTTTATATATATTAAAAACTACAAATATATCCACTGTAATTATGGTATCATCTGTATCCTTCCTCATTATAAATATATAAAGCCCTTAGCTGAGATAAATAGAAAAAAGCTCCACTCCATTTGTTTTTGTGTTTATTTGTGTATTGGTCATCCTGATTTTGCANAAACAAAAGTTCAAATTCCTGGAGCACTGGTGGGTGCATGTAGCAATGTGTGCAGGGGCTGTCCACGAAGAGTGAAGAAAGGGCTGAGCATCATGTAGATTGAAAAGCTGTAAGACAGGTACAGTATGCAAGGGTACAGGAACCCAAAGACTTGGAGAGATCTGCAATTGAAAATTCCCTGTAAATTTGCCAAAAATTCGGAAGATCCCTTGAGACTTCAACAGGGTAGAATCGGTGAGGTTAACACCAATTTCATTTAGACCTAAGGAGTAGGAAAGTTCTCTGTCTTAAGACACAAATAACTTCTTAGAATAGGGTTGCCAGATTTAGCAAATAAAAACATAGAACACCCTGTTGTTTGAATTTCATATAAATATTTTTTAAAAATTAGCAGAAGTGTATCCTGTGCAGTATTTGAGACATATTTATGCTACATAAAAATTCAACAAAATGGATTGAGCCCACATTGTAAAATGAAATTTAAATTGTAAACAGTTTACCAGATATGATTTTTATATATATTAAAAACTACAAATATATCCACTGTAATTATGGTATCATCTGTATCCTTCCTCATTATAAATATATAAAGCCCTTAGCTGAGATAAATAGAAAAAAGCTCCACTCCATTTGTTTTTGTGTTTATTTGTGTATTGGTCATCCTGATTTTGCATTATTTCTTCATACCAAGCTTTCTGCATATCCTATGCCAATATGTAACAATCATGGTTTTTTAAAACTACTGTTCAAAATTCTCAGAATATCTATGGGATTGCTGAAAAGTCAAGTAAAAGGTCTTTAAAAGCTTTTTCTTCAGCTTTAGTTAACTCTGTTCTCCAACGCCCAAGACATTATCTTGAGCTCAAACACTGGAAGACATCCATATAAGTTCTGCAAAGATGTGTATAAGAGACNTTTATGTCCTCAACTTCACTCACTTCAGAGCTGTGATCACCTTCACTTTCTACTATCATTGTTGTCGACTCATACACACATATGCACATCAGCATGCACCCACACTATTTCAGAGTTTTGCTTATGTTCCAGGTAGGTGATCGGCATGATAGAGCATGGAGATTAAGAAAGAGAGGGCTCTGGAGGGAGAACGGATACATGTATATGTTGGCTGAGTCCCTTTGTTGTTTACCTGAATAAAGAAAGCTGAGTGCCAAAGAATTGATGCTTTTGAACTGTGTGTTGGAGAAGACTCTTGAGAGTGCCTTGGACTGCAAGGAGATCAAACTAGTCAATCCTAAAGGAAACCAGTCCTGATTATTCACTGGAAGGATTGACACTGAAGTTGAAGCTCCAATACTTTGGTCACCTGATGGGAAGAACTGACTCATTGGAAAAGACTCTGATGCTGGGAAAGATTGAAGGCAGGAGGAGAAGGGGACGACAGGGGATAAGATGGTTGGAAGGCATCACTGACTCGATGGACATGAATTTGAGCAAGCTCCAGGAGTTCGTAATGGACAGGGAAGCCTGGTTTGCTGCAGTCCATGGGGTCGCAAATAGTTGGTTGTGACTGAGCAAATAAACTGAACTGAACTGAACTGAAAGTACCATAACATTGTTAAGCAGCTATACCCCAATACAAAATGTTTTTGATGTTAAAAAATAAATAAAAATTTAAAAAGAAAGAAAGAGAGGACTCTGAATTCAAGCATTCAAATTCCATCTCTGCCATTTATGTTTTCTGTGTGACTTGGGCTAGTTATCTAACCTCTTCAAATTTGAGTTTTTTAATTTGTACGGTGGAAATAATAACACTTGCTTTATAGGGTTGTTGTAAAGATCAAATACATTGATACAAGCAACCACTTAGAACAGCACCTGCACATAGTGAGCTTCAACAGGTATTAGCTTCTAGATATTGTTATTTTTATTATCAGCATCATTGTATCCAACCCCAATATGTTCTTGACACTCAGTGACCTCACAGGACCAAGAATTACTTCCCTAAGTAATCCCTCTGATTTAGGACTAGAAAGACCCCCAAGTCCCCATATTTTATTCTCAACGATTATTCTCTTTAGGAGCTGAGAAAATAGTTAAGTTATGTATCAATAAGCTGATTTCCAGTATCTGGAAATTTCTAAAGCATATGTGCTACTGAGACCCTTTTTAACTGAACTAAAAAGCCACAAATAGAGAAAAAGCTTAGAGTTCTCATGATTCTATATTTATTTTGGTAACTAGTTGTTTGGTTGAAAAAGTTTGTCCTTAGAAATTGTCTAAAGATCAAAATATGTAACCCAGTATATGTGTCGAATTCTTTTGTGACCCCATGGACTGTGGCCCACCAGGCTCCTCTGTCTATGGGATTTTCTAGCCAAGAGTACTGGAGTGGGTTGCCATTTCCTTCTCCAGGGGATCTTCCCAACTTAGGGACTGAACCCGGATCTCCTGCATTGCAGGCAGACACTTTGCCATCTGAGCCACCAGGGAAGTCCATATTTTAAACATCTAACATAGATCAAAATGTGTCCATACTTCAAAAATTATGACTCTATCATTACCAATTTAAAATTTTCTAAGAAATATGTCTGACTCTTCCTCATTGCACAACATGATCTCACCCAGTGCCTTTTATCAAACAAATAATTATAGTATTAACGATAGGCATTTATTTATACATTGACATACCTATTTAATAGTATTCATTGACTGCCTCTATGTGTGAGGCGCTTTGCTATAGCAGTGAACAAAACAAATAACCCTGCTCTCATAGAGCTTACATTCTATGAGGAGAATGGGGGGAAAAGGAAAATATATAGTGTGTCATTTGGTGATAAATTTGTGGGGGAAAATTAAGCAAGGATGGGGCTAGGCAGTGCAGTAAGTGCTTTACTTTTTACTTAGAGTTGTTTGGGAAGACCTCACTGATATTTGTATAGATACCCAAGAGAGGTGATCGAATGAGTCCTACAGATATGTAGGCAGAGGGGACAGCAATGCAAAGACTTTGAAGCACATCAACACTTGATGTGCTTGGTTGAGATAAATAGACCAGTGTGACTGAAGTGGAGAGAACATGGGAGAGGGTAATAAATGATGTCAAAGAGAAGCAAGATGATAAAGAGCATTGTAAGCAATTATATGGACTTTTGCATTTACTCAACTGACATGGGCCACCATGGAAGGGTTTTAAGCAGAGGAGTAATGGGATCTGGCTTATATTTTAAAAGATTCATACAACTTGCTGTGTGGAGAATGACAGTGATGGGGTGGGCATCATAAATGTAAGGAGACCTATCAGGGGTAATGCAATTATCCGGGAGAGAGATGATGGTGGCTTGAAGATGGTGATAGCATTCTGGATATATTTTGAAGGTACAAAAGCACAAGTGTGCATTTTGTGCCTTCCAAAAATATAAGTGTGCCCATTTGTGGAATAAACCAGACAAACATAAATGTATTGGAACTTTCTTTAAAATATTTAAGTTTTTGAATCAACAATGATGTCCAAAGGTATGGAGCTGAGAAACTGCCTCCGGGGTAATGGAAGAGAGATTAGAAAGATAGAAAATGAAATAGAGAAACAGAAAGTCATTGTAGGTTTCTGGGGAGGTAGAATTAAAAGAGTTGGTAAGAAAAGTATTCAGTTGATTTTTTAATACCTTATCCACCTTGACATCTCAAATTAAGCCTGAAAAATACTGCATACCTTGTGAGAACAAAATACTGTTAATACTTTATATGTACTATCTCCAGTTGTATTTACAAAAGTGAAATGGTCCCTTTTCCCTTAGTAAAGGTGAAATTCTTTCTAGAATGGAGTACCTAGGTTTGGGTCACTGCTGTAAATCAGCAAACCAGNCAAAATACTGTTAATACTTTATATGTACTATCTCTAGTTATATTTACAAAAGTGAAATGGTCCCTTTTCCCTTAGTAAAGGTGAAATTCTTTCTAGAATGGAGTACCTAGGTTTGGGTCACTGCTGTAAATCAGCAAACCAGGTGTGCTTCCTGAGAAACCCCATAAGTGAATAAGCACATTCCCCTAATGCCGCATCCCCTTGAATGTTCAAGAAACCTGACTTATTTATCTATGAGTTTAGCCTTATTTGATAACACCTTGATGCAAACAGAATGTTTTGCCAAGAATCAAAGAAAAACAAACCTGTATAGGAATTGGATTTAGAAGTAAAAGGCAAAAGGGTCAGAAGAACCCAAAACAGGGCTTGAGAAGATAGATAAGCAGAAAGCAAAGATTATATTCAGGGATTTTAAAATTCCTCAGAGTAGATGTTCTTTAGGTCAGAAATCAAAAAAGGTTCAGAAAACACAAAGCTAATTAAAGCCTTAAAAAATGAGTTTTAAAACATTGTAAGAATACTGAAAATTTTAACCTGAAGAAAAGGTCACAAATATTTAATAGGAATGGACTTTTAAAGTAAATGTATCAAAATCTGGATTCACTACTAATACCAAGTCCACTGAGAACCCATCAGATGAAAGTTGCAACCCAAGCAAAGTTGGCATCTCCTTGCCTGAGTTTATCTGAGTTTAATACTCTATGACCCAGGGTGATAATTCCAAAAGTCTCTAAAAGCAACACAAATAGGCAATGGGCAAATTCATGGCGGCAATGCCATTGATTTCTGATACAGAATTGCTCTCTAATGCTAATTTGATGTGGGGGCAGGGTGGTTCTATGAACTTGTCTGGAAGGGAATGTACTGACAGAGAATCAAAATTCTTATGAAAGGGCTTCTCTGGTGACTCAGTGGTAAAGAATCTACCTGCCAATGTGGGTAGTTTGATACCTGGGTGGGGGAGGATCCCACATTCTGTGAAGCAACTAAGCCCATGTGCCACAACTACTGAGCCTGTGCTCCAGAGCCTAGGACCTGCAGCTGCTGAAGCCCACACACCCTAGCGCTTGCGCTCTGCAGTGAGAGAAGCCACCACGATGAGAAGCCCGCCCGCACAGCGCAGCCACAGAGTAGCCTTAGCTCTTCGCAACCAGAGAAAAGCTCACATGACAGCAAAGACTCACAACCTAAATAAATAAATAAAATTTTTTAATTCTTATGAAAAAGTTATCTTCACAAGTGGAACTGGAAAAAATGGCTTAAAATAACTGAAAATAATAAAAGCAATCAACTCAGAATACCAAAGCATATTGATAGGTCTTGAATGTCTATTTAGACTGAAATGAACGAAGGAGTATTCTACAGGGAAGACCATGCCTGCCAGAGGTCCTACCATGGACGTAGACAGCTTTTTCACAAAAATTCACTTGTGACAAAGACTATGATAGCTCTTGAATATATCTGTAATTAATTATATTTTGTCAGCTACTTAATTTCTAAGTATATTGCTATTAGTATGCTCATATACCTTTATTCTTTGGTGTAATAAATCATTCTATTGATGTTTCTATTCTTGTATTGTTATAAATATATTTATGGGAAGGATGTTTTGAATGTACTTGATTATATACATATATAGCAGGGTTCATTAATGCAATCTCAGTCACAATGTAAAAACATGAAACAAAAGCACTAAAAATCATTGTAATAATAATAATTACATTTATTGAGCCCTAAGATGTGTCACATATTTTACACATATTATTTTTAACCTCATGATAACCTCGTTGATATGTATTATCATCTTCATTTTTCATATACAAAGTCTTATTCACATAAATTTAATTACTTGAAGGAAACAAGCCCAGGAAGTAACAGTGCTGATATCTGAAAAGATATTAATTTGAATTTAAAACTTTGGGACTTTCTACTACACCGTTTTTAGTAGCATTTATTAAATGGCATCACACTCCAGTACTCTTGCCTGGAAAATACCATGGACGGAGAAGTCTGGTAGGCCACAGTTCATGGGATTGCAAAGAGTCAGACACGACTGAGCGACTTCACAGTCACATTCAGTTTACTGGTTAAATTTGTGCTTAATCATTTTTGTTTAGTTGATGACATTTAAGAATATTGAAAATTTAGTTTGTTTCATTGTTATTTTGATTTACTCTTACAAAATCAATGTGTGTGGGCAACATTTTAAAATGATTTAGAACTTTTATTTCTATTACATTTCACTACAAATACCATATGAAACAGTGTTAGAATTTTAGTGTAAGAGCTGGATCAGTTATGAGTTCTGTTCTACAAAATAAATGAACATAGAGTTCATTTTGCAGTAAGACTTAAAAGAGTGAGAATTTAAGAACATCAGCTCCAACTAAAACCCACAACTTACCAGGTTTTAGAGACAATGGTTTGGGTAGCCAAAGGAGGAAGATCACTTACACAAGGGAGGCCATGGAGGACAATAGCGCTACTTGAACTCTGACCTCCTAGCATCACCTATGGATATTCCTAGAGTCAATTTAAATTCATGAGAATATCAGAATTGATTTAGAATCCAAAACATTAATTTCTTTTTACAAAGTAAAACGCTTATAAAACAAAATATTTCTCTCTGAAGATTAGGATGCAAATTCCCCTCCCTCTGAAAACAAATAAAGGAAGCAAACACAACAAACTTCAAAGAGGCTAATTTACTTCTGAATTACTTAGATTAAATCAAGCCATATAGACCTCATGCTGAGGGCAATTTTGGCCCTAGACCCTAGGGTTATATACCAGGCTACCACTGTACTGATTCAGCCTTTCTGCTGCAATTAGTAGAGTAAGAAATTCTGTAAATGAGCTAAGCCATTTAGTAATCAAAAGGCTTACCTTGTGAATCTTACTACCATTTTGCTGGGACTCTTTACCTACTGTTCAGGGAGACACAAAAGGGCAATGAGGAATAGAGTCAGTTCCAATGAGGGAGAAGGCAGGAATTGGTTTGTCTTGCTTGTTCCTGAAAGTCCTAATTTCAGCGGTGATCAGTATGTGTTAAAAAAAAAAAAATAGTGTTTTTTAATACACCTAGTTCTCTGTGCTTGCGTGCTAAGTCATTCTCAACTTAACGCGACCCCATTGAGTGTAGCCCGCCAGGCTCCTCTGTCCTTGGGTTTATCCTGGCAAGAATAATGGAGTGGGTTGCCCTTTGGGGATCTTCCCATCCAGGGAATAAACCCATGTCTCCTGCATTGGCAGGCTGACTCTTTACTGCTAAGCTACCAGGGAAGCAAGTAATACGCCTAAGCCATTACTAATATATCTAAGCTATTATATGTATATTCAACTTCTTAAGTTGGTTCCAATAAAAACACTCAAGAAAAATATCAATGTAGCAGCATTTCACTTCAAGAAAATTAGAGATACCAAGAGAACATTTCACACAAAGATAAGCACAAAAAGGACAGAAATGGTATGGACCTTACAGAAATAGAACATATTAAGAAGAGGTGGCAAGAATACACACAACTACACAAANGAAAAATATGAATGTAGCAGCATTTCACTTCAAGAAAATTAGAGATACCAAGAGAACATTTCACACAAAGATAAGCACAAAAAGGACAGAAATGGTATGGACCTTACAGAAATAGAACATATTAAGAAGAGGTGGCAAGAATACACACAACTACACAAAAAAAGATCTTCACAACTCGGATAACCACAATGGTGTGATCACTCACCTAAAGTCAGACATCCTGGAATGCGAAGTTAAGTGGGCCTTAGGAAGCATCACTATGAACAAAGCTAGAGGAGGAGATGAAATTCCAGTTGAGCTATTTCAAATCCTAAAAGATGATTCTGTGAAAGTGCTGCACTCAATATGCCAGCAAATTTGGAAAACTCAGCAGTGACTACAGGACTGGAAAAGATCAGTTTTCATTCCAATCCCAAAGAAAGGAAATGACAAAGAATGCTCAAACTACCACACAATTACACTCACCTCACACACTAGCAAAGTAATTCTCAAAATTCTCCAAGCCAGGCTTCAACAGTATGTGAGCCATGAAATTCCAGATGTTCAAGCTGAATTTAGGAAACAGAGAGGAATCAGAAATCAAATTGCCAACATCTGTTGGATCATCAATAAAGCAAGAAAGTTCCAGAAAAACATCTACTCTTGCTTTGACTATATCAAAGCCTTTGACTGTGTGGATCACAACAAATTGTGGAAAATTCTTCAAGAGATGGGAATACCAGACTGCCTGACTTGCCTCCTGAGAAATCTGCATGCAGGTCAGGAAGCAACAGTTAGAACTGGACATGAACAACAGACTGCTTCCAAATCAGAAAAGGAGTATGTCAAGGCTGTATATTGACACCCTGCTTATTTAACTTATATGCAGAGTACATCATGTGAAATGCTGGGCTGGATTAAGCACAAGCTGGAATCAAGATTGCTGGGAGAAATATCCAAAACTTCATTTGGAGATGACACCATCTTTATGGCAGAAAGTGAAGAAGAATTAAAAAGTCTCTTGATGAAAATGAAAGAGGAGAGTTAAAAAATTGACTTAAAACTCAACATTCAGAAAACTAAGATCACGGCATCAGGTCCCATCAGTTCAGTTTAGTTCAGTCGCTCAGTTGTGTCCAAGTCTGCAACCCCATGAACTGTAGCACACCAGGCCTCCCTGTCTACCACCAACTCCCAGACTTCACTCAGACTCAACATCTATCAAGTCAGTGATGCCATCCAGCCATCTTATCCTCTGTCATCCCCTTCTCCTCCTGCTTCCATGAGTCAGCTCTTCACATGAGGTGACCAAAGTACTGGAGTTTCAGCTTTAGCATCATTCCTTCCAGAGAAATCCCAGGGGTGATCTCCTTCAGAATGGACTGTTGGATCTCCTTGCAGTCCAAGGGACTCTCAAGAGTCTTCTCCAACACCACAGTTCAAAAGCATCAATTCTTCGGTGCTCAGCCATCTTCACAGTCCAACTTTCACATCCATACCTAACCACAGGAAAAACCATAGCCTTTTAAACAGACCTTAGTCAGCAAAGTAATGTCTCTGCTTTTGAATATGCTATCTAGGTTGGTCATAACTTTTCTTCAAAGGAGTAAGCGTCTTTTAATTTCATGGCTGCAGTCATCACCTGCAGTGATTTTGGACCCCCCAAAAATAGTCTGACACTGTTTCCACTGCTTCCCCCTCTATTTCCCATGAAGTGATGGGACCAGATGCCATGATCTTCGTTTTCTGAATGTTGAGCTTTAAGCCAACTTTTTCACTCTCCTCNTAAAAAGTTATATGTGACCAGCTATCTTTTTTTTCTTTTAACTAAAAAAAGTGGAACTATAGAATTTATTATAAATATTAAAGATACCAAATTTCTTTAGTGGTCTCTAGTCACTTTGTAAGATTTTTTTTTCTCCCTTCTCTGTAACAAATCCCTGTGTGTACACAGAGTTAATGTGATAGTATATGACTTCTGGGCTGATTAATTGATTGTTGAAAATTGATAGTAAATTTACTCAAGTATTTTTGCATATCTTCTTGTTGTTGTTCAGTCACTCAGTCATGTCTGACTCTTTGTGACCCCGTGGACTGCAGCATGCCAGATTTCCCTGTCCTTTACCATCTTCTGGAGCTTGCTCAAACTCACGTCCATTGAGTCAATGATGCCATCCAACCACCTCGTCCTCTGTTGGCTCCTTTTCTTCTTGCCTTCAATCTTTCCCAACATCGGGATCTTTTTCCAAAGAGTTGACTCTTCATATTAGATGGCCAAAGTATTGGAGTTTCAGCTTCAGCATGAGTCCTTCCAATTTAATATTCTGGACTGATTTCCTTTAGGATTGACTGATTAGATCTCCTTGCAATTTAAGGGACTCTTGAGTCTTCTCCAACACCACAGTTCAAAAGCATCAATTCTTCGGCACCCAGCCTTCTCTACAATACAACTCTCACATCCATACCTGACTACTGCAGAAACCATAGTTTTGCAGACCTTTGTCGGCAAAGTAATGCCTCTGTTTTTTAATATGCTGTCTAGGTTTGTCATAGCTTTTCTTCTAAGGAACAGCTGTCTTTTAATTTCATGGCTGCAGTCACCATTTGCAGTGATTTTGGAGTCCAAGAAAATAACATCTGTCCCTATTTCCATCATTTCCCCATCTATTTGCCATGGAGTGATGGGACCGGATACCATGATCTTCATTTTTTGAATGTTGAAAGTTAAGCCAACTTTTTCACTCTCCTCATTCACCTTACTCAAGAGACTTTTTAGTTCCTCTTCACTTTCTGTCATGAGGGTGGTGTCATCTGTATATCTGAGTGTATTGATATTTCTTCCCGAAATCTAGATTTCAGCTTGTGCTTCCTCCAGCCCAGCATTTTGCATGATATACTCTGTAAATAAGTTAAATAAGCAGAGTGACAACATACAGCATTTATGTAACTCCTTTCCCAGTTTGGAACCAGTCCATTGTTCCATGTCTGGTTCTGACTGTTGCTTCTTGACCTGCACACAGGTTTCACAGGAGGCACGTAATGTGGTCTGGTATTTACATCTCTTGAAGAATTTTACACAGTTTGTTGTGATCCACACAGTCAAAGGCTTTAGCATAGTTAATGAAGCAGAAGTAGATACTTTTCTGGAATTGTTTTGCTTTTTTTATGATGCAACAGATGTTGGCATTTTGACCTCTGCTTCCTCTGCCTTTTCTAAATCCAGCTTGTACATCTGGAAATTCTTGGTTTCATGTACTGTCAAAGCTTAGCTTGGAGGATTTTAAGCTTTATTTTACTGGCATGTGAGATGCCTGCACTTGTGGCGTAATTTGAACATTGTTTGGCATTGCCTTTCTTTGGGACTGGAATGAAAACTGAACTTTTCTAGTCCTGTGACCACTGCTGGCATAATGAATGCAGCACTTGAACAGAATTATCTCTTAGAATTTGAAGTAGCTCAGCTGAAATTCCATCAGTTTTTCACTAGCTTTGTTCATAATGATGCTTCCTTGACTTCCACTTGACTTCCCACTCCAAGATGTCTGGCTGTGGGTGAGTGATCACACCATTGTGGTTGTCCAGGTCATTAATCATTTTTGTGTATTAAGTAGAAACTTTAAAAAATGTGACTTTGTTCTTTTGCAGGGCAACTCAACAGAATACTATTTGCTCTGTTTGTAAGAGTTGTCTGTTGGCTCTCACTACGTATTTTGGTATGTCTTGGAAAAGTCTCTCATTCCCCAAATACTGTTTCTACAGAGATCTCGTCCTTGCACATTCACTCTTTGAATTGCATGGGTGACCATCTTCCCACCTTTAGAATGGAATCCATGTTGAACCACTTGCTGTGCATTGAGCAACATGGTTAAAGGACATGAGGTTCTACAGTGTTTTGAGACCTTGAGCCACCAAGAAGAACATAGCAATCCCTGATTCACAGAATGAACTCTTCCTCTTTCATACATTTGAAATTGAGCTTTGGGACAAGATCACAGAACCTTTCCACTCTAAACTAAATCTCAATCACAGGGCTAAAAATGGATAAAGGCTCAAAATTTTGGATGAAGCTATAAGGAAGTAAGGAAGTAAACTATAATGTGTACTCTGTTATTAATGGAATCCTTCCCCCAAGGGGTGCTGGAAATCTCAGAATCATCCATAGTTCAACCAGAGAGAACTCTCCTATGCTGTCCGCAGGGCTGTCATTAACCTCCTGTAAGCCATGGAATGTATGGTCAAAGCTATGGGTTTTCCAGTATTCATGTGCAGATGTGAGAGTTGGACCATAAAGAACTGATGCTTTTGAACCATGGTAGTGGAGAAGACTGTTGAGAGTCCCTTGGACTGCAAGGAGATCGAACCAGTCAATCCTAAAGGAAAGGAAATCAACCCTTAATATTCATTGGAAGGACTGATGCTGAAGCTGATGCTCTAATACTTTGGCCACTTGTTGCAAAGAGCTGACTCAGTGGAAATACCCTGGTGCTGGGAAAGACTGAGAGCAGGAGGAGAAGGGGGCAACAGAGGATGGAATGGTTGGATGGTATCACCGACTCAATGAACATGAGTTTGAACAAACTCTGGGAGATGGTGAAAGGAGCGGGTAACGTGGTTGTTCCAGTCCATGGGGTTGCAAAAAGTCTGACATGACTAAGTGACTGAACAACAACACAGCCTCTGGAAGAATCTAGGAGAGCAGGGCAGTACCATGGAGCTTGCTGAGGTTCAGTATGGACTGTTAGGCAGCCTAAGGCACTGGTTGATTCTGCTCAGTTCTCAAAGGGGTCTTAGAATTATCCATCCAGACCTGTGAGGACAACAGTAAAATCTAC
>SJYW01022904.1:106018-134808 GCA_006410735.1 Raphicerus campestris | reverse complement strand
TCTGGCTCTAGGTGAGTGATCACACCATCGTGATTATCTTGGTTGTGAATATCTTTTTTGTACAGTTCTTCTGTGTATTCTCGACACCTCTTCTTAATATCTTCTGCTCTGTTAGGTCCATACCATTTCTGTTCTTTATCGAGCCCATCTTTGCATGAAATGTTCCCTTGGGATCTCTAATTTTCTTGAAGAGATCTCTAGTCTTTCCCATTCTGTTGTTTTCCTCTATTTCTTTGCATTGATCGCTGACGAAGGCTTTATCTCTCCTTGCTATTCTCTGGAACTCTGCATTCAGATGCTCATATATTTCCTTTTCTCCTTTGCTTTTTGCTTCTCTTCTTTTCACAGCTATTTGTAAGGCCTCTTCAGACAGACATTTTGCTTTTTTTTGCACTTCTTTTCCATGGGGATGGTCTTGATCCCTGTCTCCTGTACAATAATTCCTGCCCATAATTCATCAGGCACTCTATCTATCAGATCTGGTCCCATCAGCTCATGGCAAATAGATGGGGAAGCAATGGAAATAGTGACAGACTTCATTTTTTTTTGATCCAAAGTCACTGCAGGTGGTGAATGCAACCATGAAATTAAAAGACACTTGCTCCTTGGAAGGCAAGTTATGACTAACCTAAACAGCAGGTTAAAAAGTAGAAACAACACTTTGCCAGCAAAGGTCCATCTAGCCAAAGCTATGGTTTTTCCAGTAGTCATGTATGGATGTGAGAGTTGGACTATACAGAAAGCTGAGANGAGAGTTGGACTGTGAAGAAGGCTGAGTGCCGAAGAACTGATGCTTTTGAACTGTGGTGTTGGAGAAGACTCTTGAGAGTCCCTTGTACTGCAAGGAGATCCAACCAGTCCATTCTAAAGGAGATCAGCTCTGGGATTTCTTTGGAAGGAATGATGCTAAAGCTGAAATTCCAGTATTTTGGCCACCTCATGCGAACATTTGACTCATTGGAAAATACTTTGATGTTGGGAAGGATTAGAGGCAGGAGAAGAAGGGGATGATAGAGGATGAGATGGCTGGATGGCATCACGGACTCAATGGACGTGAGTCTGAGTGAACTCCAGGAGATGGTGATTGACAGGGAGGCCTGGCATGCTGCAATTCATGGGGTCGTGAAGAGTCTGACATGACTGAGCAACTGAACTGAACTGAACTGAACTGGAATATTCATAAAACTGGTTCATTAATTAGGTGTGTCTTTAGAAACATTTTCACATTTGCTATTACTCATTATAGCATCCAATCAAGATGAGCTTCTCTGGTGGCTAAGTGGTTAAAAAAAAAAAAAATCCACCTGCCAATGCTGGAGACGCTGGTTCAATCCCTGCATCAGGAAGATTCCCTGGAGAAGCAAATAGCAACCTGCTCCAGTATTCTTGCCTGGGAAATCCCATGGACAGAAGAGCCTGGCAGGCTACAGTCCATGGGATTGCAAGAGCTAGACATGACTTAGTGACTAAATCACCACCACCAATACTCATTATTCAGTGTTTAAGAAGTAGTGTAGTCACAAAATGAATAGCAAATTCACACAAGGAATATTATGTTCAAGTATATTCACATAACATGTATCAGCATTAACATGGAGAAAACAATTTCTCTGAAAACTGAGAATTAGTGAAAAATTAATTTACTAGGAAATAGATTAGAAATTTTAAAAGCATTAAAAAATGTGACAAATTTGCCAATTCATAGCTCACATTATAGAGTTCACAGCGTGGAGAAACACAGGGAGTTTCCTAACTAATAAGCAAAGGAAAATTTTTACAGAATCAGACAAAAAAATAACAATAAGTAAGCTGATATTCTATAAAATAAAAATGAAACAGACAAATCTAATACACAGGATTTAACTGGGCATAATTTGAAAGCATTCTTAGCTCTAAGAAATTATTATATAAAAATGAGGACTTCCTGATTGGAAGGATTTCCTGAAAATTGAGTACATGAAGGAAGGAAATAGACTCAAGATTGTGAAACAAGTTGGACAGTGAAACCTCCATTAGGATTAGAGATGTTTCAAAATGAAAATAAAAGAATGTGGGAAAAGGCTAAGTTATAGAAGAAGCTTAATGAAGAATAATGGGTTGTCTGATGAGTGGATGAATGGGGGACAAACAAGTAACAGAATACATGTATGTTTTAGATGTTTTAAATGACTACATATTTAACAACAACAAAAAAAAAATGTTTTGTTCTACAGAAATGGTCCTCAAAGTGAGACAGTATAAGAAATCCAAAATCTTAAATTCAGTCCCCAAGTTGAGGTGATTTTCTCTGAAAACATAGCTTTGTAATATATCCACATCTATAACATAAATTTTGTCCACGGTAAGAAAAAACCATTTTCTTAAAACATGATATGAAAATTATTTGTTGTGATAAACAATCATGCTGAGGATGTGTAAAGTGTTTTTTCATACTTCTTTTGCATTGTTAATGTAATAAACAACTTTGAAAAGATATAGGGTACTGATGGGGAAATTTAATAAAATAAGCTTATCATTACATGTTAAATAGATAACCCCTTGGAAGAAAAGAGAGGTAATTAGACAAAGGTGAAGAACAGAAAAAGAAAAAGAAAAAAAAAAGAAGGGGAGGGAGAGGAAGGAAGGAGAAGGGATGGGGAGGAGGGGAGAGAGGAAGCACACAAGACTGCCTCCTGTTCTCAGCTTGACTAAACTTCAGATAGGTTTCCTCTGGACCTCCTGCTCTTAGAGCATATACTATAGAGAACTTTTCATTGTAAATTCTTTCCCTGCCCCACTGAGATGTATGTAAATCTTTTCAAAGCCTCTTGATGGTTTGAAACCCAGGAATCTCTTTCTCCAGGGCCTAGGAGCCATCTCTTCGAAATGTAAACAGCAGGGGAAAAAGTGTCCCAACTTNTGTAAATCTTTTCAAAGCCTCTTGATGGTTTGAAACCCAGGAATCTCTTTCTCCAGGGCCTAGGAGCCATCTCTTCGAAATGTAAACAGCAGGGGAAAAAGTGTCCCAACTTTCTATTTCTGTGGAGAGATAGGAGACTAACCCCAGTGTGCCAAACTTGCTTCAAGTATTAAAACTGTCTCCTGTCTCAGATTTCCCTAGAGGTCCAGTGGTAAGGAATCTTCCTCAATGCAGGGGACACGAGTCCCATCACTGGTCTGGGAAGATTCCACCTGCCACGAAGCAACTAAGCCTGTGTGCTACAACTACTGAAGCCCTCATGCCTAGAGTTTATGGGTGCTCCACAACTAGTAAGAGAAGCCACCACAGTGAGAAGCCCATGCTCTGCAGCAGAGAGTGGCCCCAATCTGCCGCAACTAGAGAAAGCCCATGGGGCAGCAAAGACGCAGCCCAGCTGAAAGTAAATAAATAAATAAATACATAAACTGTCTCCTGTCTTAAAGACACAAAAGAATTTACTTTTCCTTTGGGTAAAGCCAATCATCTAACAAACTCAGATGGCCTATGTTCTCACACTTACCCTCAGTTTTTAAAAACTCTCACAACCTTTGCTTTTGGTGGGGTTGAGCTCAGACTGAGTTCTGGTCTTTTTCTCTCATTGCAATAGCCTTGAATACAAAGTCTTCCTTCCCTGTTTAAATTTGTTACTTTTTTTAAAATGGAAGAAAAGCAAAATTTTTGACAGAAAAGAGAGATAAATAATCACTAGTTTAAAAGCATAATAAATGAGAGCTTTGTTAATCACATGGTTTTAACTAATCATTTGCTGCTGCTGCTGCTAAGTCGTGTAGGTCGTGGCCGACTCTGCGCGACCCCATAGACGGCAGCCCACCAGGCTCCACCGTCCTTGGGATGCTCCAGGCAAGAACACTGGAGTGGGTTGCCATTTCCTTCTCCAGTGTATGAAAGTGAAAAGTGAAAGTGAAGTCGTTCAGTCATGTCGAACTCTTCGCGACCCCATGGACTGCTGCCAACCAGGCTCCTCCGTCCATGGGATTTTCCAGGCAAGAGTACTGGAGTGGGTGCCATTGCCTTCTCCGAACTAGTCATTTAGTAGATACTGAAACACTAGGATGCTATACCACTGTAAAGTGAATACATTACCAAGCGTGAATCATTTCTCAATATCTTAGGTGACTATAAGGTAGGCTCAACCTAAGAGGCATTTGGGACAGTGCCAGCTGATTGTGAGGAGGAAGAAATCAGGACAGAAAAGAATAGGTAGTAAATTAAAATGCCACCAACCCAGGTAGAGTGCCAACTACTGAAAATGACTTTTGGTCTGACGTTCATCATCCCAGTGCTAGGAAGACTCACACTTGGTTCAACCAAGTACTGCAGTCCAAGCCAACATATACAATACTGCAACAGAAATTCAGAGCACATGTTGGTTGAAGCTGAGTTCGTTCCAAGCGTATTTTCAGTAGTCAGGGAACAGAGAGCTATGTGTATTATTCTTGTCAAAAGGACATGGCAAGGACCCAAGGAAGAACAAGCCAGAGAAACAGAAGCCAAAGACCATCACGTGGCCTGAACAATTCCATGAGAGGAAATAGGCGATTCAGTGAACATATATGTACTGCTTGCAACAGGCATCTTTGGAATTTTGATTCTGTCAACAAGACTAATTCTGCATTCCCAGGTGAGTGAGCAGAGACTTAAATACACATCCAATAATTGTTATGGTCTTAGATACTGGGAGGTAGTGATGGCAAATGATGATGGGTCAATGAAATGGACGAAGCCTTCAGGTGTAGAAGACAGACACTAACATAAAGAGATGGGCAAGACTGGACACTTAAACTGTCTCCTTCTTTATTCCAAGATGCTAGGCATTGTTCTTTTAAGCTTCTTAAGAACTTTTGAAAATTCCTGCTTCTTTTGTCTCCAGGGGCAAGCACAGATATTTATTTAAAGCTGTGATACATGGAACTTTTTCATCAACTCACAAAATGTGAACCTTTCCCAGAAAGCAAAACAACATACTCCTATTGTCTCTCATTTCCAAGTGCCAGAGGGGAATAGCTTTTAATAAATACTTTTACACTGCACTTCAGTTGAATTGCTATCATGTGAAACAGGCCTGAGGAGAATAACACATTGCCAAATTCCCTCCAGTGAGTGCAAAATAATACTGTAGGGTCTGGCAGAGAAATAAAATGGAAATCTGATTACTTTGTTTTATTCTATATGGAGATAATGTGTGAGTACATTTAAATACATAATTCAGTGCATTTCAGCTATAGTCATAGATGATGATTTAAGTCAGCCTAACACTAACCTTGCAACATGAGAGCTGCATTTAGAGCTGACAACTAAAAAGAAAGTTGATGAAATTATACTTTATTTTATTTTCTGCAGAGCTAAGCAGACCTGTTTATTCCATTCCTAATGCCAGCTACCACTATAAATTTGAGGAAACTAAACCTACCCAGAGGCCATGCATATTAATATAGCCAAAGGAACTGTCTGCTTATCATACTGGAATAGATTCAAAGAGGAAATAAAAAATAAATAAAATATGAAGATCATGTTCATGGGTCAAACTACAGTAAGTGACTTACAGTCCAAACAGATTTCTAATAAATTACCTTTTAATTATATAAAATCCATCATTGTGTTAAAGATAAGTAAATTGCTACTTTTGAAGGAATGTAGAATAGAAAACGCAGTGCAGAAGATAATTTGCAAAAATTAAGAGTGTAGGAGGCTACTAGCAAGATATTAAGTAGAGACTATTAACATTCTTCAGTATACTATAGGAGAGCTGAAATATATTAATCTGGGAAAATGTTGTAATAATTTTAAGATGATTATTTTAAAAATTGAGTTTCTCCCATTTTATGTATTTTACTTACTTCTTTGGCAACAAACATTGGGTAGCCAGAAAGCTGAGGCATTGTCTAGTTTTAATTCTAACACTAATTTTCAGGCCACAGATAATAGCAGATGAGACATTATTAGGAGACGTCCAGAATGCTATGAACATGGTGAACATGTGAAATGTTTCATAATGCCCATGTAAGATTCAGGTTATGTTGCAATATTCACATCCGAAAAGCAGTCTCCTTTCAAAGGTCAGTTTTCTAACTCCTACTTTTGTGACTAAGGCTGAGGAGACAATTGGATCTCCTCCCACAACAGAAGGAAATAAAAATAAAAATTTAAGGATTCCATATAATGTTCTTACTTCCTTACTTTAATGACTTATTTTTGATAGAAATTTTTGTAAAAAAATTAAGAACTAATATAATGAATAGCATGGGAAAATAAACTCTAGTTTTACTTCTAACCACAAATAAAACAGAGGGCTAGTCTTAAAAGTAAGTTATCTTTGACATAATCAACTTTTGAGTTTCAAAACATTTCAATTGGCTTATAGGGTAGCTTTTAGCAGTGCTTATCTTTTTATGCTTAATTAATAGATTATAGCTTATCTTATTTTCAAACAACAACAACAAAAAAAGTATTTGAAGCAACCATCTATAGGTTTGTCCTAGCTGCAGGTTTGTTTGTTTTTTTTTAATTCACTTAGTTCCAAATTGTCGGAGAAGGTAATGGCACCCCACTCCAGGACTCTTGCCTGGAAAATCCCCTGGATGGAGGAATCTGGTAGGCTGCAGTCCATGGGATCGCGAAGAGTCGGACACAATTGAGGGACTTCACTTTCACTTTTCACTTTCATGCATTGGAGAAGGAAATGGCAACCCACTCCAACGTTCTTGCCTGGAGAATCCCAGGGATGGGGGAGCCTGGTGGGCTGCCGTCTATGGGGTCGCACAGAGTTAGACACAACTGAAGTGACTTAGCAGCAGCAGTTCCAAATTGTAATATATAAAAATATCTGCCTTAATTGCTGCTGCTGCTACTTCTATGTCTACTATTCTGCCACCCCTACTCTTCACGTTGCTTCCACCTCTGCTTCTTTATAGTTACACCGATTGCACTGAACTGAACACGGGGTTTGGAAATGTCTGTGTTTACCTAGATTTATTTCATCTGCTACATTTGGTGCAGAGTGATTTGGCTCTGAGAGCAGGGGACTTCATGGTGCCCACATGGTGAGGTGACACTGATCTCATGCTACTTTGGGCTCTCTTTTCAAGGTCAAGGCTTCTTCTCAGTCCCCAAGACTGACAAGTATATTCTCTAAGGGTCTTCACCAATCCCACTTTCTACAGCTCATTGTTTTCACTAGTCACTTCTACCCTTCTCCAAAGAACTCTGGCTTTAGTAGAGATTTTACCTGTCACCTCTTCTTGATGGCTACTTTGTCTCTGGAGAAAATTGCCAAACTGAATACCTCTGGATCCACCCTGTGGTCTCATGATTCTCAGGTCTCATTAGGATCCCTTTAGTTTATTACTTCTCACAGTGAGTGAAACATTTTGAAAACTGGAGCCTAAAAGTAACTAACATACAGAAACTGTTATTCATATCAAATGGCTGCCATATCGTTCCAGAACTCTTCTCCGTATTTTCAATCTTCTTGTATAAGGGTATGCTCTCAGAATGAATCTAGATGATAACAAACAACAAGCCTAACCCAGCAGTTTCATTTGCCACAACTCTGAATATTGCTGTTGTATCTTTAGGTGGCATTTCTGCATTGAATTGATCCAGTGGGCTGTTTAATACCAGTGGAGTCTATCTGAATTCCCATAAACCCAACATCTCCAGGCATCCAGGATTTTGAAAGAGTTAAAAATAAGACCAGTTACAATTCAGAATATAGCTAACTAATACACATAGGTCCAAAGTCTCTCATGACAAAAAATGTAAACTAAAATACTTTAATTATCAGATTTCTTTAAGAATTAAAATATTCAGTAATATTCAGTCACTTTCATTTCTATTAATACTTAAAGAATTGGTGAAATTGTGACAATCCTGTATCACTTTCTTCAACTATAAATGGAAATAATAATACTTATTTATAGTATAAGCATATCATATACTTAGCATTATACAAATGTTTATATATGCATACAAGCGTATGTACAAGCATATACAAAGAAATTAGAATTGTATCTGACACAAAAACTCTAATGTTAGCTATCATTATTATTATTATCTACATCTAAAATAAGCAGACCTATGACTTAGCAACTTCATTTATAGGAATTTATCCCAGAAATAGAGGCAGACTAGGCTTTGTGAGGTCAGAAACTTAAGTCACTTAATGCCATCTTAAAGACAGAATCTTTAAGAAAAAGAGCATAGCAAAATGAATTCAAAATCATTACAAAAGTGAATATCTATAATAAGAAAAAAAAATTAAACCAAATTATAGGAGTCTTAGAAATCAGGTCCCTTCTTTTTTTATAAGCTTTCTTTAGGAAAACCATCAGAAATACTCATGTAAAAATGTTTTCTGTTTGCATCCTGATATCCTCTTGCACCAAAAATCCTCCACATCTCTCAGCATTCAGAGAACCATGCAAGTGACGCATCCTGAAGTTTCTACTTCATTGTATTCATAGTAAACCCACCTCTGCCAAGAAGAATGCACATGTGTGATAAGGATATCATTAAAAGTTTACTACTTAAAGATATGTATGTTCATATACGCATTAAATTTAGTAGACATATAGATACAAATAAAAGGTAGTTTATTTGCATTAACAAATACAATAAGCTGTATTTGTATAAACAAATACAATAAGCTGTAGTGGCTTATTTGTATAAGCCACAACAGCATGGCTTATACTAGCAAATAAAGAAAAAAATAAGGTCTATTAATAGGCAGAAAAGCATGATGGCTGAAATAGTGAAGTCTGAAATCAGAAGGACTTGGGTTAAATCAAAGCTCCACTACTCACTGCTGTTTGACCTGAGGCATGTTACTTAACCTCTCTGTTTTTATGTTTCATTATCTGTAATATAGGGATGACAATATTTTCTATATCATTATGTTATTATGAAAAGTCAATGAGGTGATATTTATAAAGGGCATGGAACAGTGCTTGGCACATGAAAGTGAAAGTGAAGCTGCTCAGTCGTGTCCCACTCTTTGCGACCCCATGGACTGTACCCTACCAGGCTCCTCTGTCCATGGGATTTTCCAGGCAATAGTACTGGAGTGGATTGCCATTTCCTTCTCCAGGGGATCTTCCCAAATCAGGGATTGAACCCTGGTCTCCCGCATTGTAGACAGACACTACCGTCTGAGCCACCAGGGAAGTCCCTTTGGCACATAGTAAATGCTATTTAAATATAAAATAAATATAAATCTACTTGGAAACTAATTAAGTCCATTACATCCATACAGTAGAATACTATGGACTTCACTGGTGGTCCAGGGGTCAAGACTTTGTGTTCCCAATGCAGGGGGCATTGGTTCCCTCTCTGATCAGGGAAGATCCCATATGCTCTGTGGTGCATCCACCCACCCCCCACCCCCAAAAATCAGCACAATAGAATTCTATACAGACAATTAAAAAGTAAAGATAAATTTCTATTAAAGTTAAATAATGATATTGAAAGCTGTTGTATAAGATAGGGAAATTATAAACTACAAAATTCAATATATCAAGGATGAGGGAAGAAAAAGAGAGACTTGCTTTTATGCTACTTATAGGTATAGGTAGAGTAGTTCAATATCATACTATTCAGAGATATTATTTGTGTCTAATGTGAAGAAAAATATGTAAACCATTCATGACAGTACAGCATTCATACTTAAGGAAGTTTAAAAACAAATAGTCCCACAATTTTTTTAACCTTCTTCCCATAGGAAAATAAGGTCTATTTCCTCCTCTTTGAATCTAGGCTTTGTCTCTGTTCTACTAGCAGAATAGGATGAGAGTGACACCACCCAGTTTCTGGACTCAGGTTATGAGAAACCTGCTTCCACTTTCTGGTATCTGGTATCTTGGGATATTCATTATCAAACCCAGCTTCTGCTCTGAGGAAGCCAAGGCCACATGAAGAGGCCATCTATAGATGTTTGGGCTGACAACCAAGCTGAGGCCCACTAAACATCCAGCATTAACTACTTAACATCTGAGCTAATATGGCTCTTGATATAAGCCCTACCCTTCTTGCAGCTGAGATCCTAGACCTCATGCAGCAAAGACAAGCCACCAACACTTTATTCTGTCCAAATTCTTGTTTCCAGAGGTTTTCAACATTAGGACAAGTTTGATGGCATTAAATTTAATGCTGGTTGTTATACTACAGATAGACAACAGGCAGGAGACTAGAATATATATGTTTTTCTCGTGATCTATTTTATATGCTCTCAGTCAGTGACAGTATCTTCTTACTCAACTATACTTTCAACTTGTGAGTACCTAGAGTACAAATGGACTCAGTGAGGTCTATGGCATAAATTGGGTGAGGTCTATATCTTCCATTATTTGCTGTATGATGATCTGTCTTTCTGCCATTTGTCTACGGATGAGCAA
The DNA here is from genome assembly GCA_006410735.1 of Raphicerus campestris. Lineage (NCBI taxonomy): Eukaryota > Metazoa > Chordata > Mammalia > Artiodactyla > Bovidae > Raphicerus > Raphicerus campestris. The sequence goes on along the minus strand of SJYW01022904.1, from coordinate 124,440 downwards.
ATAAATTAAATTCACCTCATTGAAAGCTTGTTAATGACAGAGCTGGACCTGTCGCAAAGGGAAAAGTTTTCACTGCTGCTGAAAATACAAGTTTGGAGGGTGCACTAAGGGCTTTGAGAAAATAGTAAAAGAAATCTAGGGAAATCTCACTCAGTAATTGAGAACTAAGGGAAGTGTTTGATATCATGAAGGACACGTTAGACCTAACTGTAATCTGGAAAGGACTGGGCAATAGTTGCATGAAATCATTGGAAAGCTGGAAAAAACCTTGGTCAAAGACATGACATGAGTCTAGGAAATTAAATGAACGTGGAGAGTCATTGCCTTTGCATGGTGCATGGAGTATACATCCATGTGGAAGGTACCCTATATTGTGTTTGTGTTGATTCTTTTCAGGAACCCTACTGCTCTATCAANTGGGGGAGCCTGGTGGGCTGCCGTCTATGGGGTCGCACAGAGTTAGACACAACTGAAGTGACTTAGCAGCAGCAGTTCCAAATTGTAATATATAAAAATATCTGCCTTAATTGCTGCTGCTGCTACTTCTATGTCTACTATTCTGCCACCCCTACTCTTCACGTTGCTTCCACCTCTGCTTCTTTATAGTTACACCGATTGCACTGAACTGAACACGGGGTTTGGAAATGTCTGTGTTTACCTAGATTTATTTCATCTGCTACATTTGGTGCAGAGTGATTTGGCTCTGAGAGCAGGGGACTTCATGGTGCCCACATGGTGAGGTGACACTGATCTCATGCTACTTTGGGCTCTCTTTTCAAGGTCAAGGCTTCTTCTCAGTCCCCAAGACTGACAAGTATATTCTCTAAGGGTCTTCACCAATCCCACTTTCTACAGCTCATTGTTTTCACTAGTCACTTCTACCTTTCTCCAAAGAACTCTGGCTTTAGTAGAGATTTTACCTGTCACCTCTTCTTGATGGCTACTTTGTCTCTGGAGAAAATTGCCAAACTGAATACCTCTGGATCCACCCTGTGGTCTCATGATTCTCAGGTCTCATTAGGATCCCTTTAGTTTATTACTTCTCACAGTGAGTGAAACATTTTGAAAACTGGAGCCTAAAAGTAACTAACATACAGAAACTGTTATTCATATCAAATGGCTGCCATATCGTTCCAGAACTCTTCTCCGTATTTTCAATCTTCTTGTATAAGGGTATGCTCTCAGAATGAATCTAGATGATAACAAACAACAAGCCTAACCCAGCAGTTTCATTTGCCACAACTCTGAATATTGCTGTTGTATCTTTAGGTGGCATTTCTGCATTGAATTGATCCAGTGGGCTGTTTAATACCAGTGGAGTCTATCTGAATTCCCATAAACCCAACATCTCCAGGCATCCAGGATTTTGAAAGAGTTAAAAATAAGACCAGTTACAATTCAGAATATAGCTAACTAATACACATAGGTCCAAAGTCTCTCATGACAAAAAATGTAAACTAAAATACTTTAATTATCAGATTTCTTTAAGAATTAAAATATTCAGTAATATTCAGTCACTTTCATTTCTATTAATACTTAAAGAATTGGTGAAATTGTGACAATCCTGTATCAATTTCTTCAACTATAAATGGAAATAATAATACTTACTTATAGTATAAGCATATCATATACTTAGCATTATACAAATGTTTATATATGCATACAAGCGTATGTACAAGCATATACAAAGAAATTAGAATTGTATCTGACACAAAAACTCTAATGTTAGCTATCATTATTATTATTATCTACATCTAAAATAAGCAGACCTATGACTTAGCAACTTCATTTATAGGAATTTATCCCAGAAATAGAGGCAGACTAGGCTTTGTGAGGTCAGAAACTTAAGTCACTTAATGCCATCTTAAAGACAGAATCTTTAAGAAAAAGAGCATAGCAAAATGAATTCAAAATCATTACAAAAGTGAATATCTATAATAAGAAAAAAAATTAAACCAAATTATAGGAGTCTTAGAAATCAGGTCCCTTCTTTTTTTATAAGCTTTCTTTAGGAAAACCATCAGAAATACTCATGTAAAAATGTTTTCTGTTTGCATCCTGATATCCTCTTGCACCAAAAATCCTCCACATCTCTCAGCATTCAGAGAACCATGCAAGTGACGCATCCTGAAGTTTCTACTTCATTGTATTCATAGTAAACCCACCTCTGCCAAGAAGAATGCACATGTGTGATAAGGATATCATTAAAAGTTTACTACTTAAAGATATGTATGTTCATATACGCATTAAATTTAGTAGACATATAGATACAAATAAAAGGTAGTTTATTTGCATTAACAAATACAATAAGCTGTATTTGTATAAACAAATACAATAAGCTGTAGTGGCTTATTTGTATAAGCCACAACAGCATGGCTTATACTAGCAAATAAAGAAAAAAATAAGGTCTATTAATAGGCAGAAAAGCATGATGGCTGAAATAGTGAAGTCTGAAATCAGAAGGACTTGGGTTAAATCAAAGCTCCACTACTCACTGCTGTTTGACCTGAGGCATGTTACTTAACCTCTCTGTTTTTATGTTTCATTATCTGTAATATAGGGATGACAATATTTTCTATATCATTATGTTATTATGAAAAGTCAATGAGGTGATATTTATAAAGGGCATGGAACAGTGCTTGGCACATGAAAGTGAAAGTGAAGCTGCTCAGTCGTGTCCCACTCTTTGCGACCCCATGGACTGTACCCTACCAGGCTCCTCTGTCCATGGGATTTTCCAGGCAATAGTACTGGAGTGGATTGCCATTTCCTTCTCCAGGGGATCTTCCCAAATCAGGGATTGAACCCTGGTCTCCCACATTGTAGACAGACACTACCGTCTGAGCCACCAGGGAAGTCCCTTTGGCACATAGTAAATGCTATTTAAATATAAAATAAATATAAATCTACTTGGAAACTAATTAAGTCCATTACATCCATACAGTAGAATACTATGGACTTCACTGGTGGTCCAGGGGTCAAGACTTTGTGTTCCCAATGCAGGGGGCATTGGTTCCCTCTCTGATCAGGGAAGATCCCATATGCTCTGTGGTGTGTCCACCCACCCCCCACCCCCAAAAATCAGCACAATAGAATTCTATACAGACAATTAAAAAGTAAAGATAAATTTCTATTAAAGTTAAATAATGATATTGAAAGCTGTTGTATAAGATAGGGAAATTATAAACTACAAAATTCAATATATCAAGGATGAGGGAAGAAAAAGAGAGACTTGCTTTTATGCTACTTATAGGTATAGGTAGAGTAGTTCAATATCATACTATTCAGAGATATTATTTGTGTCTAATGTGAAGAAAAATATGTAAACCATTCATGACAGTACAGCATTCATACTTAAGGAAGTTTAAAAACAAATAGTCCCACAATTTTTTTAACCTTCTTCCCATAGGAAAATAAGGTCTATTTCCTCCTCTTTGAATCTAGGCCTTGTCTCTGTTCTACTAGCAGAATAGGATGAGAGTGACACCACCCAGTTTCTGGACTCAGGTTATGAGAAACCTGCTTCCACTTTCTGGTATCTGGTATCTTGGGATATTCATTATCAAACCCAGCTTCTGCTCTGAGGAAGCCAAGGCCACATGAAGAGGCCATCTATAGATGTTTGGGCTGACAACCAAGCTGAGGCCCACTAAACATCCAGCATTAACTACTTAACATCTGAGCTAATATGGCTCTTGATATAAGCCCTACCCTTCTTGCAGCTGAGATCCTAGACCTCATGCAGCAAAGACAAGCCACCAACACTTTATTCTGTCCAAATTCTTGTTTCCAGAGGTTTTCAACATTAGGACAAGTTTGATGGCATTAAATTTAATGCTGGTTGTTATACTACAGATAGACAACAGGCAGGAGACTAGAATATATATGTTTTTCTCGTGATCTATTTTATATGCTCTCAGTCAGTGACAGTATCTTCTTACTCAACTATACTTTCAACTTGTGAGTACCTAGAGTACAAATGGACTCAGTGAGGTCTATGGCATAAATTGGGTGAGGTCTATATCTTCCATTATTTGCTGTATGATGATCTGTCTTTCTGCCATTTGTCTACGGATGAGCAAATAAATTAAATTCACCTCATTGAAAGCTTGTTAATGACAGAGCTGGACCTGTCGCAAAGGGAAAAGTTTTCACTGCTGCTGAAAATACAAGTTTGGAGGGTGCACTAAGGGCTTTGAGAAAATAGTAAAAGAAATCTAGGGAAATCTCACTCAGTAATTGAGAACTAAGGGAAGTGTTTGATATCATGAAGGACACGTTAGACCTAACTGTAATCTGGACAGGACTGGGCAATAGTTGCATGAAATCATTGGAAAGCTGGAAAAAACCTTGGTCAAAGACATGACATGAGTCTAGGAAATTAAATGAACGTGGAGAGTCATTGCCTTTGCATGGTGCATGGAGTATACATCCATGTGGAAGGTACCCTATATTGTGTTTGTGTTGATTCTTTTCAGGAACCCTACTGCTCTATCAAACTGTGCATGGGTCTGAGATCACTAGACTCTGTGTGTGTGCATGCATTTCCTCACATGCATGTCTATATGAATCAAAATGCCTACATATATGTTCAAGAAATTCATAATAATGGTTAATAACAATTCCTTTTGGAGAGTCTAGGTACAGGATTTGAGGAAGCAGATGGTCTGTGGGAAGAGTGGAGAAACAATTTTTTAATTTCTTTTTTTTTTAAAGAAGAATATTGCTTATGTAATTTAAATTTAAAAATCGATTTCAAATAAACGAATCTAATTAGAAGCATGGAGTTTATAATTTCACTTCTTGGTTTTATCACAGATAACACAGCAGTGTTTTTTCCTGGCAGATTTTCCTCTACTCCCTTTTTGAAAATGACAGTACTAGAGAGTGAGTTGTAAGTATTTCTTTTCAACATGGAATGGCTATAAAATGTCAGACCCTTCCACTTTTTCTTTTTATTATTTAGCTCTAAAGATTGCCAGGTTCTAAAAATAAGATAAACTTCTCTCCTGAGTTTATGTACCTTGGACATATTTTAAGTATACAGTAGTCATTTATGAAGTGCGTATCTAAAGGTGGACATCAAAACTGTGTTTGCAATAATCATTTTTCTTTTCAAGCTATCTCAGAGTGATCCCAGGAAATGTTCCTTCATGATCAAAGCAAATCATCGCCTGGAAAAATGCACTATTTTCAGTTAACTTTGCTATAAGCAAGTGCCAAATGCATTTGAAGAGAGAATGTTTCACACTAGAGAAAGTTAAGTACAGCACTAAAAAGCAGCCATGAGATCACCAGGAGAATCTACACAGAAAACATGTGGGCAAACTGCACATATTTATTCAGGGCAAAAGCACCATCAGTGCACACAGCTTAGCTTTATATATCCCACAATATGCCCCAGAGAACAACTGAGACTTGAAAAAGACAGAAGGAAAATATGCAAGCCTCCCAACTGTCAAAGCAGGCAGCTGGGCAACTATATTAATCATGACGTAAAAGCTTTGTAGCATATTCTGTTTCAACAGCATTACATTTCTTTCTCACCCCTGTGGAAAAGAATATAATCCCTAAGAAAAATGGGCAATCTGTACTTGAACTAACTTTAAAGCCCTGACTAAGGACAGATACCGTAGTGTTTCTGTCTCAGTGGATAATAATTCCTGTTAAGAAGACCACAGGCCATTGAAGAAGCTGTAGATGCAAACTCATATAGCAGCATATGATTAGGGAAAGCTGATCATGACAAACACATTCTTTCTTTCTTCTCTTCCCACCTCAGTTAGTATCAACTTCATCACTCCTGACTATCGGGATCACAAGGGAGGGAAAGGGAAATATACTTCATTAACTCAACAACAGTTACATCCTTGCTACTAATTATATTACTCAAAAAAATCACCTTTCATTTGCTACACAGCTTGTCCATGCTACTCTGCCACTAAAGCAGTAATTTTTGGAAGGAAGATGTNGGTAGCACAGTGTAAAGAATCGGCCTGCTGATGCAGGAGCCACAGGAGACCAGGGTTCCATCCCTGAATTAGGAAGATACTCTAGAGAAGGAAATGGCAACCCACTCCAGTATTCTTTGCCTGGGAAATCCCATGGTCAGAGGATCTGGGCAGTCTAGTCTATGGGGTTGCAAAAGAGAATTTTGACATTAAACAACAACAACAATTTCTGTCTTTTTACAAATTCTGCAGCCATTTCCATGAATATCACCCCATGAATATGAACAGATTATATCTAATTTTCTGTCATTGTAGTACTCTTATAGAAAAGGTAAATATATACTTGGAATGTTGTGGATCTTTATGAAATAAAGTTAACATTAATTCTTTGAGAGATCATTATTCTTGGCACTAGAGGAAATACAAAGAAATATAAGACACACGTCTTCTGCACTTCTGCATAGAAGTTAATTGATTAGAGTCTCAAGGCAAGTGAAAATTTCACAGCCATAAAATATTAAATGGCAACTCAAGACATAATAGGAAAGATGTCATGGGGCAGTCATGATTAATTTCAAAATGAATTGCACAGACAATAATTTTTAAATGCTTTTGAAAGAGAGAATGATCACTTCAGTTAAGATATTGAAGAAAGTCTGAAGCAGAAATTGGTGGAAATTGGTGACCTATAAACTAAAGTCAACTTGCAGGCCTATTTAGTTTGAAACACTTAGAGTTTTTTTGTTTTGTGTCTTTTTTTAGTAAGTCACCAACATCAAAATTGAGGAGAACAATGCCTATGGTCCAGGGAAGGCCTTTCCAGACTAAATTGGTTNACTAAAGTCAACTTGCAGGCCTATTTAGTTTGAAACACTTAGAGTTTTTTTGTTTTGTGTCTTTTTTTAGTAAGTCACCAACATCAAAATTGAGGAGAACAATGCCTATGGTCCAGGGAAGGCCTTTCCAGACTAAATTGGTTATCCTGGGAATTTAAAGGAAGAAGAAAGAAACCTAATTATAGTCCTATTCTCCATTAGTTCATTCATTTGTGAATAGCACCTTTCTTCTATCTGGGCATTTCTTACACTTTCTGAAATTTATTCCCTCTCTTTCCTGCTGTCAAAAATTCTTGTTAGCAACAACTTTAGATAGACTTACTATTTTTCAAGCTACCAGAAATAATTAAAATCATCAGGATAAAAACCAGCAGCTCCTCCTCCTAGGTGATTACCAGCTGAGAGCTGACTTCATGGGCCGACCACTTCATACAGTGAAAAAGCAGGTAATTAAATCCTCAAATCTGTAGGAATCCACAGGGACTAAACACCAACAAGAAATTTTACATTTGAGACATTTTGAGAATCAGGTCAATGAATAAACAAATATCTCAGATTTGATTCCAGCATATATCCTGATACAAAGAAGCAAAATAAAAGCTTTGTTCATAGTTGCTGTCTTTTTATTGAACTCCACAATATTGGTAGGACATTGAAATGTTCTCACTTAAATATTCAGAAGCTCAGGATGGTTTGTTTCCCCCCAATTTTTCTTTATCATATAAACATATGTCTATCACTGTGGAATTTAATTGATATTTACTGCAAGTTGTTTTCAAGACATTTTATTCCTTGAAAACACCCAACATTCTGTGACCCAATCTGCATATCCAAAGGTTTTTTTTTTTCTTTATGCAACATTTCAAAGCTGGTTCTATTCACACTTCTACCAAGTAATGCAGCATATTTTAATATCTTAACACTTTGGTCTCTAGATTTACCTTCTGAATTTTCATTGACAATCAGGAGAATAACTCATATCTATATGCAATATTTGAAATAGGAGGAAAGATAAATATTTTCTGGCAGGGTAGAGCCACTAACCATACATATTATTCCCATGCATGCATGCTAAGTCGCTTCAGTCATATCCCACTCTTTGCCATCCCACAGACCATAACCCACAGGCTTCTCTGTCCGTGGGGTTTCTCCAGGCAAGAATGTTGGAGTGGGTTGCCATGCCATCTTCCAGGGGATCTTCCCGATCCAGGGATCAACCCACATCTCTTCTGCCTCTGCATTGGCAGCCAAGTTCTTTACCACTAGCACAATCTGGGAAGCTCCATACATTATTCCCATACCCACTCAAAACCTCAACATATGAAAATTTGTCTTTCAAAAAATAAGAGCCATTTTTCATTTCATACAACTTTTTGAGTTGCTACATAGTATCCCTTTAAACAGACATCACTTCAGTGTCTTATACACGATAGATGCTTGATTTACTCATTGAACACATATTCAGTGACTAAATGAGACACTTATAACACCCAAGTTTTATTTTCAGAATTTCTTAGAAATATATATATATATTTGTTATTTGAATACACTAATTCTATGGGAGTTAAGATCATCTTCACTCACTAATAAGATCAACTTCACTCCCTAATCTTTTTAAGAGAAGATAAAAATAATTCGTTTCATTTTGGTCAAGCCTGGGAACACAAACTAGTCATGTTGTAAGTTAGCCCTGAGGATATCTGAGAATCTACTATAAATGCTTTCAATTTACAGAGTTTCAGAGGATAAATGGTATTAGCCCACTAACCTAGCAGCTCAACCACTTGGGGTTACAATTAAACAGATGGCAACCTTTTTTTGAAATATCCACTTTTATAGACATAGAAGAAAAACTTGTGGAGAATAAAATGACCTTTGTTGCTGCACAATATTAACGTATTTTTCACCTAGACTAATATAGGGAAATACATAATAATAATGAAGCTGCTTTGAATTTAAAGCAGACCATACTGTGCTGTAAGCAGTGCTGGACAGAGAACCAAATATGTCTATTTATTTATCTTTTATTTTTGGCTGTTCTGGGTCTTTGTGGCTGCATAGGCTTTTCTCTAGTTACAGTTAGCAGGACTGCTCTCCAGTCGTGGTGTGGGATTCTGTCCCTGAAACCACAGGCTCCAGCTTGCCTGGGCTTCAGTAGTTGCAGCACATGGGTTCAGTAGTTGCCGTGCACAGGCTTAGTTTCCCTGAGATATGTGGGATCTTCCTGGATTGAGGATTAAATTTGTGTCTCTGGCCTTGGTCACTGAATCACCAGGGAACCCCAAAGATGTCTCTTAAGGCATGTAGTTCTAAAACTAAGAGTTTAAGTTAGGGCCCTCTGGCAATCTCAGCCCCAGAGATGGCATTCTCTACCAAACTGCAGGCAGGCTCCCAGCTGCTAACCAAGACTTCCTGGGATCCTGGACAGTTGACATCTGCCAGGAGGGTCGCAGCCAGAGATCAGCTCCCCAGAGGAGACGCACTCACCCCTGAGACGATGCTCCTTCTGTGCACCCAGGAAACTGAGCGGCTGGGATAGGGGAAGTAATAAGATGCACTGCCCCACCTGGGGAGAGTGTGCTTGCCAAGCACCTGATCGCCTGAGCTGCTCGGACCTAGGAAGGGCACAAAACGCAGGCTCAACTGAGTCTGTGCCTTTGTGGCATACCCAAGAACCTGAACCTGAGCAGCTTAGACTTGGGAAGTGCACACAACCCAGGGCCCACTTTAGACAGTTCCCCTGCAGAGCAACCTGGAGCCTGAGCAGTGTAGACCAGGAAAGCACACACGCTGTGAGCGGGGACACACCCAGTGTGGTTCAGACACTGCAAGCCCTCCCCACACATGCCAGTGATATTTGTTTGCAGTGTTCCTCCCTCCCCACTGCACAACTGAACAAGTGAGCCTAAGTAAATGACCACATTCACCCCCTTGTGTCAGGGTGGAAATTAGACACTGAAGAGACTTGGAAACAGAAGAAGCCAACATAAACAGAGGGAACCACACTGGAAGTGACAGATGCAACAGATTAAAACCCTGTAGTTAATACCATCTACATTGGAAGGGGCCTATAGACCTTGAGAAGAAGTATAACCTGGAACAAGGAACTATCTGAATCTGAACTGACCCCACACTGCCCACAACTCCAGAGAAATTCCTATATATATTTTACTATTATCATTTTTAAGCCCTTTATTACTCTTTTAATTTTCATTTTTATAACTTACTTTACCTTGCAAAAGAAAAAAACCCTATTTTTAAAGTAAATTTCATATATATTTTTTACAATTTTTGTAATTTTGTTTTGTTTTTTAATATTGTGTTTTTGAGAGTTTAACCTCTACTCTAGATTTTTAATCTTTTCTTTTTGGTACTTGTTATCAATTTTGTACCTTTAAGAATCCAATTTTCAGTATCATTTTTACTTAGTGTGATTACTGGCTTGATTTCCCTCTTCCCCCTTTTGACAATCCTTTTTATCCCCCAGGTTATCTCTATCTCCTCCCTCCCCCTTCTCTTCTTTACCCAACTATGTGAATCTCTTTGGGTATTCAGGGCTGTATAGAACACTTAGGGAACTGATTACTGACCAGATCTGTCTCTCCCCTTTTGACCCCCCTCTTCTCCTCCTGTTCACCTCTACCTCCCTCCTCCCTCTCCTCTTCTCCATGTAACTCTGCAAACCTCTCTGGGTGTCCCTCACTGTAGAGAATCTTTTCTCCATTAACCTAAATGTTTTATCATTGGTGTGGTATGGATGGAGAAGTCTTGAGGCTACTGTAAGAATAAGACTGAAAACCAGAGTCAGGAGGCTTACATCTAAAACTTGAGAACACCAGAAAATGCCTGACCCTAGGGAACATTATTCAACAAGAGCTCATCCAAAAGCCTCCACACCTACACTGAAACCAAGCTCCACCCAAGAGCCAACAAGTTCCAGAGCAATACATACCATGCCAATTCTCCAGCAATGCAGGTACATAGCCCTGAGCATTAATATACAGGCTACTCAAAGTCACATGAAACCCACAGACACCTCAAAACTCACTACTTGACACTTCATTGCACTCCAGAGAGAAGAGACCCAGCTCCACCCACCAGAACACCAACAGCAAGATTCCCAAACCAGGAAACCTTGACAAGCTAGTCATCCAACCCCACCCACAAGGAGGAACCTCCACAAAAAAGAAAACTCCACAAACTGCCAGAATATGGAAAGGCCACCCTGAATACAGAAATCCAACACGATGAAAAGACAGAAATATTCAGCAGGTAAAGGAACATGATAAATGCCCACCAAACCAAACAGAAGAGTAGGAGATAGCGAGTCTCCCTGAAAGAGAATTCAGAATAATGATAGTAAAAATAATACAAAATCTTGAAAACAAAATGGAGTTACAGATAAATAGTCTGGAGACAAGGATTGAGAAGATGCAAGAAATGTTTAACAAGGACCTAGTAGAAATACAGAGTCAATCAACAATGAATAATGCAATACTGAGATAAGAAACACTCTGGAGGGAACCAACAGTAGAATAAATGAGGCAGAAGACAATATAAGTAAGGTGGAAGAGAGAATGGTGGAAATAAAAGAGGCAGAGAGGAAAAAAGAAAAAAGAATTAAAAGAAATGAGGACAACCTCAGAGACCTCTGAGACAATGTTAAACACCCCAACATTCAAATCATAGGAGTCCCAGAAGAAGAAGACAAAAAGAAAGTCCATGAGAAAATACTTGAGGAGATAATAGTTGAAAACTTCCCTAAAATGGGGAAGGAAATAGCCACCCAAGTCCAAGAAACCCAGAGAGTGCCAAACAGGATAAGCCCAAGGCAAAACACCTCAAGACACATATTAATCAGATTAACGAAGTTCAAACACAAAGAACAAACACTAAAAGCAGCAAGGGAAAAACAACAAATAACACACAAGGGGATTCCCATAAGGATAACAGTTGATCTTCCCATAGAAACTCTTCAGGCCAGAAGGGAATGGCAGGACATACTTAAAGTGATGAAAGAGAAAAGCTTAAAACCCAGATTACTATACCCAGTAAGGATCTCATTCAGATATGAAAGAGAAATCAAAGGCTTTACAGACAAGCAAAAGCTGAGAGAATTCAGCACCACCAATCCAGCTCTTCAACAAATCCTAGAGGATCTTCTCTATACAGGAAACACAGAAAAGGTATGTAAACTCAAACCGAAAACAACAAAGTAAATGGCAATGGGATCATACTTACCAATAATTACCTTAAATGTAAATGGGTTGAATGCCCCAACCAAAAGACAAAGACTGGCTGTATGGATATAAAACCAAGATGCCTATATATACTGTCAAGAGACCCATCTCAAAATAAGGGACACATACAGACTAAAATTGAAAGGCTAGAAAAAGATATTTCACACAAATGGAGACCAAAAGAAAGCAGGGATAGCAGTCCTCATATCAGATAAAATAGACTTTGAAATAAAGGCTGTGAAAAGAAACAAAGAAGTACACTACATAATGATCAAAGGATGAATCCAAGAAGAAGATATAGCAATTATAAATATATATGCACCCAACATAGGAGCACTGCAATATGTAAGACAAATGTTAACAAGTATGAAAAGGGAAATTAATAATAACACAATAATAGTAGACTTTAATATCCCACTGACACCTATGGATAGATCAACTAAACAGAAAATTAGCAAGAAAACACAAACTTTAAGGGATACAGTGGACCAGTTAGACTTAATTCACATCTATAGGACATTTCACTCCCAAAAAAATGAATTTCACCTTTTTCTCAACTGCACATGGAACCTTCTCCAGGATAGATCACATCCTGGGCCACAAAACTTGCCTTGGCAAATTCAAAAATACTGAAATAATTCCAAGCATCTTTACTGATCACAGTGTGATAAGATTGGATGTCAACTACAGGAACAAAACTGTTAAAAAATGCAAACTTATGGAGGCTAAATAACATGCATCTGAATAACCAACAAATCACAGAAGAAATCAAAAAAGAAATGAAAATATGCATAGAAATGAATAAAAATGAAAACACAACAACCCAAAACTTATGGGATTCAGTAAAAGAAGTGTTAAGAGGAAGGGTCATAACAATACAAGCTTACCTCAAAAACCAAGAAAGAAATCAAATAAATAACCTAACTCCATACTTAAAGCAACTAGAAAAGGAAGAAATTAAGAACCCCAGGGTTAGTAGAAGGAAAGAAATCATAAAAATTAAGGCAGAAATAAATAAAAAAGAAACAAAGGAAACCATACCAAAAATCAACAAAGCTAAAAGCTGGTTCTTTGACAAGATAAATAAAATAAACAAACCATTTGCCAGACTCATCAAGAAAAAAAGGGAGAAAAATCAAATCAACAAAATTAGAAATGAAAAATGATAAATCACTACAGATAACACAGAAATGCAAAGGATCATAAGAGACTACTATCAGCAACTATATGCCAATAAAATGGACAACTTAGAAGAAATGGACAAATTCTTAGAAAAGTGTAACTTTCCAAAACCAAACCAGGAAGAAATAGGAAATCTTAACAGACCCATCACAAGCACAGAAATCGAAACTGTAAGCAGAAATCTTCCAGCAAACAAAAGCCCAGGACCAAATGGCTTCACAGCTGAATTCTACCAAAAATTTAGAGAAGAGCTAACACCTATCCTACTCAAACTCTTCCACAAAACTGCAGAGGAAAGTAAACTTCCAAACTCATTCTATGAGGCCACCATCACCCATCATCACCCTCATACCAAAACCTGACAAAAAAGCCACAAAAAAAGAAAACTACAGGCCAATGGATGCAAAAATCCTTAACAAAATTCTAGCAAACAGAATCCAACAACATATTAAAAAGATCATACACAATGACCAGTGGGCATTATCCCAAGGATGCAAGGATTCTTTAATATCCACAGATCAATCAATGTGATATATCACATTAACAAATTAAAAGGTAAAAACCATATGACTATCTCAATAGATGCAGAGAAAGCCTTTGACAAAATATTTATGATTAAAAAAAAAAAAAACCCCTCCAGAAAGCAGGAATAGAAGGAACATACCTCAACATAATAAAAGCCATATATGATAAGCTCACAGTAAACATTATCCTCAATGGTGGAAAATTGAAAGCATTTCCCCTAAAGTCAGGAACAAGACAAGGGTGCCCACTCTCACCACTACTATTCAACATAGTTTTGGAAGTTTTAGCCACAGCAATCAGAGAAGAAAAAGAAATAAAAGGAACCCAGACTGGAAAAGAAGAAGTAAAGCTCTCACTGTAGATGACATGATCCTCTACATAGAAAACCCTAAAGATTCTACTGGAAAATTACTAGAGCTAATCAAAAAATACAATAAAGTTGCAGGATATAAAATTAACACACAGATGTCCCTTGCATTCCTATACACTAACAATGAGAAAACAGAAAGAGAAATTAAAGAAACAATTCCATTCACCATTACAACAAAAAGAATGAAATACTTAGGAATAAATTTATTTAAAGAAACAAAAGACCTATTTATATAAAACTATAAAACACTGATGAAAGAAATCAAAGATGACACAAATAAATGGATCAGAAGAATCAATATAGTGAAAATGAGTATACTACCCAAAACAATCTATAGATTCAATGCAATCTCTATCAAGCTACCAATGGTATTTTTCAGAGAACTATAACAAATAATTTCACAATTTGTATGGAAATACAAAAAAACCTCGAATAGCCAAAGCAATCTTGAGAAAGAAGAATGGAACTGGAGGAATCAATAGCCTGACTTCAGACTACACTACAAAGCTACAGTCATCAAGACAGTGTAGTACTGGCATAAAGACAGAAATATAGATCAATGGAACAAAATAGAAAGCCCAGAGATAAATCCACACACCTATGGACACCTTATATTTGACAAAGGAGGCAAAACTATACAGTGGAGAAAAGACAATCTCTTTAATAAGTGGTGCTGGGAAAACTGGTCAACCACTTGTAAAAGAATGAAACTAGAACACTTTCTAACTGCACACACAAAAATAAACTCAAAATGGATTAAAGATCTAAACATAAGACCAGAAACTATAAAACTCCTAGAGGAGAATATAGGCAAAACAATCTCTGACATAAATCACAGCAAGATCCTCTATGACCCACTTCCCAGAGAAATGGAAATAAAAGCAAAAATAAACAAATGGACCTAATTAAACTTAAAAGCTTTTACACAATAAAGGAAACTATAAGCAAGGTGAAAAGACAGCCTTCAGAATGGGAGAAAAGAACAGCAAACGAAGCAACTGACAAAGAATTAATCTCAAAAATATAGCAAGGTTATGCTCAAAATCCTTCAATCTAGGCTTCAGCAGTATGTGAACCAAGAATTTACAGAAGCATAAGCTGAATTTCAAAAAAGCAGGGGAACCACAGATCAAATCACCAACATTCGCAGGGTCATGGAGAAAGCAAGGGAGTTCTAGAAAAATATATGCTTTTCAACTGACAAAGAATTAATCTCAAATATATACAAGTAGCTCCTGCAGCTCAATTCCAGAAAAATAAACGACCCAATCAAAAAATGGGCCAAAGAACTAAACAGATATTTTTCCAAAGAAGACATACAGATGACTAACAAACACATGAAAAGATGCTCAACATCACTTATTATCAGAGAAATGCAAGTCAAAACCACAATAAGGTACCATCTCACTCCAGTTAGAATAGCTGCCATCAAAAAGTCTACAAGCAATAAATGCTGAAGAGGATGTGGAGAAAAGGGAACCCTCTTACTGTTGGTGGGAATGCAAACTAGTACAGCCACCATGGAAAACAGTGTGGAAATTCCTTAAAAAAATTTGAAATAAAACTGCCATACGACACAGCAATCCCACTGCTGGGCATACACACTGAGGAAACCAGAATTGAAAGAGACATGTATACCCCAGTGTTCATCACAGCATTGTTTACAATAGCCACGACATGGAAGCAACCTAGAGGTCCATCAGCAGATGAAAGGATAAGAAAGCCATGGTACATATACACAATGGAGTATTACTCAGCCATGAAAAAGAATACATTTGAATCAGTTCTAATGAGGTGGATGAAACTGGAGCTGATTGTACAGAGTGAAGTGAATCAAAAAAAAAAAAAAAACACTGATACAGTATATTAATGCATATATATGGAATTTAGGAAGATGGTAACGATGACCCTATATGTGAGACAGCAAAAGACATACAGATGTAAAGAACAGTTTTTTGGACTCTGGGAGAAGGGGAGGGTGGGGTGATTTGAGAGAATAGCATTTAAACATGTATATGATCATATGTGAAACAGATTGCCAGTCCAGGTTCGATGCATGAGACAAGGTATGCATGAGGCTGAGGGCTGGTGCACTGGGATGACCCAGAGGGATGGGATGGGGAGGGAGGTGGGAGGGAGGTTCAGGATGGGGAACATATGTACACTCATGGCTGATTCATGTCAATGTGTGGCAAAAAAACACCACAATATTGTAAAGTAATTAGACTCCAATTAAAATAAATAAAGTAATTTTAAAAATAATAAATTTGGTCCCTTTCCTAGGCAAATTTAAACTTTTCAAAGAAACAATACCTCTTTCCAGATCCCCAAGTAAGAATAAAACAATTTAAAGCCACAGGGCCAACAAAGATAAACAATTGCTGGCAAACTACCAAAGCTCCTCTAGAGTATATGTACTCATTTAAGCAGCAGAAGGATAAACAGGACTGAAGGTTCTGCTTTGTTCTGGTCTCTGTGGCAATGTTCTGGACACTATCCAGCTGAAAAGAGCAAATATTCACAGCATGTTAAAGGAGTGAGTTTGAACTTTATTGGTTGAGGAAAATGGAGATTTGTGTGGCTTTCTTACTTGCTGGGAATTGTCTCCTATTTCTTTAGTTCTATTTATTCTTCAGTCTGGCTTCTGACCTCTTACTCTACCAAGATGGGTCTTGAGTACATTACCTATGACTTCCTAATTGCAAAATAGTGTTGAAATTTTTAGGCTGCACTTTAATACATCTTTCTGCGACACTCAGCATGCAAACTACTCCATTCCCCCAAAGCCCCTCCCCTCTCAGGTCTCATGGACTTGTATGCTACCACTTCTCATTCTATCTCCTGTTAATCTTTCTCCATCTCCTTTGTGGAGCTCTTCTCTGCTTCCTTCCTAAAATGCCAGTATTCCAACTATCACATTCTCTTCAGGTAGAGTTTTACTCCCCCTCATAGTTTTAATTACACCTTATTAACAAAAATTCCACAGTGGTTGCCAGGGTCTAGGGGAAGGAGGGAGAGGGAGTGCCAGTTTAATGAATATAAAGTTTCATATTTGCAAGATGGAAAGTTCTGGAGATCTGCTTCACAACATTGTGAACATATTTAACATTGCTGAACTGTACACTTAAAAATGTTAAGATGACAAAAAACACATTTTTTTTACCATGATAAATGTTAGAAAGATGATAGATTCCAAATCTCAAGTTTAGGATAATTTTGATTACAAGCAGCAAAACAGCCATTCTCAGGCTGCTATCCAAAAGTCTACAAGCAATAAATGCTGGAGAGGGTGTGGAGAAAGGGAATCCTCTTACACTGTTGGTGGGAATGCAAACTAGGACAGCCTCTATGGAG
Source organism: Raphicerus campestris (assembly GCA_006410735.1). Classification (NCBI taxonomy): domain Eukaryota; kingdom Metazoa; phylum Chordata; class Mammalia; order Artiodactyla; family Bovidae; genus Raphicerus; species Raphicerus campestris. The sequence continues at coordinate 106,982 of SJYW01022904.1, read as the reverse complement.
AACAGTGTGGATATTCCTTAAAAAACTGGAAATAAAACTGACATGCGACTCAGCGATCCCACTGCTGGGCATATACACCAAAGAAACCAGAATTGAAAGAGACACATGTACCCCAATGTTCACTGAAGCACTGTTTATAATAGCCAGGACATGGAAACAACCTAGATGTCCATCAGCAGATGAATGGATAAGAAAGCTGTGGTACATATACACAATGGAGTATTACTGAGCCATTAAAAAGAATACATTTGAATCAGTTCTAATGAGGTGGATGAAACTGGAGCCTATTATACAGGGTGAAGTCAGCCAGAAAGAGAAACACCAATGCAGCATACTAACGCATATATTATCTGAGCCACAGTCAGCTCTTGGTCTTGTTTTTCCTGACTGTATAGAGCTTCTCCATCTTTGGCTGCAAAGAATATAATCAATCTGATTTTGGTATTGACCATCTGGAGATGTCCATGTGTAGACTCTTCTCTTGTGTTGTTGGAAGAGAGTGTTTGTTATGACCAGTGCATTTTCTTGGCAAAACTCTACTAGTCTTTGCCCTGCTTCATTCTGCATTCCAAGGCCAAATTTGCCTGTTACTCCAGGTGTTTCTTGACTTCCTACTTTTGCATTCCAGTCCCCTATAATGAAAAGGACATCTTTTTTGGGTGTCAGTTCTAAAAGGTCTTGTAGGTCTTCATAGAACCATTCAACTACAGCTTCTTCAACATTACCAGTCGGGCATAGACTTGGATTACTGTGATACTGAATGGTTTGCCTTGGAAATGAACAGAGATCATTCTGTCGTATTTGAGACTGCATCCAAGTACTGCATTTCAGACTTTTTTGTTGACTATGATGGCTACTTCATTTCTTCTGATGGATTTCTGCCCGCAGTAGTAGATATAATGGTCATGTGAGTTAAATTCTCCCATTCCAGTCCATTTTAGTTCACTGATTCCTAGAATGTTGA
>SJYW01022904.1:49284-104300 GCA_006410735.1 Raphicerus campestris | reverse complement strand
CATTCCAAGGCCAAATTTGCCTGTTACTCCAGGTGTTTCTTGACTTCCTACTTTTGCATTCCAGTCCCCTATAATGAAAAGGACATCTTTTTTGGGTGTCAGTTCTAAAAGGTCTTGTAGGTCTTCATAGAACCATTCAACTACAGCTTCTTCAACATTACCAGTCGGGCATAGACTTGGATTACTGTGATACTGAATGGTTTGCCTTGGAAATGAACAGAGATCATTCTGTGGTATTTGAGACTGCATCCAAGTACTGCATTTCGGACTTTTTTGTTGACTATGATGGCTACTCCATTTCTTCTGATGGATTTCTGCCCACAGTAGTAGATATAATGGTCATGTGAGTTAAATTCACCCATTCCAGTCCATTTTAGTTCACTGATTCCTAGAATGTCGACATTCACTCTTGCCATCTTCTGTTTGACCACTTCCAATTTGCCTTGATTCATGGACCTGACATTCCAGGTTCCCATGCAATATAACTCTTTAAAGCATTGGACCTTGCTTCTATCACCAGTCACATCCACAGCTGGGTATTGTTTTTGCTTTGGCTCCATCCCTTCATTCTTTCTGGAGTTATTTCTCCACTGATCTCCAGTGGCGTGTTGGGCACCTACTGACCTGGGGAGTTCCTCTTTCAGTATCCTATCATTTTGCCTTTTCATACTGTTCATGGGGTTCTCAAGGCAAGAATACTGAAGTGGTTTACCATTTCCTTCTCCAGTGGACCAATTCTGTCAGACATCTCCACCATGACCTGCCTGTCTTGGGTTGTCCCACAGGCGTGGCTTAGTTTCACTGAGTTAGACAAGGCTGTGGTCCTAGTGTAATTAGATTCACTAGTTTTCTGTGTATATGGTTTCAGTATGTCTGCCCTCTGATGTCCTCTTGCAACACCTACCATCTTACTTGGGTTTCTCTTACCATGGGCATGGGGTATCTCTTCACGGCTGCTCCAGCAAAGCGCAGCCACTGCTCTTTACCTTGGACAAAGGTTATCTCCTCNTGGTGTGCTGTGATTCGTGGGGTCGCAGAGTCGGATACGACTGAGTGACTGAAATGAATTGAACTGAACTGAATGCATATATGTGGGATTTAGAAAGAATGTAACAACGATAACCCTATATGCGAGACAGCAAAAGAGACACAGATATATAGAACAGTCTTTTGGACTCTGTGGGAGAGGACAAGGGTGGGATGATTTGTGAGAATGGCATTGAAACAAGTATATTATCATATATGAAACGAATCACCAGTCCAGGTTTGATGCATGAGACAGGGTGCTCAGGGCTGTTGCACTGGGATGATCCAGAGGGATGGGATGGGGAAGGAGGTGGGAGGGGGTCTATAGGATGGGGAACACATGTACACCCGTGGCAGATTCAAGTCAATCTATGGCAAAACCACTACAATATTGTAAAGTAATTAGCCTCCAATTAAAATAAATAAATTCATAATTTAAAAAAAAGAAAAGCCATTCTCAGCGCCTTGGCTAGCACACTACATAGGTTCAAGATGGCTGCATGTTCTCACACATCTGGCCGTGTAAGCATTAAAGAACTCTCCCAGCAGGGCCCAGAAAACACCCTTCTATTTCTCATTGACCAGAATTCAATCACCAGCCACTTCCTAAGCAAATGACTGGTGCAGGAATTGATATCACTATAACCAGAAGAGACTATGCAAGCTGAGAGGCTTCTCAGAAACCTTTGCTGAGGCTGAGGTTGGACTCAACTTCCCAAAGCACACAGCTGCACAAAGAAGGATGAGGATGCAAAGTCAGACCTCTACCAGCAAGGAAGAAGAAATATGGGGCAGATTTAGCTGGGCCACAACTGCATCTGTTACACTGATCTCTCCTATGAGAAACAGATACATGAGAAAAACTATTTCTGAAACATGTGCTGTATAAAACTTAAAATGTGCAGAACAAATCATTATCTGCACATCTTCTCATATTCCCCACTGTATTTGAGAACACTTCCACATAATCAAAAGCCTAGTCTGAAAGCTTGGAGAGTTCTCCACTCATTCCTTTCCCTATATAAACAATGATCTCCAATTTCAATAACCTTGACTCTCCCTTTCATTTCTATTGCCCTCCCTCCTAACTCATTTCTCTTGTCTCTAGGCTGGCCTTTCCTAACCCAGTCCAGCTGCTAAGCTGATACTGACTAGAGCAATGACTCTGAAGCACAGACCTGATCATGTAAGTCTCTTTAGGCATGATCTATACTGGCAATACTTAGTCTATGATACCCTGAAATCAGATGCAAAACTTTTTAAATGAGTAAATGAAACTTTCTGGAAAAGTATCCCAGAAAAATCCATGACCTAGTAAAGCTTAAAAAACTACTGACGTAATGGATTTTTAAAAACTAAGATATTTAGTATGAAATAGAAGAACTTTTATGGTCTGTTTCCTACCTACCTCTCTGCTGCTGCTAAGTCATGTCCAACTCTGTGCAACCCCATAGACGGGGGCCCACTGTCTCTGGGATTCTCCAGGCAAGAACAATGGAGTGGGTTGCCATTTCCTTCTCCAATGCATGAAAGTGAAAAGTGAAAGTGAAGTTGCTCAGTCGTGCCCAACTCTTAGCAACCCCATTGACTGTAGCCCACCAGGCTCCTCTGTCCATGGGAGTTTCCAGGCAAGAGTACTGGAGTGGGGTGCCACTGCCTTCTCCACCTACCTCTCTAGACTCATCGATTACATTTCTTTCCCTTACATCTTATCATTCCACTTAAACTACTTGCAGCTACTCAAGCAGTATAACTCATGCCTATGTATAAACTCAGAGAAGGCAATGGCATCCCACCCCAGTACTCTTGCCTGGAAAATCTCATGGACAAAGGAGCCTGGTGGGCTGCAGCCCATGGGGTCGCTAAGAGTTGGACACAACTGAGTGACTTCACTTTCATTTTTCACTTGCATTGGAGAAGGAAATGGCAACCCACTCCAGTGTTCTTGCCTGGAGAATCCCAGGGACGGGGGAGCCTGGTAGGCTGCCGTCTATGGGGTCACAGAGAGTCAGACACAACTGAAGTGACCTAGCAGCAGCAGCAGGAGCAGTATGTATAAAGTAGCACTTCTTTCTAGCTTTCTTTCTTCCTTTTTTTTTTTTTTTTGGCCATGCCACGAGGCTTGTGGGATCTTAGTTCTCCAAACTGGGACCAAACTCATGCCCCCTGCATTCGAGGCACAAAGTCCTAACCACTGGACATCTAAGGAATTCCTAAACTAATACTTCTTTCTAGATTACTTATTCTGCCCTAATCCATTCAGAACATACCAATACATTCTTCAAAATCCAGCTTGTGTATCACTTCCTCTGGAAACTCTTCATTTATGTCCCTAGAATATATAATTTCCTTCTATGTACCTTTTTGTTATAGATTTTTTTCTATTTATAATACATTTGTCACTGTGGAGCATGTGAGCTAAGTTGACTCAGTCGTGTCTAACTCTTTGCGACCCCATGGAGTGTAGCCTGCCAGACTCCTCTGTCTATGGGATTCTCCAGGCAAGAGTACTGGAACGGGTTGCCATGCCTTCCTCCAGGGGATCTTCCAGACCCAGGGACTGAACCTGTGTCTCTTATGTCTCCTGCCTTGGCAAGCGGGCTCTTTACCTTGTCACTGTAATATATTTTTACCTATTCCGTCCACAAAACCGAGCTGCCCAAGGAAATGATGGTGTCTTATTCTTTTTGCCTGTGCCCATCTTCTAGAAAAAAATCTCAGTACAAAGTAGATGTTCATAAAGTATTTGTTGAAAGACACAACTCAAAAATATGTTTGCACACAGTTGAAATACAATAATGGAAATGTAGGTTAACAAGATACTGGGTTTTAACCTGACAACTGCTTCCTTTCTCTTACCTACGTTTGACAGCAATTGTTTTCAAACTTTACTGTGCACCAAATTTATCAGTGAAGCTTCTTAAAAATACAGAGAGAAGCCTTGGGCCCAGACCTACTAAGCCAGAATCTCTGGGGCTATGGTTCTGATAAGAAGCTGCTTTAATAAGAAGCTGCCTGGATAATCATTACACACATCACAGTCTAACTCTTGCTCTCAGGAACTAACAGAAATCACTTTCCATTCCAGAGCAAGGACCAAAGAAATATTCCCACTTTCTCCCCCATTGTGATCTTAGGCAGAAGGATCTGTCACTACTTATGACATCATAGGATAATCCCTGTTAGTCACTGCCAACCTGCTTTCACTGAAAGTTTACAATAGCTAGGTCATGGAAGCAACCTAGATGCCCATTAGCAGAGGAATGCATAAGAAACCTGTGGTACAATGGAATATTACTCGGCTATTAAAGAGAAGTAATGTAAAAGGAACTTCAGTCCTGGAAGTCATTTGGACAGTTCCAGCTGAAGAGCCAAAGTAGAAAATTAGCATTCCAGCTCCCAGAAACTTCATTTCCATGTTCCTTCTGGGCATAAATGATTTGTAAGTCAAATAGAATTGTTCTGGCCCTAGTGATTTTGCATAATGGCTCACAGCATGGTATTCTAGTTCACTTTTAGTATTTTTCTTTCATTTCCATAGAAGACTGGCCACATTATTGCCTAAGTATACCAACAAAGCCCCGAACCTACACACAGCTGCAGTTGCTCAGGAACGCTCAGTAGTAGTTGCTTGGTAGTGTCCGACTCTTTGAGACCCCATGGAGTGCAGCTCACCAGGCTCTTCTGTCCATAGGGATTCTCCAGGCAAGGATACTGGAGCAGGTTGCCATGCCCTCCTCCAGGCAATCCGCCTGACTCAGGAATCAAACCCAGGTCTCCTGCATTGCAGGCAGATTCTTTACTGTCTGAGCCACCTGGGAAGCCCTGGTTCTTATTTAGTTGAGTTTAAAATCAATAACTTATGTACATAATTCCTCACCAAAAAAAAAACATTTTAAGAGTCTATATGAGAGAGTATTTTCCATAGTCTCTCAGGCTATAATTTTAATGTAAAATTAGGTTTTATTCAAATCTAACCTGTTGAGTTCAATAAAAACTTCTTGTAATTTCAGTTATGAAGAAAGCACCTTTCAAAAGCTCTTCTACCTACAAGTTTTTAATTCATTGGCTCACTTCTATCTTAACTTTAGAGAAAGCAACTCAATAATCTCTCAGTTAGCATGCAATTCTGCAATTTTTTTTATGCTCAAAAGCGGTTAGTGGGGGTCATAGCGGGTACAGTGGGAAACTTCAAAAAATTGAGGCTGTTGCAAAGAGCATGCTGCTGCAGGCAAATTTGAAATGGAACACTGATTTTATTTTGATCAATAAATCCAGATAACACATGGCATTACCATTCTCAAACACTGCAGTTTTTGCTTCATTTTAACTGAATGTGTCTTGTGGAATCTTGTTTTATTCCATAAAACAGAATGACATTTTTTTCCCCAGACAAGCAAGACCTATCTAAAAATCAATCTTTCAGCATGGCAAATACATTGTAAATTATAAGGCAATGTGTATACTAAGGCAAGTGTCGTAGTTAATTTTAACAATTTATTAAAAGCGTGTCAGGATTTTGATAATACCAGGGAGATGAAATTTCTTACACAGCATGCCAGATCAGCACAGTTTTCGATTTGAGATTATAGGCCATTGACTAACATGTTGTCAGGTTCACACAGTATCTATGGTCAATATGCTCAAGAAATTAAAAGCACTCCATCTTGGGCAAGACATAGATATGACTTGCCCAATGACTGAAACAGAAGACCTGAAAACATTACAATTTTGATAAATATATACTTATATGTTCTGATATATTCCAAGGAACCCAACACCTGTTTTGAAATCAAAGCTCCATGGGAACCTTCCAATGCTCTGGTGTCACCACGTCCTTTAGAGTCACCTAAAATTCAGGCCTTTGTCTCTATATTAATTGATCCCAGAGAATAAGAATGCATAATTCTAGCTCTTCACTAGATCTTTAAAAACCATTCTTTCTTTCTTTAACATTGCTCAAGAGCCCCACTTTTTGAAGCATATGTCATTCATTCATACTAAATACATCAACATATACCTTCTGCTGGAAAAGATTTCAAAAAGGAGAAGATTGTTTAGTAAAATATAAGTTGTTTTATTTTGCAGGGGAAAGGGGGCTGTTTATTCTGTCTCATTAACAGTTTGGCTGGTGATCAAGCTCTGGAACTTACAAAGAAAGCTGGTTCAAATGCCCAGCTTCAGGAATCTGCATTTCTATCCCTTTTACCTTCCCTCTTCTGTCTCTTCCTTTTCTTTTTGGTGATCCTATGCACCCTCTTAGCTACAACTACCCCTTCTTGGCTGATGACCCATTCTAGCTTGGACTTTTCTCCTAAACTCAGCCAGCTCTGTAGTTCCACCTGTGTATGGCACATCCCCACAAAGGTATTCTCTTCACAAGTCAAAAATCAGCGTTACTGCAGGCATGCTAAATTGTTTCAGTAGTGTCAGACTCTTTGTGACCCCATAGACTGTAGCCTGCCAGGCTCCTCTGTCCATGGGAGGGATTCTCCAGCAAGAATACTGGAGTGGGTTGCTATGTCCTTCTCCAGGGGATCTTCCCAACCCAGGGATTGAACTCACGTCTCTTATGTCTTCTGTTGGCAGGCCAGTTCTTTACCAATAGCGCCACCTGGGAAGCCCCTAACATTTTACTGAAGTTCAATTCATTGAAGTTCAATGAACACTCATTTAAGCTAAAATGTGCATTTTCAAGATATGAAAAACTGAATCTTAGAATGGTTTATTACCTTATCTATAGCTGTCTCCTGAGAACAAACCTATTTCTCTAATCAATAAAATCTGAACTTTGTTCTTTGAGATGACTAACAAAAATTGAAAAACTTCTGATTTATCAAGAAAAATAGAGAAGACATTTAAAAAATTATCACATCAGAAAAGGATGATTTTTGGTTCTTGAGTTTCCACTTATTCTTTATTATAGATTTCAGCTTTCCAATGAAACTCCCCATTCTGTCATCAATTTTTCTTGAACATAATTTTTAGTTATTTTAAATTCCAATATCTGAATCACCTGTGAGTATTTTTATTGTCTACTCTTTCCCAAGGTCCTATCTAGTAATAAGTCAGGGCATTGGACAGAAAAATTGTAGAGACACTGAAAGGGCAATTCTTCCTCTAAAATGCTTTTCTCAAGCTTCTAGAAGGTAGTTTTGAATAGGAGCAGAAACATTAACCAAGTCAGGGCTTAAGCTGATTGGGGTAAAAATTTCAGTATTCCTCAAGCTGATCTATTTTGGATTTGCCCTTACTTCTTGTGTGTTGTCGTTTAGAGCTCTAAATGGAGAACCTTGGCCCATTCATTTAGCAGACTTTATACTCCAGTTTTTATCTCCCAGTACCATCAGGTTTCTGATAACTGCTCTCTGTTCAGCTTCTCTAACTCCTGGCCAGCACTGCCTTATGGGCAAAAGTGCTTAGAACGTAAATCTCACTTCTCTGCAATTCTTTTTAGTCTAGGATTATGACTGCTCAAATCTTGACTGCCTTGGAAACCATACAAGCCTTCTGGCAGATGTTTTCCTATATTTTATTCAGATTTTCTAATTGCTCTCAGGGAGAGGACTGGTTAACTCCAAGCCAGCCCATCATAGCTGGAAGCCAAGATATATTTTGAAGATACAGTGACTGGGATTTGCTGACAAATTACATGTGAAAATTGAGTGAAAGAAACTAGTTAAAAGTGACAATGGGGTCTTGTTTGGGGAGTTTTACCCTCAAGGAACCATAATAAGAGAGTTGTAAGTAGTTAAAATGGGGAAGGCTGGGCGGGGCAGATAGTCTTCGAGGGAAAATTGACAAGCTCAGTTATGAATACATTTAAAGTGAGACGCCTGCTACATATGCAAGTGGTGATGCTGAGAAGATGGTTCAGTACACAAATTTAGAGTTCAGAGGTGTCCAAGATGAAAACATGAATTCATGAATCTTCAGCCTGTGCCTTTGGAGTTTACAAGGTCAAGGCTAAGATTTATACAACATTAAAATGCAAAACAGTGAATGGCACTTAAAAATCTTAATGAATTTTTCCATTTTTATAGCAGGACTTTCAGACTGGAATATCTGAAGTAGACCAAGAAAGCAAAGTAGAGCAGAAAGAGGCAGGATTCCACTTTTAAACAAATCCTACCACATTGTTTCTCTAAAGACAAACAACCATGATCACTTTGTCTTCTCACTCAGATAGGAGGTTTGGCAGCATTAACACCCTTTTCATCCTTTCTCTCAAAGGACTCCATCTGTAGAAAGAAGCCTGGGTATAGACAGAGTGGTCTGTATTAAAAGGGAAACCAGACAGTACAAAAGTTCTTGAGAAAGAGAATGAAAAATGAGAATTTTTTTAAATTAAAATAAAAATACAAGGATACCTGAAAATGAATAATCCATGAATTTGTAATATTTATTTATTTCCAAATGCTTATATTAGGAAGTCAGGGCAAGAAAGTTTGAGTCTAACCTTAGTTATCTATAGAGGATACACACCCTCATCGTTAATTAGTAATGTGTGTGTGTATGCTCAGTAGCTTCAGTTGTGTCTGACTTTTTTTGACCCTATGAACTATATCCTGCCAGGCTCCTCTGCCATGGGATTCTTCAGGCAAGAATACTGGAGTGGGTTCCCATGCCCTTCTTCAGAGGATCTTCCCAACCCAAAGAATGAACTAATGTCTCCTGCATTGCAGGTGGATTCTTTACCCAGTGAGTCACCCATTTATTTAACTAATTAACTTTTCAAGGAAGGAAAATAAACTTGCTTTTATAGCTAAGAATCTCTACATCTGCTTTTTTAAAAGTCAGTTTTTTTCTATAGCCCCCCTAAAACACTTTCATTTACCATTTCATATACATTGTTACCTATAGAGACAGGATTCACCCAGGACAAAATCAGAATCACAAAATTTGAAGCTTAAGTAGCTGCATTTTTTAAACTTCCATTGATTTCAGAAAGCCTTGGTTAGCAACCATGATAATTTTCTGTCTTTCCTCCTTATTGATGTTATTCAGTCACTAATTGCTATGGACAGTGTTTGTGCCCTTCAAAATTTATTTGTTGAAACCTAATCTCCCACGTGGGCTTCCCTTGTAGCTCAGCTGGTAGAGAATCTGCCTGCAATGCAGGAGACCCCAGCTTGACTCCTGGGTCAGGAAGTTTGCCTGGAGAAGCTACCCATGGCAGTATTCATGGGCTTCCCTGGTCGCTCAGACGGTAAAGAATCTGCCTGCAGTGCGGAAGCCCTGGGATCAATCCCTGGGTTGGGAAGATTGCCTGGAGGAGGGCATGGGAACCTATTCTGGTACTCTTGCCTGGAGAATCCCCATAGACAGAGGAGCCTGGCAGACTACAGCCCATGGGGTTGCAAAGAGTCAGATACAACTGAGCAGCTAAGCACAGTACAGCAGAGTGGCCTCCCATGGATGGTATTTGGAGGTGGAGCCTGGGACAAGTGATTAGATCATGAGATCAGAGCCCCCATGATTAGGATTAGTGCCCTCCTAAGAGAGACTCCAGAGAGCCCCCTTGCCCTTTCTGCCACATGAAGACAGCAAGAAGATGACTATTATGAACTAGGAAGTGGGCTTTCAGCAGACAGCATCTGCCAGTGCCGAGTCTTGGATTTCCTAGTCTCGAAAGCTGTGAAAAATTACTGTTTATTGTCTAAGCCACTCAGTCTCTGATACTATGTCATAGCAGCCTACATAGACTCAGACACTAAATGAAGAGGGATCCAGAGCCTCCACCATCTCTTGAAGGGTACCTAAGCACGCCAGTTCTGGCTTAGCTCAGAAACCTCATGCTCTTTCTCTTGGTTTCAACCTATTTGCCAATATCCAGACCTGATGGAATAATCTTCCTAGAAGACCACTTTGATCACATCACTCCTAGATGAAGAATTTACCATGACTTACTACTTATCAAGTTACATTTTTTATTCATAAACTCAAGTCTCCCTAAAATAAACCCATAATTCTTCGTCTTTGCCTCTAATGTCAATCTCCCTAATGAGTCATATAACAAAAATTAAATTCTGTTTATGATTTATTTAGTTTATAAAGTCTTCTTGTGATTTATAATACACCATTCTGTTTGCGTATAATGCATGATATAATTAGTACCAGATATTTAAGAAGTTGACTTCCAAGTCTTGCCATAATGGCCATCTTGGAGAATATTAGGAAAAGCACATCATGACCTAAGCGTCAGATCAGAATTCTAGCTTCAGCTTCAGTCAGTGCTAACCAGTTGCGTGACCTTGGGAAGATCATTGTTTCTTTAAGTCTCTGCTTTGTCATTTGCAGAAAGCAAAGCTTGAATTCAATTACTTCTTAGGTCCATGTAACGCTAATGCTTTATGAGGCTCTCACCTCTCATAGAGAAGGGTGAACTAATGACTAAAAATAGATGGCATTAGCATACAAGTTCATGATTTTATAGAAAGTAGGCATTTGAAGCAACTTAATAAGCTAATAATACTGTATTTAATAGATACATAAATTACATTTATTCTTATAAGTATTTTTATTTGTTTCTTCTTTTTTTCATTGTGTGCAAAAAGTATTCTGTTCTTGCTTAAAATATAAAACGGTCCACCTCTGTCTGATGTGTCTTTTTTACACAAACTCTAATATTTCCAAACAATTCCAATTGCTTTGAATCTGCTCACATCTGGTCACAATAAAGATAAAGCTGTGACAGTATTTCTGAAAATAAGTTAAAACTATCTGAGATGCCAAAAAGCAATAACCACAATGACCATAATAATGGAGATTGCTTCATCTGCACAAAGGGAAATGCTGCAGATTTCTGCTTCTTGGTCATCGTTACCTCCAAATTTTCTTATCCACTCACCCAGATTCATAAGTTCTTTCAAGGTCAGGCTCAAAATTTCACTTCAGTAAATTTTCGTATTGTGCTATTAGTTCAAATTCATTAGTACTTTCAAGGTCAGTCTCAAAGTTTAGTTCATAAGCCCTTTCCCTCTTTTCATATCTGTCTTCTTCATGAGACAGAGGCCAGGCTTAGCTTCACTTTACTCCCTATTTAAGACCTCCTTCTCCATGGACTTCCCTGGTGGCTCAGATGGTAAAGCGTCTGCCTACAATGCAAGGAGACCTGGGTTCAATCCCTAGGTTGGGAAGATCTCCTGGAGAAGGAAACAGCAACCCACTCCAGCATTCTTGTCTGGAAAATCCCATGGATGGAAGAGCCTGGTAGGCTATAGTCCATGGGGTCACAAAGAGTCGGACACCATCGAGCGGCTTCCCTTCCACTTTCTCCATGGTCGCACTGAGTTTAGTTGCAGTGCAGGTGGCCTAGTTACCCTGAGGCATGTGGGGTCTTAGTTTGTGTCCCCTGAATTAGAAGGCAGGTTCTTAACCACTGGACCACCAAGGAAGTCCTCAACTGTGTTTTGCCTTCTTCAGTTAGCTGGTGATAATGGAAGGATTTAATTCTGTTCATTCTTTTTGGAGGAAAATGTAACTTTGTGATTAGATTTACAGCTAAAAGCAAGCCTCCTCTCAGTGTGACACAGTGTCTCAGCAGCTCAAAGGTGTTAGTGTTTAAACCTCTCATGCTCAATCTTGAATGAACTGGTGCCAGTTGGACAACCCGTTGACAACTGTCCGTCGGGCCACCAATTGTGGCAGTTTTCTGGAATATCTGATGGAAAGATTTTTCTGAGTCTTTTGGTGGGACTGGAGCCAAGAATACATTCACACAAAATACCCTGGACTCCATATGTTACAGGTAGTTTCAACATAAAAAGTATAAAAAGAACAAGGGACATCAATTTCTATAGCTGTAGAGAAAAGATTCAAAATCATTTGCTTGTTTTATCCTCCTTCATTTAAAATTGATTTTCTTGAGTACAACAATTTAAGAAAATCAAATTTTAGTGAATACACTTGTTTTATTTAATCCAGGGGCAGGGGGAAGGGAAGCCTGCCCACTTATAGAGTCCTACATGCTTCATAAAATGCTTTCTGAGTCGAGTTTATGTCAGGGAATTTTGGAATGCAGATTGGCAAGTGGTGCCAGCCATTGTACAGAGAAATGATGGCTAAATAGTCAGGCCTGAGGAAAACTGAAGGGACATCACTGTTTCCTAGTGCAAGACGAAAGGTGAGTTATTTGCCAGCAGCGGGCCTCCTGGAATTTGGGCAACAAAGAGTACAATGAAGATGAGCTAAGGTCAGGTATTCCAGAGGAAACTAAGTGCAGGTTTCTTGGCACTGAAGCTGAGACTGTGGATGATGACAGACTGGAAATGACTCACATGGCAAAGGCTTCTGATGGGCAACTGAGGGGAGAAAGACTCACCAGCCAAGCCTTCAATGGTCATGAGGCAGATGAACATTTGGAAGACTGATTGTTTTGCTTGATTCTCAGTTGTCTCTTTTTAGTCTTCAGATAAAATATGTGTATGCATGATATGCATGGATCAGGATAATTTCAATGGTTTGCCTTACATTCCCTTTCCTTTCTTTTGCTTTAAAAGCAGACAGCAGGCTCCTTGTTGGTTTGTTTCAGGAGAAGTTCATGTCAGGGTAATCTGGGCTTTATTTTCAGAAGTTTAGCACTGTGGGAGGAATAAGGTTTGGAAAAAAAAAAGATGACCTGGGCTGAGTGGTATTATAATCCATGGTCACATTAAACTTCAAGGAAACTGGATCCTACATAGGTCTTCTGGACTGATCAGAGCCCCATAATCCAAGAATGGCATGGGAAAGGCAGAGTTATCTAATTGAAAGCGTAAGGCATGTTGGTGGGAGAGAAATTCCTGTGGTTCCACTTTCTTTCAATCTCTGCTGCAGCTAAGTCACTTCAGTCGTGTCTGACTCTGTGCGGCCCCATAGACAGCAGCCCACCAGGCTCCTCCATCCCTGGGATTCTCCAGGCAAGGACACTGGAGTGGGTTGACATTTCCTTCTCCAATGCATGAAAGTGAAAAGTGAAAGTGAAGTCCCTCAGTCGTGGCCGACTCTGTGCGACCCCATGGACTGCAGCCCACCAGGCTCCTCCGTCCATGGGATTTTCCAGGCAAGAGTACTGCAGTGGGATGCCATTGCCTTCTCCTTCTTTCAATCTCTAAGCAGTCTCAAATCGACAGGCCTATTGTGGCGGACAGGTAGAGTATCCATACAACAGACCTTAATGTTCCCAGCCAAGGTGATAAGTAAAGAAGTATAACTGAGTTTTAAGTAATGGTGGGTGGGAAGTTCAGGCAGGACCACGTGAATTCAGAGTTGCTTGGCTGACTATCACTGAACATCACTCACGCTCCTTGCCTAACAGCTTATAAACTTCAAAGATAAATTTAGGTTTTTTATAGTTAAAGAATTACTTCCCTCATCATTTAATATTTTATTTGCAGCATGAAACCCTCAGACTTTACCCTGACCTTCCCCCTAAACTGAAATCATAAAACAACAAAAACCTCTAGCTTTGTTCACTGATTCACACTCCTCTCTACTCCTTAATGGTGTCTAATCTCCTTTAACATGGAAGAAATTTCTCTCACCTCAAATCCCACTGGATTTCAGCTTTCAAAACAAAACACATAAAGTCCTCCCACAAGCTTCTCTCAACAAAGGAGCAGTCACTCTTACTATTTTCTTGAATGGAGGGAGGAAAGGAAAATTTCTTATTATTATTATAAAATTATAAGATAACAGCTTAATGTCAGGGCTATGGGAAGCAGAACACATACAGTTTCATTCCTCTTGAAATGTTAATTCTAACGGGTCTAACAACTGTATTCTAGGCTTTTCTCCTTTAAAATTTTCTTCTTGTCTTTCTTTTGGGGCTGAAAATATGTAGAGCCTTCTATGCCTTAGTCAACATTTTCAAAAATGTACTCTTAATAATGGACATTTCAGTTATACCCATGGTAGAAAGGTGACCAGTGACCATCAAGGTCTATCTGAAATTTTAGTAATGTATATAAAACTTGGGGAGGGGCCACTCAAGGATAATTATAGTCACATTTCCCTGCAGTCCCTCAGGAAGAACTGGAACAGTGTAATTCCATTTTCCTTTCAGGGGAGGCAGTAGTTGTACAAATGGTCTGAAGAGCTACACTTTCTGAATGGGAAACCTGACTCCATCAGAAGTATATGACTTGGGATAACACTCCTGGTCCTTCAGTGCCTGAAATCCCTCACCAGCTGACTGAAAATACTAATAATATATGTTTCAATTTTTGTTGGGATGACTGAGTTAAAATTTATAGACATTCATATTACAGAGGGCTTCCCTGGTGGCTCAGACTATAAAGTATCATCCTGCAATATGGGAGACTCAGGTTTGATCCCTGGGTTGGGAAGATCCCATGGAGAAGGGCATGGCAACCCGCTCAGGTATTCTTGTCTGGAGAATCCATGGACAAAGGAGTCTGGCTCCATAGGGCCCTACAGTTCATAGGGCCACAAAGAGTTGGACACAACTGCAGTGACTTAGCACACACGCACATATTACAGACAGACAGAAAGGGAAAATCGCGAGGAAAGGACACTCCCTCCCAGAAGCGTCACACATCACTTGTGGTTTTATATTCCACTGGCCAGACTGGAGCCACAGAAATACTTCCAGTAGTCAAGGAAATGTGGAAATTATGAGCTGCCATCTATAGCATTCCATTTCTGAGAGGAAAGGAGAATAAATACAGGAGAACAAAGAGCACTTTCTACCAGAGGTATCTCTTGGAAGACTGAATTTGTAGATGGAGATTTGTTCCTGCTACANCACATCACTTGTGGTTTTATATTCCACTGGCCAGACTGGAGCCACAGGAATACTTCCAGTAGTCAAGGAAATGTGGAAATCATGAGCTGCCATCTACAGCGTTCCATTTCTGAGAGGAAAGGAGAATAAACACAGGAGAACAAAGAGCACTTTCTACCAGAGGTATCTCTTGGAAGACTGAATTTGTAGATGGAGATTTGTTCCTGCTACACAGCCTATTCTGTCTCTTTCAGCAGCCTATACTGAGGTCTGGCAAGATATGTGAGGTGAAGAATCTTGTTCTTCTCCAAGATGTAAGTAGTTCTGCATGACTGGGAGAAGATGAGCTAAGGAAGAAAATATTCCTAAATTTAGAAACCTTGCCTTCTACAAAAGAGCAAAGTAAGAGTTACCCAAGAATAACTTCACTGGATCAGCTAGCTGACATGGTGGACAAGGCAAGAATTATAACCCTGAATTTATAGGTGAAGAAAATTGAAGCTGATAAGGGAGCTGACAACATTCACACAACTGTTCAAAGGCAAAGCCTGATCTTTTATCCATGACTTCTGACCATGAAAACAAGTGTTCTTTTCATTAAACCAAGTTTAGTTTTATTGCCTAGCTAAATATTGAATCATTATTCACAGCACTTTTTAAAAGAAGAAATGGCTCAGAGGAAAGCAGTGTTGTGATAAAGTTGTATTTTAGGAGTTAGGCACCTGAATTCTGTTCTCAATCCTACTATTACTTAGTCTGTGACTTGGATAAATCAGTAGTATTTGTGTGCTTGACTTACCAGATTGAAAAATGTGATAGCTTTGTAACTTTACTTAGTTCTGTATTACGTGTCAGTAACTATAATATAAGCTGGTCTCAGGCAAGAATCTAGCCTTCTTGAAACAGACAGAGAACCACTTGTCACTCAGCATACAAAAATAACTCTATCATACGTGACCTGTTGGACTAGATGACCTCCAAGGTTTTATGGGAAAATTTTTGGATACCCATGAAGCATCCAGAAGCACTCAGTAACTGACTGGTGAAAAAGGAAAGGCACCTCTGATTTATACTGCTTGGTGAATAAATCATTTGATACTTGTGGCAAGTGAACCAAAAGGAAATTGAGATATTCTAAGAAACAAGGTGAATCAGAAAAGAGTCTGAAAAAAATTATTTTTTAATGAATTTAATTCCTGGTAATTAGGATTGGCAGTAGAAATTAGCATAAACACACTGTCCAAATGGTAATGTAACTAGAACGTTGTTATAAATTCTTAATGCCCCTTTTAAGAATAGAAAATGACAACCCATCAAAGAACAATTCATCAGGGTTCATGCAGCACTGACCTGAGCGCTTCATTGCTCTGATCTGTGGAGCCCATACCAATTTACTAGGCAAAATGCTTTGAGCAGAGAAAAGAGAATTTTCATATAGTAATAGTCAAGATTGGTAGGTTTCAAACTTTCTTGGCTGAAGAAAATTGTCCCATTTTTCAAAGGAATTAGTAGGCAGAAATCCAATATAAGAATAATAAAAATAGCAGTAACTAAGACTGAATATTAGTATGTATTAATAGCAGGTGCTGTTTTAAATTTATGTGTTATTTTATTGA
Source organism: Raphicerus campestris (assembly GCA_006410735.1). NCBI lineage: Eukaryota > Metazoa > Chordata > Mammalia > Artiodactyla > Bovidae > Raphicerus > Raphicerus campestris. The sequence continues at coordinate 87,932 of SJYW01022904.1, read as the reverse complement.
AGACTCACAGCAGCACCCAGATATTGGTAATATTACCCCCAGTTTGCACCAGATGAAGAAAGTTTGTAATAAGGAGATTAAGTAAATCGTGATGATCACCAGGTTGTAATGGAAGAAGGTTTCAATGACCAAGTCTGCCCCTGAGCCCAGTTACTCTCTGCTTAAAACAGATGTACCAGAGCTGTTCTCTAATGCTGCCTACTATTCTAAATGAAATCTGCCTTCAGAACACCTCATATATGGATATCTAGAAAAGTGCTTGTGATTCTGTCCTTAGATTTACTAGACAGAAACCTCTCCCTTTATAACTTAATATGTGTAAACCCATCTGAACCTCTCGTATTCAATTTTCCAGTCAGATCTAAAAGACAGTCATGTCTGAATGAGACAATAATCAATTTTTGGAAGTCTCCAATCTAGAGCAGAGGTACAGAAGTAGACAGTAGGTGTCCCATAAGAAACATTCAGGGCAGGGCTTCCCTGGTGGTCCGGTGGTTAGGACTCTGGGCTTGCAATGCAGGGGGCCCAGGTTCAATCCCCGATCAGGGAAGTAAGATCCCACATGCCGCACAGCGTGGCCAATAAATAAATACAATAAAATTTAAAAAAAAAAAAAAAAGAAAGAAACATTCAGGGCAACTACATGTAACTACAGTAGGTGTCACATGATTGTAGGAGATTAATGACCTCATAGAACGCTAGCATTTATATACCCAAGAGTTGACCAACCACCATGGTGGCCAGAGAAATGTATTAAAGAAGCAAAAGCTACGGTCTTCATTTTCATGTGGTAGATAACTCAACGTTAGTCTGTTTCTAGGCTAGTACTTACACCTTGAATCAAAGTGAACTTCCTTGCAAGTGCAAAGTCCTTTTCTCTTCCTGAGGCCTTCTCTCTTTATCTTTTTCTGTCCTTACAAAGTAGAATGTATCCCCAAATCATAGCCCCCTATTTTGCAATAAATGCAAGTGACCAAGACAGACAAGATGAGAGTATGACCAACAAACCACCCTGGGAGACACAAATCCAAACATAACAACCTAACTATACATCAGGGTATGTATTTTACTATATGATTTTTTTTTTGTTCAAAAGACAGCATAATTCTGTATCCACAAGAACACATACCCCATACAGTATTAAATAAACTTCTGCGTGCTTTTAAAATTTCTTCTTATAATTCAACTCAGTAGATGTTTATCCAGCCTCCCGTCTGTCCTTGGCACCAGTGATACCAAGATGACAGTGACACGGTGTCACCCAGTTGGTATAATCTTAGCCATCTTTGCTCATTTGCTCATTTGACAAATTTTATTAGTCAGCCATTTGTCTCTTATTATGGGTGAAGTTTTTCAACCTTAAATACTTTTACNTATATGTTTCAATTTTTGTTGGGATGACTGAGTTAAAATTTATAGACATTCATATTACAGAGGGCTTCCCTGGTGGCTCAGACTATAAAGTATCATCCTGCAATATGGGAGACTCAGGTTTGATCCCTGGGTTGGGAAGATCCCATGGAGAAGGGCATGGCAACCCGCTCAGGTATTCTTGTCTGGAGAATCCATGGACAAAGGAGTCTGGCTCCATAGGGCCCTACAGTTCATAGGGCCACAAAGAGTTGGACACAACTGCAGTGACTTAGCACACACGCACATATTACAGACAGACAGAAAGGGAAAATCGCAAGGAAAGGACACTCCCTCCCAGAAGCGTCACACATCACTTGTGGTTTTATATTCCACTGGCCAGACTGGAGCCACAGGAATACTTCCAGTAGTCAAGGAAATGTGGAAATCATGAGCTGCCATCTACAGCGTTCCATTTCTGAGAGGAAAGGAGAATAAACACAGGAGAACAAAGAGCACTTTCTACCAGAGGTATCTCTTGGAAGACTGAATTTGTAGATGGAGATTTGTTCCTGCTACACAGCCTATTCTGTCTCTTTCAGCAGCCTATACTGAGGTCTGGCAAGATATGTGAGGTGAAGAATCTTGTTCTTCTCCAAGATGTAAGTAGTTCTGCATGACTGGGAGAAGATGAGCTAAGGAAGAAAATATTCCTAAATTTAGAAACCTTGCCTTCTACAAAAGAGCAAAGTAAGAGTTACCCAAGAATAACTTCACTGGATCAGCTAGCTGACATGGTGGACAAGGCAAGAATTATAACCCTGAATTTATAGGTGAAGAAAATTGAAGCTGATAAGGGAGCTGACAGCATTCACACAACTGTTCAAAGGCAAAGCCTGATCTTTTATCCATGACTTCTGACCATGAAAACAACTGTTCTTTTCATTAAACCAAGTTTAGTTTTATTGCCTAGCTAAATATTGAATCATTATTCACAGCACTTTTTAAAAGAAGAAATGGCTCAGAGGAAAGCAGTGTTGTGATAAAGTTGTATTTTAGGAGTTAGGCACCTGAATTCTGTTCTCAATCCTACTATTACTTAGTTTGTGACTTGGATAAATCAGTAGTATTTGTGTGCTTGACTTACCAGATTGAAAAATGTGATAGCTTTGTAACTTTACTTAGTTCTGTATTACGTGTCAGTAACTATAATATAAGCTGGTCTCAGGCAAGAATCTAGCCTTCTTGAAACAGACAGAGAACCACTTGTCACTCAGCATACAAAAATAACTCTATCATACGTGACCTGTTGGACTAGATGACCTCCAAGGTTTTATGGGAAAATTTTTGGATACCCATGAAGCATCCAGAAGCACTCAGTAACTGACTGGTGAAAAAGGAAAGGCACCTCTGATTTATACTGCTTGGTGAATAAATCATTTGATACTTGTGGCAAGTGAACCAAAAGGAAATTGAGATATTCTAAGAAACAAGGTGAATCAGAAAAGAGTCTGAAAAAAATTATTTTTTAATGAATTTAATTCCTGGTAATTAGGATTGGCAGTAGAAATTAGCATAAACACACTGTCCAAATGGTAATGTAACTAGAACGTTGTTATAAATTCTTAATGCCCCTTTTAAGAATAGAAAATGACAACCCATCAAAGAACAATTCATCAGGGTTCATGCAGCACTNTAACTCCTGGTAATTAGGATTGGCAGTAGAAATTAGCATAAACACACTGTCCAAATGGTAATGTAACTAGAACGTTGTTATAAATTCTTAATGCCCCTTTTAAGAATAGAAAATGACAATCCATCAAAGAACAATTCATCAGGGTTCATGCAGCACTGACCTGAGCGCTTCATTGCTCTGATCTGTGGAGCCCATACCAATTTACTAGGCAAAATGCTTTGAGCAGAGAAAAGAGAATTTTCATATAGTAATAGTCAAGATTGGTAGGTTTCAAACTTTCTTGGCTGAAGAAAATTGTCCCATTTTTCAAAGGAGTTAGTAGGCAGAAATCCAATATAAGAATAATAAAAATAGCAGTAACTAAGACTGAATATTAGTATGTATTAATAGCAGGTGCTGTTTTAAATTTATGTGTTATTTTATTGAAGACTCACAGCAGCACCCAGATATTGGTAATATTACCCCCAGTTTGCACCAGATGAAGAAAGTTTGTAATAAGGAGATTAAGTAAATCGTGATGATCACCAGGTTGTAATGGAAGAAGGTTTCAATGACCAAGTCTGCCCCTGAGCCCAGTTACTCTCTGCTTAAAACAGATGTACCAGAGCTGTTCTCTAATGCTGCCTACTATTCTAAATGAAATCTGCCTTCAGAACACCTCATATATGGATATCTAGAAAAGTGCTTGTGATTCTGTCCTTAGATTTACTAGACAGAAACCTCTCCCTTTATAACTTAATATGTGTAAACCCATCTGAACCTCTCGTATTCAATTTTCCAGTCAGATCTAAAAGACAGTCATGTCTGAATGAGACAATAATCAATTTTTGGAAGTCTCCAATCTAGAGCAGAGGTACAGAAGTAGACAGTAGGTGTCCCATAAGAAACATTCAGGGCAGGGCTTCCCTGGTGGTCCGGTGGTTAGGACTCTGGGCTTGCAATGCAGGGGGCCCAGGTTCAATCCCCGATCAGGGAAGTAAGATCCCACATGCCGCACAGCGTGGCCAATAAATAAATACAATAAAATTTAAAAAAAAAAAAAAAAGAAAGAAACATTCAGGGCAACTACATGTAACTACAGTAGGTGTCACATGATTGTAGGAGATTAATGACCTCATAGAACGCTAGCATTTATATACCNATGACCTCATAGAATGCTAGCATTTATATACCCAAGAGTTGACCAACCACCATGGTGGCTAGAGAAATGTATTAAAGAAGCAAAAGCTACGGTCTTCATTTTCATGTGGTAGATAACTCAACGTTAGTCTGTTTCTAGGCTAGTACTTACACCTTGAATCAAAGTGAACTTCCTTGCAAGTGCAAAGTCCTTTTCTCTTCCTGAGGCCTTCTCTCTTTATCTTTTTCTGTCCTTACAAAGTAGAATGTATCCCCAAATCATAGCCCCCTATTTTGCAATAAATGCAAGTGACCAAGACAGACAAGATGAGAGTATGACCAACAAACCACCCTGGGAGACACAAATCCAAACATAACAACCTAACTATACATCAGGGTATGTATTTTACTATATGATTTTTTTTTTGTTCAAAAGACAGCATAATTCTGTATCCACAAGAACACATACCCCATACAGTATTAAATAAACTTCTGCGTGCTTTTAAAATTTCTTCTTATAATTCAACTCAGTAGATGTTTATCCAGCCTCCCGTCTGTCCTTGGCACCAGTGATACCAAGATGACAGTGACACGGTGTCACCCAGTTGGTATAATCTTAGCCATCTTTGCTCATTTGCTCATTTGACAAATTTTATTAGTCAACCATTTGTCTCTTATTATGGGTGAAGTTTTTCAACCTTAAATACTTTTACTTCCACAGTGAACATCTCCAGTGCTTCTCCTGACCTGGCAACAGTAAGGAGAAAGCATTACTCATTTCAGCATCTTAGAAGCAGCCTCAGAGGGCAGGTTCTCAGGAGAGGCTTAGGCAGGGTTTACCCAGTGAACATTTAATCAACTTCACTAGTGGTTGTGAAGAATTATTGAGCAATACCCACACAAGATGGGCTTTGCAGGTGGCACACTGATCAAGAATCTGCCTGCCAACGCAGGAGATGCAAGAGATGTGGGTTTGATCCCTGGATGGGGAAGATCCCCTGGAGGAGGAAATGGCAACCTCCTCCAGTATTCTTGCCTGGAAAATTCCAGACAGAGGAGCCTGACAGGGCTACAGTCCGCGGGGTTGCAAAGAGTCAGACATGGCTGAGCTAGCAAACACATCCAGACATAACATAATCTTCATCTTGCTTTAGTATGTGTATTACAGAAGTTTTACCAGCAGGATGAATTGGCTGTTTCCCCCCAAAAAAAACCTCTCTACTGACAACAGTGTATAAATGAGATATATCTAATAGGTCAATGGTAGGAAAGAAGATCATTTTCATATTTAAATCTGAAATGTTCTACTTTATACCAGAGAAATGGGTAGAAATATCTTTCTACCCATTTTCTATTCCATTTCTAGAAATGGATAGAAAATGAGATTTCTAGTTCTACACATCAGTCCTTTACAAGAAATTTCAATTATTAATAATCTTTTCCAAAAAATATAAACAAAGAGCATATACCAATTTATAATGACATCAAATTTGGCTTGAGATTTTGAAAGCCTATTATTTAGATATGCAACTGTATAACTGTTACTCCTGCTGTGATCAGAGATTATAAAACATGGAAGTGTGAGATTGCTGTGCTTTACTGATTACCTTTTGCTATACTCAATCTTACTTTGGTTTTGTTTTGAGTTTGCTGTTTTTCTTAAAAAAAAAAAAAACCACAGTTCCATGTACAATCCCCCTTTGGTGAAGTGTGACTAGGACAATATTAAGAGTTCATACTGAAAAGTATAATTGATAACAATAATTTAGTAGCACTTCTATTTTTAAAAAATTGATAAAGCTGATGTACAACTCTACAATGCACAGAAGTTATGCAATTTAGTAGTCATTTACAAAAGAACATAAAAAATAAAGTACCCATTTTTCCCAAGAGAAATGGAAATGCAATTTCCCCAGCAAAATCTATTCATATTTGAATTTTTATTAGCTTTCTGTAATGGAAAAGCTATTAAATATATATTGTTTTGTGCTTCTGAATAGTTTTCACATCTTCTTAAGTGAAGACAAGATCAGTATTGCATTATGAAAAGTACCATTCACGCATTGTAAGCACCAGTTCACAATGCAACAGGCTGGATAAAGCAAAATAAATTCCAAAATCTAAATAGGGCAAATGTGTTAAAAGTGAATGATAGCTTTATTACTTACTCCATTGATGCCATGGAAAAGAACACAAAAATCTGAGGTTTGAAGCAAGCTTTTACTGAAGTGATCTTTAAAGCCATTTGTTTGAAGATGCGATGACATCTAGTGGCAGATTCAGCTCATCACTTCTGTGTTCTCATTGAGAGACTTGTGCCCACTGCCGTTTTAAGACATTCCCAAAATAGGACAATAAATCCGGCATTTGGGGTCAACACGAAAGCTGACAAGATTGTGTACTTCAATTAAAAGGGCTTCCATTCAAGGCTGAGAGAGTGANGAGAGACTTGTGCCCACTGCCGTTTTAAGACATTCCCAAAATAGGACAATAAATCCGGCATTTGGGGTCAACACGAAAGCTGACAAGATTGTGTACTTCAATTAAAAGGGCTTCCATTCAAGGCTGAGAGAGTGAGAATAAGGCAGCACTGTGAGAGGAAGGGCACTGCTCTGTGTCCTTCCTCTTCCTGTGTTGGTGGGCCATGTGTACCCGGCAAAAATGTTCTAGAATCAATTCCATCATTCCAATGAGGACAATTAAATTAATCAAAGCTTAGTGTCTATTCTGGGAACATATGAAAATGTCTGCTTATACAAAAGATAGGCAGAAGTTTGGACTTGATCCAACCCCACCCTAAGGGAACCAAGGAGTTTTGAGTCCCCTGTAAATCATTCCTCTCTTCTTTAAGGAGCCNACTTGGAGAGAGTTTCAGGGCGTTGCTACTGTTCAGATGCTAAGTCATGTCTGACACTTTGAGACTCCGTGGACTGCAGCACTCCAAGCGTCCCTGTCCTTCACTACCTCCCCAGTTTGCTCAAACTCATGTCCATTTTAAGACATATGCTGTCTAGTCTCTCCATGGGATGGTTTTTGTCACTTTAGGAAAATGGCAGAACAAGCTCTTGGACTCTTCCTCTCTTCCAGATTCTATCCAGAGTCAAGATAGAGTTTTCCCTAGAGGCACAATCCAAAAACACGACTATTTCTCCAAACCACCTCACAGAGCAAAATTAAAGCAATAACTCAATGACTACNTTTTCCCTAGAGGCACAATCCAAAAACACGACTATTTCTCCAAACCACCTCACAGAGCAAAATTAAAGCAATAACTCAATGACTACAGATTTGATTCAGCCACTGAAAGGACTTCAGAAGGAGAATTTTCATGTCATTCCTTATACGCTTTGTATATAAAACAAAAGAGGAAAGGCGGGTAGGAGGGACCACTCCATAATATGCAAACACAGTGACTGAGGCTGCTACAATTTTCAAGACAAGAAAAGATATAGGTCTAAACAAAAGCAATGGGAATAATGTGGGAAAATGTGACCATTTTAGAAATCCTAAGGAAACTGATACTTTGGCCACCTCATGTGAAGAGTTGACTCATTGGAAAAGACTCTGATGCTGGGAGGGATTGGGGGCAGGAGAAGAAGGGGACGACAGAGGATGAGATGTCTGGATGGCATCACGGACTCGATGGACATGAGTCTGAGTGAACTCCAGGAGATGGTGATGAACAGGGAGGCCTGGCGTGCTACGATTCATGAGGTCGCAAAGAGTCAGACCCGACTGAGCGACTGAACTGAACTGAACTGAAGGAAACTGATTGAATAAGATTTGCTGACCAGTTGGATGTGGAATAAAAGGGAATGGAAAAATCTGGGATAATCCGCAAATTTCTGGCTTAGAAGGTTAAGTAGTGACGCCATCCACCAAGCTTGAGAAGAAAAGATAGGTGGAGAATGTGAGAAAGAGAAGGAATAAATTTTATTCAAGTAAAGCTGCATTTTCTATGGAACATTAGTGAGCTGTCCATCAGGCTACTGATTCTTTTTTCCTGCTATTAAATTGTCTTTACCTACTTTTATATGAATCTCTTATCAGATATACAATTTGCAAATTTCTTCTCTCATTCTGTAATTGCTTTATAATTTTGTTGATGGTTTCCCTTAGTGTGCAGAAGATTTTAGTTTGATAAAAGAATTGAATCGCTGGAAAAGACCCTAATGCTGAGAAAGATTAAAGGCGGGAGGAGAAGGGGAAAACACAGGATGAGATGGTTGGATGGCATCACCAACTCGATGGACATGAGTTTGAGCAAGCTCTGGGAGTTGGTGATGAACAGTGAAGATTGGTGTGCTGCAGTCCATGGAGTTGCAGAGTCGGACACGACTGAGCAACTGAACCGAACTAACTGAACTGATGGTCTCATTTGTTTATTTTTGCTTTCATTGCCTTTGCTTTTGTTGTCAAAAAAAGATTTTTTTAAAAAGATACTTATTTTTATTTACTTATTTGACTGCACCAGGTTTTCGTTAAGGCACGCAAGATCCTTCAGTTGCAACATGTGAGATCTAGTTACCTGATCAGAGATCAAACCCGAGTCTCCTGGAATGAGAGCAAAGAGTCTTAACCATGGGACCACCAGGAAAGTCCCCCCAAAACAGATTTGTTTAATAACAAACACCTTCATTTTTTCCCTCTTTCCAAATTTCTTTTCTTTACTTCATACTCAGCTCTTAATGGGGACTTAACGTCTCAGGATGGCATTGCCTTAGCACTTGTCCATGCACACAGCTCCTCTTTGGAATTCCTTCAGAGGAGTTGTTTTGTTCTACTGTGGCCTGGGATTTGCATAAAACAATCTCTAAGTAACAGAATTAAGCACAATCAGCACTCCTTCCCTTTACGACAAAAGAGAGCATCCAAACCCTTCTCAACAGATTTGGATCACCATGAAACAGATGGCAAAAAATTAGCATAGGCCTTAAAGCCATACTAATTAATTTAATGTTCTCGGCAATTGTTGTTTTAAGAAGAAAATAGACATGATAAGAGAAAGATATATCCGAGAAAGTTTAGAAGAAGCGTGGAGAGGAACTGAGACGGCTGAAGATGAAATATTATTAGGAGGATATTTAACTAAAGTAGTTGAGAAATGGGAAAGTCAAATGAGGGGAATGGCAGAGTAAATGAAAGAAGAAAAAAGAAATTTCAAAGTTAGTTTTGACATACTATCAACTAGACTTATGGATCAGTTCCTGGAGCTGTGAGAAATAGGAATCAAAGATGGCAAAGTTTCCAGAGAGGCTGACTTCAAAGTAATTTTATTAAGAGGGTTTGAAAGTGCAGAAGAGGAAGCAAAAGTTTACAGAGAATAGTAGTTAGCTATGTGACCTTTGAGAGGCATCACAGCCACTAGGTGAAGGCAATAATTGGCAACTCAGACACAAGGTCTGGGCTGGAGACAAAGGTTGTGGAAATCAGCAACAGTTGAGGCCATGGCAATAAATAAAAGAATGAAAATAGTAAAAAAAAAAAAAAAAAAAAAGAAAGAAAGAAAGAAAAGAGCAAAGAAAGAAAGAATTCAACCCCTTTGGTGATATCAATATTTACAAGCTACCAAAAGGGAAAAAAAAAAAACTAAAAGGAGACTGATTTTTTAAAACGGTAAAAAAAAAAAAAAAAATTAAGAGGAATATGGGAGAAAGTTGTGATTCAGAAGCCAAAGGATGCTTTGTCTGAAATGCCGCAGAAGTCCTAGAGGGTAACTGCTGAAAAGAAGCCATTAGATAGGGCAGCTGGGAGACTGTCAGTAACCTTTGAGAAGCTAGCTTCTGTAAAGTGATGGATGGGAATGAGAATTGAGAATCCCGGCCTAGCTGAGGAAGACGGACGTGAGTATGGACTTTTCTTTCAAATTCTACTGCAGAGAATAGGGACAATATTAAGCACCAGGGGGACTCAAGATCCAGGGAAGCTGTAATAATTCTTAGTATGTGGACATTTTTATACATGGACAAGCTGGCAAAGGCCAGTGAAGAGGAAAGTTCTGCAGATATGAGAGAGCTGGAAAATAAGACTAGATCCTAAGAAGAGTGAATATGGCATCTTTAAGAGGAACAGAACTCTCATTTTATAACCTGGTTTTCCCTTCGTCTCTTGCCAATCTCCCAATATTTTCAGAGGAACAAACTAAGCTTGCAGATGCTAAGAGCCCAGGATAAATACTTAAAAAAAAAAAAAAAAAAAAAGCTGGTGTTTTTCAGGCAGTTATTTTTTATAATCTCTTCAGACACACAACTCACTATGTTTGCAATGCCCAGTAATCCAAGTCCCCATCAAGGTGTTTAGTGGCAGATATCTCTTGTTTCAAAGTGCGGCACCTCAGCAGTGCCCTCCCGCCTCTATTTCTCACCAGCCCTTTTATTTACAGCTCTCTTTTGTGTCTCTCTCAGATACTTAAAGCACTCTCTCATTAAGCCTCTCTTCACTTACCACAGAATTTATCCCACCTACTACTAATAAACTGGTATGATTTATGACATGGTATTTACTTTCACCAACAGCAGGCATCTAAGGCTATCTCTGAAAACTCTCCAAACGCTTATTCAGATGTTACTGAAACTGAGCCCCTCTTTGTTCCTAATTATTTCATAGAATAACTTAGAAGAAAATTTCAAAGGTTCCCTTCACACAGAGCAGAAACTTCCCTCTATGAGACACACTTCTTCAGTCTTGAAATAGGATTCACCTGTTTTGTCTATTCTTTGGTGGCTCAGATGGTAGAGAATCTACCTGCAACACAGGAGACATGGGTTCGATCCCTGGGTCAGGAAGATCCCCTGAAGGAGGATATGGCAATCCACTCTGGTATTCTTGCCTGGAGAATTCCATGGACAGAGGAGCCTTGTGGGCAATGGTCTGTAGGATCACAAAGAGCTGGACACTACTGAGAATTTCTTCTTTAGTCACTCCCATCACCCAAACTGGGGCCATACTTTCAATGCTACTGAAGTGTGCAAAGTAATGAAAAAGCAAGTCTGGGGAGGAAGAGTCAAGGGAGGTTCAAAAACCTGTTGAGGAAAATGCAGATGGAGTCAGATAATCTTACTCTGAAACTTAAGGCAAAATTCAGGGTTAGAGATAACACTCCCTATGCTGGAAGGAATCTCTTTCTTATTTTAGCAGAGATCCTTAATGCTTGCCAGATGGGAGAAATGGTTCAGATAATATTATATCTATTTTCTCCAAATTGACACTCAGCACTCCTAATGTCAGAACCTGTCATAAATGACAAAGATTAATACTGGTGTTTTAAGGATTAACATCAAAAAATGGCTCCAAGTCTTAAAGATTCCCATTCAGCAACCAGAAACAAGGAGAAGATAGAAACAAATGATGACGAAATTTTAGATGACAAGTTCACATCCATGATAAGAGAATAATTGGGTCCCATTTAATCAAGTGAATAGTTGTTTCTTAGTTCATTTTTCCTTTTATTCAGCTTTCAAACTAATATAAATGATTATGGAAGAGGTTAGAAACGGGAAAAAATAGTAAATCTCAGCTATGAAAACATGAGGAGGTAACATTCAGTATAATCAGCAAAAGAGAACTAATAGAATTCCCATTAAAAGTTACCATTATAAGAAAATACTTTAGGGAAAAAAATGGTTCTCCTTATTTATGAAAATAGAAAGTAAGCAAAACTATTTTCCCCAAAACAATAAAAACACCACTTCAGCTTTCCTTTGACAAGGCATTAATGAGGGAAATAATTAATGATGCCATCTTACAACCATTCGCCCACAAAATTTCCTTAGCAGAGACCTTTTCTAGTTCTGTAGTTTATAAATGGATCTGGGCTTCCATATTCTGTAGGAAAGCTCTTATTAAATGAATCACTGTATTCTGTAATAAGGTCCTTGACTCTCCAGAAATCCCAGTCCCCCCATGTCAAATGCCATGGGGGATTGACTGCCTAATTTTAGATGATGTCTTACCTCATTAGTGCCAAACATTAAGGAGATGCATGATGTAGCATAAGAAATTTAGGCTTGGAAATTCATAAACAAGAGTCCTATCTCTGTATCTAAAAAGAAAGTGATTTCCATTAAACTATAATCTCTAAGACTATGTCTGCTTCATCCTTTTAAAAACTTGATTTTCTTGTTACAAAAGAAGTTGGGATGATCATAATTATCACAAGTTAGCATTACTTTTTTGATGAGAGTACTGCATTTAAAAAAGCTGAGACCGAATTACATTATTAACACTTTATATTATTTTCTAAATTACCTTTAATTACCATCATAGTCATAGTGGTTAATATAAGGAGTAGATTAGGTAATTTCTATTTGATATTTAGACCAGATAATATATTTAAAAGGACTTTGCTCTTCTGAAGTCCTAATTTTCATATGAATTATAAACACCTTTGTTATTAACAGCTGTTCTATTGTCATATCTTTCTTGGAGCACATAGGTGTGATAGCATTGAGATCCACAAAATGCACAGAGAGATAAATATCCTCTTAGTCCATTCCAGTCATACAGTATTTCTTCCTGTGGTGAACATTTTCTGAAGAGTCATTAAAACACTATTTCCCTGCATAACTAATAGCAGCATGGGGTTAAATCAAGTGAATAAATGACTAAATGGAGATCATTTTCTTAGAGAAATTGTTTTCTCCTATTTGTCTCAAGCTTGTGAATTGTCTGGTATTTGCCTGACCCATCATCACTTTTAGAAATTATGAAATAAATACCACATGTGTGCACTTGCACTCATTTACATATCACACAAAAGAGAAATAGGCATCATGTCTTAACAAGAATGCCTGGATTATAGCAGAAATCTGGAGTTCTAGAGGATGAAGCAGATAAGCAGCTTCAAACTGTTATGATAACCCTGTTTTATATGGCACAGACCTTACCTTGACATTGACATTCACTCATTCATTCATTCACGCTCATGTTAACATACGGATCCCTGGCTGAATGCTGAGAAAGCATAAAGGTAGCCTGTATGGTCAAAAACTCCTCAGTTTATGACAAAAGTGGATACGTAGTCAATGCAATGTGTTCACTTTTATGATAATAAAGGTGTGTTCTGGATACCGGGGACTGCAGAGGGGGGCACCTCTGTTGAATGTTCTTCAGTTATACTTGCAGATCTTGTTTCCATCCTTCCTCCATGATGCTGCCAGGAGGTGGGCCTTATGGCTATTTCAACACCCTTACCAACTGGCTTCCAGTGGGGTACAGACAACGGGAAATGTTGAACAAAGGTCAGAGAGTGCAAGAATACCAAGGATAGGTATTTATCTCCAAATTCCTCCTTGAGAGGTAGCCGCAGGTTGTGCAACAGACCACATCTCCTGTGAGGTGGTCCCTTCTGGGGTCACCACTACCACCTCTTGTCCTGTCAGACCTAGGAGTCATTATGACTCCCAGATGCTGCTAGTCCTGTGTTCCTGCACTATCTCTTGTGGGTTTCCCTTAATCATATCTACACTTTTGTAAATAATCCCTATATTAAACCCTCCTTAAATGAACAACTTTGAGCATGCTGTTTTCTTGATACATCTACCAACCCAGACTCAGTTGAAAAGAACCACATTTAGGAAGACAAAGTTTCTCATTGTGTCATGAAATAGAAGGGAAGACTGAATAAGAGAAGAAAAAGGATTAAAGAATGGACTTAAGAGCAGAAAAAAATGCATTTGTAAAAATGTAAAGAGCAAGGAATATTTGATATATCTGAAGCATCAGTAGCTCAGAAAATGGTGGGAGAGACAGTCAAAGAGGCAGTCAGGGGCCAGATCACGTAGCACCTAGCGTGAGTCAAGGAAATTTGGGTCTCATTATGAATGCAGCTCACTTTTCTTGAAGCGTTTGGTTCAGTGCAGTTTCAAAAGGTCACAATAGTGACATTTTGTAAATCAGAGACAAGAGAAGCAAAACTGGAGACAGGAAGACCATTTCAGTTTAGTATAATTATCTTAACAATACAGTTGAGAAGTAACACACATCTGGACTGAGGCCACACCAGAGGTGATTGAGGAAAGGAAGTGGAGAAGCACATATGTTATCGCACTTTGTGACCAATTAAGTAATGGGAGAAAAGTAATGAAACAAACTGGCTAGATAACCAAATATATATGTGTGTGTGTGTGTGTGTGTATGTGTGTGTGTGTGTGTGCCTGTGTGCCCCACATACATATTTGTTGGGGCTTTATTATGTGCTAAGCACTGTTCTTACAGTTTTGCATATTTTGCCTATTTTGGCTGTTTTTGTCCTCCCAGAAACTCCTAAAAATAACAATAACTTTATCCCTATTTTTTCAAATGTAGCATGCAAGGTACAAAAAGCTTATGCATCTTATGCAAAGCCCATTTAAGTAATAAGAAGAGAAGACAAGATTATAGAAGGAGAAAGAGTTTGGAGAGGGTGTTGAGTGAAATTAGTAAAATCAAGTTGGAATTCATTAGTCTAATAGTTGGAAGATATTTAGGTAAAGAAGTCTGATAAGCAATTGTATATAGTAGCTTGGAGTCTAGCAACCCAGAAAGCTTGAAAATTTTCAACATCTATTCTTCATAACCAGAGAAGGAGATGGCACCCCACTCCCGTACTCTTGCCTGGAAAATCCCATGTACAGAGGAGCCTGGTAGGCTGCGGTCCATGGGGTCTCGAAGAGTTGGACACGACTGAGCGATTTCACTTTCACTTTTAACTTTCATGCATTGGAGAAGGAAATGGCAATCCACTCCAGTATGCTTGCCTGGAGAATCCCAGGGACGGGGGAGCCTGGTGGGCTGCCGTCTATGGGGTCACACAGAGTCGGACACGACTGAAGCAACTTAGCAGCAGCAACATTCTTCATAACTGAAATCTTAGGACTAGATGTGAGTCTCTAGGGAGATTATGTAAAGTGAAAGTGGGTTTCAGGTTGGAGACCAAGGCAGTATCAACATTTAATGAATAGATTAAGAGGGATATGAGCAGGGGACCACACAATCTATTCCTGTCCCAAATTGTTGCTGTTTAGCCACTAAGTTGTGTCCGACTCTTTTGGGACCCCATGAACTGTAGTACATCAGTCTGCACGGAATTTTCCAGGCAATAATTCTGGGGTGGATTGCCATTTCCCTCTCCAGGGGATCTTCCTGGCACAGGGATCGTACTTGCACCTCCTGCATTGGCAGGTGGATTCTTTACTGAGCCACCAGGGAAACCCAAATCTAATGACTAATCTTTCATCTTTCTCCACTGAGAATCATCTGCCTCAGACAATTTATTTCTTCCTCTTATATTGTGCTTTTTCCAAATAACTCCCTCTGAAAGATGGCCCCTGCATTCCGTTCATCCAAACTTTCTCAGTCCATTTCAGATCTTACTTGCTCATTGGAATTTGGTTCCCAACTATCTTATTCTAGGAATTATATGGGCTTCCCTGATGGCTCAGTGGTAAAGAATCCATCTGGTAATACAGGAGACACAGGTTCAATCCTTGGCCTGAGAAGATCTCCTGGAGAGGGAAATGGCAATCCACTCCAGTATTCTTGCCTGGAGACCCTCATGGACAAGAGCTTAGCAGACTATAATCCATGGTGTCACAGAGTGTCAGACATGACTTAGTGACTGAACAATAACAACAACAAAGGAATTGTATATAGCACTCTCCTATAAAACTCAGGGAGCTTTCTCACTTCTTTTTGTGGATATTCATATCACACGCTAGCAAAGTAATGCTCAAAATTCTCCAAGCCAGGCCTCAACCATGTGAACAGTGAACTTCCAGATGTTCAAGCTGGATTTAGAAAAGGCAGAGGAACCAGAGATCAAATTGCCAACATCTGTTGGATCATCTAAAGAGCAAGAGAGTTACAGAAAAATATCCACTTCTGCTTTATTGACTACCCCCAAAGCCTTTGACTGTGTAGATAACAACAAACTGTGGAAAATTCTTAAAGTGGTAGGAGTACCAGACCACCTGACCTGCCTCCTGAGAAATCTGTACACAGGTCAGGAAGCAACAGTTAGAACTGGACATGGAACAACAGACTGGTTCTAAATAGGAGAAGGAGTACATTAAGACTGTATATTGTCATCCTGCTTATTTAACTTACATGCAGATTATATCATGCGGAATGCCAGGCTGGATGAAGCACAAGCTGGAATCAACATTGGTGGGAGAAATATCAATAACCTCACATATGCAGATGACACCACCCTTATGGCAGAAAGTGAAGAAGAACTAAAGAGCCTCTTGATGAAAGTGAAAGAGGAGAGTGAAAAAGGTGGCTTAAAACTCAACATTCAGTAAGCTAAGATCATGGCATCCAGTCCCATCATTTCATGGGAAATAGATGGGGAAACAATGGAAACAGTGACAGACTTTATTGGGAGGGGGCCTCCAAAATCACTGCAGATGGTGATGGCAGCCACGAAATTAAAAGGCGCTTGCTCCTTGGAAGAAAAGCTATGACCAACCTAGATAGCATATTAAACAGCAGAGACATTACTCTGCCAACAAAGGTCCATCTAGTCAAAGCTATGGTTTTTCCAATAGTCATGTATGGAGATGAGAGTTGGACTATAAAGAAAGTTGAGTTCTGAAAAATTGATGCTTTTGAACTGTGGTGTTGGAGAAGACTCTTGAGAGTCCCTTGGACTGCAAGGAGATCCAACCAGTCCATCCTAAAGGAAATCAGTACTGAATATTCATTGGAAAGACTGATACTGAAGCTGAAATGCCAATACTTTGGCCACCTGATGTGAAGAACTGACACACTGGAAAAGACCCTGATGCTGGGAAAGATTGAAGGCAGGAGAAGGGGATGACAGAGGATGAGATGATTGGATGGCATCACCGACTCAATGGAAATGAGTTTGAGTAAACTCCAGGAGTTGGTGATGGATAGGGAAACCCGGCATACTGTAGTCCATGGGATTGCAAAGAGCCAGATATGACTGAGCGACTGAACTGATCTTTGCTATTGCCTCTTTTTCCTGTAATTTTATATCTGTATCTACAAATAGATCAGAGACTCCATAAAGGTGAAAGGATTTATATTTTTAACATTTATTTTTAATTGGAATATAATTGTTTTACAATGTTGTGTTAGTTTCTGCTGTACAGCAACGTAAATCAGCTAAGGTGTCTTATTTTTTACATTCCATTGTTCCCAAAGTAGTACCTCATACATGACAGATATTTGTTAAATAGTGTACATTCTCTGATTTGATGTAACAAGGAGTTGTTGCTCTTCAATCACTAAGTTGTGTCCACTTTTTGTGACCCCATGGACTGTAGCCTGCCAGGCTCCAGGGGTTTCTCCAGGCAAGAATACTTGAGTGGGTTGCAATTTCCTCCTCTAGAAGATCTTTCTGGACCAGGAATCAAACCTGTTTCTCTTGCACTGGCATGCAGAGTCTTTACCACTAAGTCACCAGAGAAGCCTTAACAAGGACTAGATGCTATGAGTATAAGCAAGTACATTCTATATTAAGTTTCTGAGGGAAATTATGGAGAGTTGAAATCTTTGCTCTTCTACCATGCTCTTCTGTCATATGCCCAGCATCTTCATGTTTATTGTGATTACTCTCACAGGAAATGTCATGAGCTCTACACCCTTTCTGATCTACCCTCTATACAATCTCATCTGACCACAATCATTCTCTCGTTGCAATCCTTTCTGCAAGATGAGAAATCACTAACCTAACTTACTTACTTATTTTTCCTCCACCAGATAAAAGCTGATATTTCCATCTAGAAGAAATGCATTAAACCTATTTCAATGCAAGGATTTAGGCAGCTAGAATGTACTTTGAGACAAATAAGGTTTATGGTTTGTTTTTTTTAATCTTACTACATGCTTCTAGTTCTTAATTATTTCTAGGATCTTGACTTGAAACCTATTAAAGTGTAAAAAAAAGTATCTGGGGTAGAATTTTCCCACATTATAAATTCAGTACTTTATATGACTTTGGACCAATTTTTAGGAATAGAATGCTTTTCCCTTAAAAGATACACTAAGAAGAACATCCTATCCAAAGTTGTCTTATCCCATATATCTAGTTATGAATGAACCATCCACTTGCCCCAACTTTGAAAGTGAAAGTGAAAGTCAATCAGTCATGTGTGACTCTTTGTGACCCCATGTACTATACAGGGAATTCTCCAGGCCAGAGTACTGGAGTGGGTAGCCTTTCCCTTCTCCAGGGTATCTTCCCAACCCAGGGATCGAACCCAGGTCTCCCTCATTGCAGGCGGATTCTTTACCAGCTGAGCCATGAGAGAAGCCCAAGAACACTGGAATGAGTAGCCTATCCCTTCTCCAGTGGATCTTCCCAATCTAAGAATCGAACCAGGGTTTCCTGCATTGCAGGGAGATTCTTTACCAACTGAGCTATGCCCCAACTTTAAACCCTATAAATTTTAGTGTCTAAAATATCTATACTTTTCACAAATAATGTTTGCCTTATCTTAAAGATGAATTTTGTATGCCTTTTTTTTGTTGTTTTTCAGTATAACTGTACATGGATTATTAAAGATGACATGTGTAAATGATATTATGAATAAAATACTAATTTGTATTCTAATAATGGTCTCCCACTGATATAAAAATGCTCGGAAAGATATGTTGACTTTATTTCTGAAGCAGTTTTAGCTCATTATAAGAAGAGCAAAGTCTTCTATCAGTTTTTTTTTTTTTTCTAAAATGATAGTACAGTTTCAAAGCTCATCATCCATTTGACATTCATCTAAAGGAAGGAATGATATTGATGGCTGATAGTGGCTCGAGAATTAATAAACCTTGGATTAAGTGCCATTTCTCACTAATNCTATCAGTTTTTTTTTTTTTCTAAAATGATAGTACAGTTTCAAAGCTCATCATCCATTTGACATTCATCTAAAGGAAGGAATGATATTGATGGCTGATAGTGGCTCGAGAATTAATAAACCTTGGATTAAGTGCCATTTCTCACTAATTAGTTTTCCTTTTCAGGTACTAAACTTCTCACTAATTAATTTTTTATCATTCAGGGAGTAAACTCAACATTTAAAGAGTCAATATGGCTATATCCACTTAAAATATCCACATTGATATATAAGCTCTGTGTGCTTTGGAAGCAGGTTTCAGTCTTATTAGTTGCTGGATTAAGTTATTAAATTGTTATTTTTCTTACCTGTAAACTAAGCTCCTTAATAATATGTGAATAACAAAACTAAAAGGATTCAGACAGTTACTAAGTATAAAAACTGAAGTATTCTTAACTGGAAAAACTCTATATAAAAATAACTTACTAACATTATCCCAGATCTTTGAAGAGTTTACTAATTTAGTGTGTTATAATGGAGAGAAAGTGAGTTTTGAAGTTCAACACCCAGTTTTCATAAGTTTCTACTTAGGGAAAATTAGATATTTACTTATTATCTAAATACCAAAAATTTCAGTCATTGAATTCCAACCCACAGAAGAAAAAACTGGACAGTATACAAAATTATAACATTTTTTGAGCCTCAGAGAACAAAGCC
The DNA here is from genome assembly GCA_006410735.1 of Raphicerus campestris. Lineage (NCBI taxonomy): Eukaryota > Metazoa > Chordata > Mammalia > Artiodactyla > Bovidae > Raphicerus > Raphicerus campestris. Next base: position 68,270 of record SJYW01022904.1, on the reverse strand, counting down.
TCCAGACAACTAAAGAACTGAATTCCAGAGTGATAAACTCCCTCGCCTTAAAGAAGAATGGTAATCTGATTCCAGGACAGAAGTTAGCAATATTTACTGGTGAACAAGGTAACACTATTTAAATGAATGAAAAAATGAAGTGGCCTATAAATGTGGCCATTTCTTCATTCTCATACATGCTTTTGTCCATGTTTTATCTTTGCCTGTGGAAGCATAGTATGCCCTCAAATCTGGATTAGGAGGCAAGGAAAAGGTTCAGGTCATAAGTATTCTGTTGGAATTTTAGGCACAATTCCAGCCTAAATAAAGTGTTTCTTTGAGTCTATGTTCCTTATGTGTATATCTTTCTCAGGACAACAGGGAGGGTCAGCTCTAATTTAGGGTAGAATATGATTATTCCTGAGTATATGCATTCTCAATTGCTCAATCATTTCCAACTCTTTGTGACCCCTGGATTGTAGCCCGCCAGGCTCCTCTGTCCATGGGACTTTCCAGGCAAGAATACTGGAATGGGTTAACATTTCATGGGTTAACATTCCTTCTCCAGTGTATCGTCCCAACCCAGGGATTGAACCTGTGTCTCCTGCATGAGCAGGAGGATTCTTTACCACTGAGACCCATCTGGGAAGCCCTCTATTCCTAAGTACTTTTGGCATAATAATATATATAACCACTTTCATACAATAAAAACCTTACTAATATTTCTAAGAAGTATTATAATAAAATTAAGATAAAGATTTTTTTTACTGCTGATACAGCATATTTCTTACCATGTTTCCCAGGTGGCTTAGTGGCAAAACATCTGCCTAGCAATGCAGGAGACACCTAGATGTGGATTCAATTCCTGAGTTGGAAAGATCCTCTGGAGGAGGAAATGGCAAACTACTCCAGCTTTATGACAGACAACTGTATAGTGCTTTATACTTTAAGAGCTTTTAACGTCCCTTAGAATTGCACAGCCTTGGGGAATTACCTGGCAGTTCAGTGTTTAGGACTTGGTGCTTTCACTGCAGAGCCTTCACTGAAAGTTAGTACTTTCACTGTGGGGGCCTGAGTTCAAGCCCTAGTCTGGTAACTAAGATTCCACAAGTCATGCCCCCCCCTTTTTTTTAGATGCACAGCCTTGCAAAGTGCAGCTTCTTGTTCTAGCTCTACACAGCTCTCTTTACATTTTGAGGTCCCCACATTAGGTGCATCACCCAACATAAAAACTATCTTGCTATGAAGCACATTGTTTTCAAACATAGGTCTCCACTGTATGTCTTCACCCAACCAGAGNCTTTACCAACTGAGCTATGCCCCAACTTTAAACCCTATAAATTTTAGTGTCTAAAATATCTATACTTTTCACAAATAATGTTTGCCTTATCTTAAAGATGAATTTTGTATGCCTTTTTTTTGTTGTTTTTCAGTATAACTGTACATGGATTATTAAAGATGACATGTGTAAATGATATTATGAATAAAATACTAATTTGTATTCTAATAATGGTCTCCCACTGATATAAAAATGCTCGGAAAGATATGTTGACTTTATTTCTGAAGCAGTTTTAGCTCATTATAAGAAGAGCAAAGTCTTCTATCAGTTTTTTTTTTTTTTCTAAAATGATAGTACAGTTTCAAAGCTCATCATCCATTTGACATTCATCTAAAGGAAGGAATGATATTGATGGCTGATAGTGGCTCGAGAATTAATAAACCTTGGATTAAGTGCCATTTCTCACTAATTAGTTTTCCTTTTCAGGTACTAAACTTCTCACTAATTAATTTTTTATCATTCAGGGAGTAAACTCAACATTTAAAGAGTCAATATGGCTATATCCACTTAAAATATCCACATTGATATATAAGCTCTGTGTGCTTTGGAAGCAGGTTTCAGTCTTATTAGTTGCTGGATTAAGTTATTAAATTGTGATTTTTCTTACCTGTAAACTAAGCTCCTTAATAATATGTGAATAACAAAACTAAAAGGATTCAGACAGTTACTAAGTATAAAAACTGAAGTATTCTTAACTGGAAAAACTCTATATAAAAATAACTTACTAACATTATCCCAGATCTTTGAAGAGTTTACTAATTTAGTGTGTTATAATGGAGAGAAAGTGAGTTTTGAAGTTCAACACCCAGTTTTCATAAGTTTCTACTTAGGGAAAATTAGATATTTACTTATTATCTAAATACCAAAAATTTCAGTCATTGAATTCCAACCCACAGAAGAAAAAACTGGACAGTATACAAAATTATAACATTTTTTGAGCCTCAGAGAACAAAGCCTCCAGACAACTAAAGAACTGAATTCCAGAGTGATAAACTCCCTCGCCTTAAAGAAGAATGGTAATCTGATTCCAGGACAGAAGTTAGCAATATTTACTGGTGAACAAGGTAACACTATTTAAATGAATGAAAAAATGAAGTGGCCTATAAATGTGGCCATTTCTTCATTCTCATACATGCTTTTGTCCATGTTTTATCTTTGCCTGTGGAAGCATAGTATGCCCTCAAATCTGGATTAGGAGGCAAGGAAAAGGTTCAGGTCATAAGTATTCTGTTGGAATTTTAGGCACAATTCCAGCCTAAATAAAGTGTTTCTTTGAGTCTATGTTCCTTATGTGTATATCTTTCTCAGGACAACAGGGAGGGTCAGCTCTAATTTAGGGTAGAATATGATTATTCCTGAGTATATGCATTCTCAATTGCTCAATCATTTCCAACTCTTTGTGACCCCTGGATTGTAGCCCGCCAGGCTCCTCTGTCCATGGGACTTTCCAGGCAAGAATACTGGAATGGGTTAACATTTCATGGGTTAACATTCCTTCTCCAGTGTATCGTCCCAACCCAGGGATTGAACCTGTGTCTCCTGCATGAGCAGAAGTATTCTTTACCACTGAGACCCATCTGGGAAGCCCTCTATTCCTAAGTACTTTTGGCATAATAATATATATAACCACTTTCATACAATAAAAACCTTACTAATATTTCTAAGAAGTATTATAATAAAATTAAGATAAAGATTTTTTTTACTGCTGATACAGCATATTTCTTACCACATTTCCCAGGTGGCTTAGTGGCAAAACATCTGCCTAGCAATGCAGGAGACACCTAGATGTGGATTCAATTCCTGAGTTGGAAAGATCCTCTGGAGGAGGAAATGGCAAACTACTCCAGCTTTATGACAGACAACTGTATAGTGCTTTATACTTTAAGAGCTTTTAACGTCCCTTAGAATTGCACAGCCTTGGGGAATTACCTGGCAGTTCAGTGTTTAGGACTTGGTGCTTTCACTGCAGAGCCTTCACTGAAAGTTAGTACTTTCACTGTGGGGGCCTGAGTTCAAGCCCTAGTCTGGTAACTAAGATTCCACAAGTCATGCCCCCCCCTTTTTTTTAGATGCACAGCCTTGCAAAGTGCAGCTTCTTGTTCTAGCTCTACACAGCTCTCTTTACATTTTGAGGTCCCCACATTAGGTGCATCACCCAACATAAAAACTATCTTGCTATGAAGCACATTGTTTTCAAACATAGGTCTCCACTGTATGTCTTCACCCAACCAGAGAAAACCATACCAGTCATTTTAAAAGATGCAGTGTCTGTTTTCCCACTGTCCCCAGACCCAACTAAGGATCTTATCACTGCAGTACACAGAAAGCCATATCCAACACACATTCCAAAATCCTGGAATAGATAAAACAAAAGGAATTTGCTCCAAGGGTTAACTCCAAGTTCAGCTAGACAGATTATTGCCATAGTTTTAAGTCAGACCTGGCTGAAAAACCAGAGAGCAGAGAAATAAGGAATGCAGAATTACCTCTGCATGGCTGGTCAAAGTTTTTTGGCCAAAAAAAAAAAAAAAGGAATATATGATGATGAAATGTTGTCAAGATTTTTCTGACAGTATAGCTTGGATCAGTTTATCACTTCAATTGTATTAGGCAAAAAGGAGAAAATGTAAGACAGATATATATATATATATTTTATCAACATGCAATGCCCCTACCCTCTGGCAAATATTTCCCAACTAATCCCTGAAATTTAACCAATTAAATTATCATCCCTCTGTTCTGGGGTTAGATTGAAGAGAGAGGGTAAATGCAAGAAGCCTCCAGATTTTCCACACCAACATTATATACTTAGTAAATAATTTATAAGGAATAGCAACCACAAATCTTCACAGTGTATTTTCTTTTATGTCTTTCCACCATTGTAATAACCTCCACGTCTCCCGGTCTCTTCCTAAAAGTTCTTCCTTATTAATCATCACATTCCTCCTTATTACGAGTCATTTGTATTTAAGTTTTTTTCCCTTCCCCAAAGATGGTAAATTCTTTGACAAAGGTACTGTGCCTGATTTCGCTTTGTGTCCACTTTTGTATACGCCATATAGTAGAGGTTCTATCAATGTTACTCAGTGCCATTAATCTCCCTGCTGCTCTCAAACAGGTAACCAAGCCAGGAGAGAACTCAGAAGTTCTGTTTTGCTTCACACTCTGACTCAGTTAACATATTATTGACTCTGAGGTGGAAGCTAAGCTTTAGCCAAGCTTTTATTACTTCTGAGCAAGTCACTTCATTAAGACTCTATTTGCACTTTTCATGTTTTCACTAGAGAATAATGGTCAGCCTCAAATCTATCAGACTGGATGACAGAAATTTCATTTGGCATCATTTATTATATCCAAACATTATTATACAGTGTCATTAATTCTGTCATTCAGCTGTGTGAGATCTAATCTTAAAAAATGACTCAGAAGAAAAAGCTGAAATACAATTGACAGCCCTCTCCCTTTGCTGGTGGGAAGACCCTTCAGTTGATAATCTAAAATAATCCATCATCACCACTCAGATCACTCTCCATGCCAAAAAATAGCAAGGAGCTGGTACTTTCCTTTCTCCACTGTGTAGCTAGAGAGAGAGGAAGGCAAGCTTTATAGCTGATTTTTTAAATTAACTTATTTATGTGTTCATTTTTGGTAGTGCTGGGTATTCATTGCTGCATGTGGGCTTTCTCTAGTAGCGTGAGTGGGGGCTATGCCTCGTTAGAGTACATAGGCTTCTCACTGTGGTGGCTTCCCTGGTCACGGACAACAGGTTCTAGGCTCATTCCCTTCAGGAGCTGTGGCACAGTTGTTGTGAGGCAACTAAGCTACAAGTGTATCCCACAGCACATGGAGTCTTCCCAGACCAGGGATCAAACCCACTTCCCTGCACTGGCAGGAGGACTCTTAACTGCTGGACCACCAGGGAAGTCCTATAGCTGATTTTAAAGCCACTATCTTTTATAAACAGTGTGTAATGTGAAAATGATTTTTTCACATTGAATCATTAATACTGGCCATATTCTAATATTTTAAAAGTTTGGGCCAAACCAGTCCTCACAACTAAAACAGTGAACTATACAAGGTTCTCCTGCCTTTCCTTCCAAGAGAGAATAGCTTGATTTGGACATCCACTTGAAATAAACTCCATTGTCCTAGAAGAGCAGGACAATGTGTTTGCAAATTTGTGGGGAGATACCTGCTCAGTGCAGCAGTGCTCTGCCACTGAGTTAGAGATCCCCGTCAATTACTCAGAGTCATCCAAGACCATGACATGCTTCTGAATTGAGCCATTCTCTGGCCCACTAATCTAGGACTTCCCTGTGTCACTAACCACTGACTCTCTAACAGTTTTGATTATTTATTCCTCAGCCACTGTTGGTAGCTACTAATCTATAATCTCTATCCATCTTACAGAAACACCCTAGAAAGGTTTTTTTTTAATTGCTGCTACCACCAAATTTCAACTACAGCCTGTAGCTGCTGTTAGAACAACCTTAGCTCCATGCAGCCCACATCCTAATTTTATCCAAGTTTGGGCTAAAAACTGACCCAGACCCTGAGTATGTTTCAAAATAACCAAACTTCTCCCAACATGGATTTTCAGTTCTCGTACAGTAAGCCAAATCAGAGACAATACTTCGCCACCAAAGGTTTGTCTGGTCAAAGCTATGGTTTTTCCAGTAGTCATGTATGGATGTGAGAGTTGGACTATAAAGAAAGCTGAGTGCCAAAGAATTTATGCTTTTAAACTGTGGTGTTGGACAAAGCTCTTAAGAGTCCCTTGGACTGAAAGGAAATCAAACCTGTCAATCCTAAAGGAAATCAGTCCTGAATATTCATTGGAAGGACTGATGCTGAGGCTGAAACACCAATACTTTGACCACCTGATGCAAAGAATTGACTCATTTGAAAAGACCCTGATGCTGGGAAAGATTGAAGGCAGGAAAAGAAGGGGACGTCAGAGTTTGAGATGGTTGGATGGCATTACCAACTCCATGGACATGAGTCTGAGCAGGCTTTGGGAGTTGGTGATGGACAGGGAAGCCTGGCACGCTGCAGTCCATGGGGTCAAAAAGAGTCAGACATGACTGAGCAACTGAATTGAACTGTACAGTAAGCCAGTGTTAAAGGATTCAGATCAGTACATGTATTATTTAAAAGAGGAAGAAACATGCCAGCAAGGAATAAAATCATATTTAAAGCAACTCTAGTCTTCCCATAAAAATTATGTATACATTATATTTTACTCTTTTTCATTCAACTTAATAATCAGAAATCTTTGGCAGTTTGCATTTCCCAATGTAATGGTACCCCACATCCCACCACATCATTCACATATTCATTTGCTGAAGATGCCTTCTTTTGCAGGTACTCTATAAGTCAATCTATTTACTTTTCTTTTTTGCGTGGAGGGGTGGGGCTGTGGGAAGAGGTGTACCACTACACAGCTTGCAGGATCTTAGTTAGTTCCCAAATCAGGGATTAAACCCAGGGCTATGGTTGTGAAAACACCAAGTCCTCACCACTGGACCACCAAGGAAGTCCCAAATTATTTGCTTTATTTAATTTTATTTTATGAAATTGGATTATGGTTCTTGTGGAAACATATAATTAAATCTCTTCTGCTGCTCAAGAGAGGTTAATTGTTTTAAATAAAAATTGTTAAAACATTTTGCAATGACAACATGAAAACAAAAGTTTCTTTTGACACACCACAGCTTTTGGTAGAAATTGTGAAGAAATCAATCAATAGAAAAGGGGCGGTGACCTAACTCTTTGTATTTAAGAAATCTTTTTTTTTTTTTTTTTTTGCTAGAATTAATTAATTTTAGCTAAGAGCAAAAACTCATTTACCAAACTAAACTCCCGCCCTTCTTTAAAAATATAATTTAAATTCTTCAGTAAACATGTGTGTATAATCCATTCTTCATATTTTCTTCCAAATGATATGACCTTCCATCTAATGAGCATTACTGACAAACAGCTTAAATAATTTTTTTAAACATAAAATATGAAGTGAAGTCGCTCAGTCGTGTCCAACTCTTTGCGACTCCGTGGACTGTAAACTATCAGGCTCCTCCGTCCATGGGATTCTCCAGGCAAGAACACTGGAGTGGGTTGCCATTTCCTTCTCCAGGGGATCTTCCCAACCCAGGTATTGAACCCGGGTCTCCCCCCTTGCAGGCAGACGCTTTAACCTCTGAGCCACCAGGGAATATTGTTTGAAGATTAAAAGGTCTGTCTCTGAAAGGATCATAAGAACTTGAATGTAGACATCTGAAAAGTAGTAACTATCCTTGAAGTTACAAAGTATCACTACCATACCACCTACTCCATCTTAAATGTCAAGTTCACATGGGTTAAATGCTAGAAGTTCATAAGGTTGTAAGATAAAGGTCTTGGATGCATAAATATGCTAACAGCTACTAAAGAACAATCTTTATATTTTTAATAGCTTAAGACAAAAAACTTTTCAAAAGGAAACTATGTCCATCTTTCTTTTATTGATATGGAATAATTACTTAGTAAATCTCTTTTTTTACTCTATGCTTATGACTGAAACAGATCCGGTAGAAAGAAAAACTGGCATTATTCTTATTGAGTCTCTCTTATATTGCAAAGAGAACCCTCAGATTTGAAGTTGAAAATATGGTATTCCTGTTTATAGAATGCTCACACTGTACCTGGCACAATACCAGGAAAGGCAGAGGTATGGTTTCTGCTCCAGAGACTTACTATCTAAGAAATACAGACAAAGCTATTTGCATATAACAAGAAAGCCAGTTCTTCAGTTAAATGTCAGTTTCAGAAGTACAGGCTTTCAGGCATTTCTTAGTTGGTTCCCCCTCCTTTTTTCCTCTGTGTTACATTTTTTTGTCCTCTTCCTTGAGTTTCTGTGCACAAGGGATTTTCACAGAAAAGGTAAATGGAAAACTTGCATTTCTGATAACAAAAGAGTAAAGAAATGGATAGTCCCAAGTACACAGGAATGCTTCAGGATCTAGAGAACATAACAGAGAAAAATCTCACCAGGATATAAGAGCCTTAGAAAGGAATGCAACTGAGAAATGGAACCAATTTCTACAGCTGTTACTGTGTTCTGGACATGAAACTGAAATAAACGTTCTGGTTTTTTGTGGTTTACTTTGACACCAGTGAGACTATAGAGGAAGAAGCAGCTATTGAAAACACCCCTTTGCCTCTAACCCACTTTGAGTTACATTAAAATCCTACAGATGTTGACTGAAACAGGTAGGGAAAACCATCGAGGTCAACTAGCCATCCCATATAAAATATTATAATTTAGGGACCCAGAGAACTTAGGGTCAAAAGATTGCAATTACTTGACTTGTACTAGACTTATCATGAAAGCATAGTCTGGATAGATTCCACTTTACTTTTGTTTTCATTAATTTCCTAATGGGATAACTTTGTACCTTTGTGTGTGTGTGGTGGAGCGGGGGGAATACCTTTGAATGAGTGTACTAAAGCAAATGTTGATCATTTTTTCAGGGAACTTAGCTCAATGTCATGTGGGTGACTCAATGGAAAGGGAGTTTGGGGAAGAATGGATACATGTATATGTATGGCTGAGTCCCTTTGTTCGCTGTCCACCTATTACAATATTGTTTTTGGTTGTTTTAACACTTGCTGCCCTAAGCTGCTTAATTTTTAAGATTTAGTTATTTATGGCTGAACTGGGTCTTCATTGCTGCATGCTGGCTTTCTCTAGTTGCAGTGCATGGGCTTCTCATTGTGGTGGCTTCTCTTGCTGTGGAGCATGGACTGTAGAGCATGGTCGCCGTGATTGTGACATATGGGTTTAGCGCCCCGAGACATGTGGAATCTTCCTTGACCAGGGATTGAACCCACATCCCGTGCATTGGCAGGCAGATTCTTAGCCACTAGACCACCAGGAAAGTCCCTATTACAGCACTGTTTATCAGCAATATTCCATTACAAAACAAAAAGTCTTAAAAGAATGTTGATCATATTTTAATGATATGGAGCACAAAAGGAAAGCTAGAAGAGTCAAAAAATACTGACTTCTCCATGCATTATCCTAATAATATCTCACAAATCTTCAGGTAGGAATTAATATCACCCTTTTTTGCAAAAGAGGAAATGAGAGCTTAACTGGACATTCAATAACATGTCCAAGGTCACATAATTAGTGAGTGAGAGGTCAGAAACTGAACCCTCTCATCTACCTCCAGAGCTGGCACCATGACTCCTTACATGACTTACAGTAATGCATGAGCTCATCCAAAGGATGAGTCAGAGATGATTAGATGGACTTGGGAAGGTGGGCTAGCAAAGTCTTTCACGAAGTGTGGTACACACATTGCTGGAGGTGTTCAGGATAAATTTTTGGTGATATGTAAACAAACTTTTTAAAAATTTAATAGTAGTATATTTGTTAAGATATATTAAGAATTAATATGATCAACTTATTAAACCCAATATTTCATGAATTTTTTGTTGTTTAGAATGAGGCTAAAGTTTTTAAAGTGAACTGTTTAAAATGTGTGCAAATAAAAAAGTCATAGGAAAGTAATGGTACAGATGGAATTCTTAATTAGGGAAAAGGCACAAAGAGAAATCAAATTTGGGAACCATGGAATTAAAGCACTGCATGCTGCAGAAATCACTAGTAAAGTGTCATGGGGACTTGAAAGCAGACAGTAAGTATGCTGCTGCTGATGATGATGCTGCTAAGTCGCTTCAGTCGTGTCCAACTCTGTGCAACCTCAGAGACGGCAGCCCACCAGGCTCCCCCATCCCTGGGATTCTCCAGGCAAGAACACTGGAGTGGGTTGCCATTTCCTCTCCAATGCATGAAAGTGAAAAGTGAAAGTGAAGTCGTTCAGTCGTGTCTAACTCTTTGCAACCCCATGGACTGCAGCCCACCAGGCTCCTTCGTCCATGAGAGTTTCCAGACAAGAGTACTGGAGTGGGGTGCCATTGCCTTGTCCGGACAATAAGTATACAGAACAGCAAATATATTATGACTAGATTATAGGGTGGATAGAAATTAGACCTATGAGGTTAGCATGTTAAGAAGCTTAGAATTTAAAACAAAAGAAATTGGAGAGTCATCAATAGATTTGACTTAGTCAGATTTATAGGTAAGTAAAAACACTCTAGAGAAAAGTCCTGGAGACAGAGGCCATGACACCATATGCATTTTGATGGCTACAACCGGAAATCCAGAAAATGACAATTATTAGCAAGCATGTATAGAAATTGTAACCCTTGTGCACTATTGATGGGAATGTAAAATCCATGCAGCTACTATGGAAAACAGTAGGGTGATTCCTCAAAACTTTGCAAAGAGAATTACCATATAATCCAGGAATTCTACTTTAGGGTATATACCCAAAAGAATAGGATAGGTACTCAATGAGGTATTTGTAAAGTCATGTTCATGCCAGCATTACTTGCAGTAACTAAAAGATGGAAGCAAGATAATTCAAGTTATCTATCAACAGATGAGTGGGTAAACAAAATGTGATATATATATATATATATATATATATATATATATATCAGTCTTAAAAAGGAAGGAACTTCTGAAACATGCTACAGCATGAGAACTTTGAGAACAATATGGAAGTGAAATACATCAGACACAAAGGGCAAATACTGTATGATTCCACTTATATCTAGTACTTAGAGTAGTCAATTCACAGAGACAGAAAGTAGAACAATGGTCACCAGGGCTGGGAAAGGAGGGTATGGGGAAAAATATTGTCTAGTTGATATACAGTTTCAAGATAAAAAGTGTTCTGTGGATGGATGGGAGTGATGAGAGGACAACAGTGTGAATATATTTGGAATCCATTGAACTGCACATTTTAAAATGGCTAAGATGTTAAATCTTAATGTATTTTAACAAGTATTTATTTCAAAAATGAAAAAAGGAAACCATTATAATAGTCCACACACAAAAACATTGAATCTTTAGCTAAAACTTTAACTAAAGAAGCAGCAACTGATGGAGTCATTGATTCCTAGTCATGGAAAAGGCTGGATAACCAGCTGGGCATAACTAACTTATCTGTTCACCAAGTTGGATCACTTTAGATGTTTTCAGCAAGTGATTTATTCATGGAACTTTTGGACTTATTTAAATAAAAAATCACTGAACACTTAATGCATATGAGGCTGTGTAAGTCCTGGGGATAAAGTGGTGGGAAAAAAAAAAGATATTATCCATCTCATTTTCTAGAATGGATAGTCATGGATCTTTCCACCACTGGCAGGTGTAAGCCCTTTAATTATTCTTATCTTGTGAGTCCAGATAGCTCCTTCCATCCACAACCCATTTGCTTAGTCAATGTTTGCCAGACTTGAGGCATGCCAACTTCCTATTTTGACAAGGAAAGTTCTTTTTAATTACCATTGATTCAGAAAAAGAAAATCTAACATGCAAACAATAGTCTAACACTGGATATAACCCTAAATGAAGATCAATCTAACAAACACATTTAATTTTAACTCACTACTTGCCCCTTATTTTTTCTTTTTTGCCATGAAACAGTAACAGTATCTTCAAGGGTATTTATGTCCTGTGGATATTTCTGAGTCAATCGTTATAAATCATTGGACTAGGATACTAGCCAATTCCACAAGTCCGATTCAAGTTATCTCTGCCTTCTTCAGAGTAATTAATTGCTTCATGGGATCCCACTTTGGCTGTCTTTGAACATTAAGACCTATAAATAGTAGATACACATAACAATACCTATAAATACCCACAGATTTCTGCCAAGCCCCTAACAGTTCTTCCTGCCATTAAGTGATAAAATTCAATTCAAACTCATTGACAAACTTTAATTGAATATCTCCATGTAACAGATAACAGATGAAGTAGTGAAGGTGAAAAGTTCTTCACTATAGGATGGACATCTCCTTTACTACTCAAACAGGGACAATTTAGAGAGTAAAAGGGGGCCCTCTTAATACTTATATCAGCAAAATTGACCCAAAATTTAAGAGATTATACTTACCCTACTTAGCTGAGTTCAGTTCAGTCTCTCAGTCATGTCCAATTCTTTGCGACCACATGGACTGCAGCTTGCCAGGTTTCCCTGTCCATCACCAACATCAGGAGTTTACTCAAACTCATTTCCATTGAGTCAGTGATGCCTTCCAACCATCTCATTCCCGGTCGTCCCTTTCTCCTCCCACCTTCAATCTTTCCCAGCATCAGGGTCGTTTCCAATGAATCAGTTCTTCACATCAGGTGGTAAAAGTATTGGAGATTCAGCTTCAGNGTCCCTTTCTCCTCCCACCTTCAATCTTTCCCAGCATCAGGGTCGTTTCCAATGAATCAGTTCTTCGCATCAGGTGGTAAAAGTATTGGAGATTCAGCTTCAGCATCAGTCCTTCCAATGAATATTCAGGACTGATTTCCTTTAGGAAGGACTGGTCGGATCTCCTTGCAGTCCAAAGGACTCTCAAGAGTCTTCTCCAACACCACACTTCAAAAGCATCAATTTTTCGGTGCTCAGCCTTCTTCACAGTCCAACTCTCACATCCATACATGACTACTGGAAAAACCATAGTTTTGACCAGACGGACCTTTGTTGGCAAAGTAATGTCTCTGCTCTTTAATATGCTGTCTAGGTTGGTCATACCTTTTCTTCCAAGGAGCAAGCGTCTTTTAATTTCATGGCTGTAGTCACCATCTGCAGTTGTTTTGGAGCCCAAGTAAATAAAGTCTGTCACTGTTTCCATTGTTTCCCCACCTATTTGCCATGAAGTGATGGGACCGGATACCAGGATCTTAGTTTTCTGAACGTTAACATTTAAGCCAACTTTTTCACTCTCCTTTTTCACTTTCATCAAGAGAATCTTTATTTCTTCTTCACTTTCTGCCATAAGGGTGGTGTCATCTGCATATCTGAGGTTGTTGATATCTCTCCTAGCAATCTTGATTCCAGCTTGTGCTTCATTCAGCATGGTATTTCTCATGATGTACTCTGCACAGAAGTTAAATAAGCAGGGTGACAATATACAGCCTTGACGTACTCCTTTTCCTATGTGGAACCAATCTGTTGTTCCATGTCCAGTTCTAACTGTTGCTTCCTGACCTGCATACAGATTTCTCAAGAGACAGGTTAGGTGGTCTGGTATTTCCATCTCTTGCAGAATTTTCCACAGTTTGTTGTGATCCACACAGTCAAAGGCTTTGGCATAGTCAATAAAGCCAAAGTAGATATTTTTCTGGAACTCTCTTGCTTTTTTGATGATCCAGCAGATGTTGGCAATTTGATCTCTGGTTCCTCTGCCTTTTCTAAATCCAGCTTGAACATCTGGAAGTTCATGGTTCACATACTGTTGAAGCCTGGCTTGGAGAATTTGAGCCTTACTTTGATAGTGTGTGAGATGAGTGCAACTGTGTAGGTGTTTGAGCATTCTTTGGCATTGCATTTCTTTGGGACTGGAATGAAAACTGACCTTTTCCAGTCCTGTGGCCACTGCTGAGTTTTCCAAATTTGCTGGCATATTGAGTGCAGCACTTTCACAGCATTATCTTTTAAGATTTGAAACAGCTCAACTGGAATTCCATCACCTCCACTAGCTTTGTTCATAGTGATGCTTCCTAAGGCCTACTTGACTTCTCATCCCAGTATGTCTGGTTCTAGGTGAGTGATCACACCATTATGATTATCAAGATCATGAAGATCTTTTTTGTATAGTTCTTCTGTGTATTCTTACCATCTCTTTTTAATATCTTCTGCTTCTGTTAGCTCCATACCTTTTCTGTCCTTTATTGTGCCCATCTTTGCATGAAATGTTCCCTTGGTATCTCTAATTTTCTTGAAGAGATCTCTAGTCTTTCCCATTCTATTGTTTTCCTCTGTTCCTTTGCACTGAATATTGAGGAAAGCTTTCTTTTTTTAATCAATTAATTTATTTTATTTGGAGGCTATTTACTTTACAATATTGTAGTGGTTTTTGCCATACATCGACATGGAGGAAGGTTTTCTTATCTCTCCTTGATATTCTTTGGAACTCTGCATTCAAATGGGTATATCTTTCCTTTTCTCCTTTACCTTTCACTTCTCTTCTTTTCGCAGCTACTTGTAAGGCCTCCTCAGACAACCATTTTGCCTTTTTGCATTTCTTTTTCTTGGGGATGGTCTTGATCACTTGCCTCCTGTATAATGACACAAACTTCCATCCATAGTTCTTCAGGCACTCCATCAGATCTAATCCCTTTAATCTATTTGTCACTTCTACTGTATAATCATAAGATATTTGATTTAGTTCATACCTGAATGGTCTAGAGGCTTTCCCTATTTTTTTCAATTTAAGTCTGAATTTGGCAATAAGGAGTTCATGTNCTCCATCAGATCTAATCCCTTTAATCTATTTGTCACTTCTACTGTATAATCATAAGATATTTGATTTAGTTCATACCTGAATGGTCTAGAGGCTTTCCCTATTTTTTTCAATTTAAGTCTGAATTTGGCAATAAGGAGTTCATGTTCGGAGTCACAGTCAGCTCCTGGTCTTGTTTTTGCTGACTGTATAGAGCTTCTCCATCTTTGGCTGCAAAGAATATAATCAATGTAATTTCAGTATTGACCCTCTGGTGATGTCCGTGTGTAGAGTCTTCCCCTGTGTTCATGGAAGAGGATATCTGCTATGACCAGTGTGTTTTCTTGGCACACACTCTAGTAGCCTTTGCCTTGCTTCATTCTGTACTCCAAAGCCAGGTTTGCCTGTTACTCCAGGTATTTCTTGACTTCCTACTTTTGCATTCCACTCCCTATGATGAAAAGGACATCTTTTATGGGTATTAGTTCTAGAAGATCTTGTAGGTCTTCACCGAACCGTTCAACTTAAGCTTCTTCAGCATTACTGGTCAGGGCATAGACTTGGATTACTGTGATACTGAATGGTTTGCCTTGGAAATAAACAGAGATCATTCTGTCATTTTTGAGATTGCATCCAAGTACTAAATTTCGGACTCTTTTGTTGACTATGATGGCTACTCCATTTCTTCTAGGGGATTCTTGTCCACGGTAGTTGATATAATGGACATCTGAGTCAAATTCATCCATTCCAGTGCATTTTAGTTCACTGATTCCTAAAATGTTGATGTTCATTCTTGCCATCTCCTGTTTGACCACTTCCAATTTGCCTTGATTCATGGACCTAACGTTCCAGGTTCCTATGCAATATTGCTCTTTACAGCATCGGATTTAACTTCTATCACCAGTCACATCCACAACTGGGTGTTGTTTTAGCTTTGGCTCCATCTTTTCATTCTTTCTGGAGTTATTTCTCTACTTATCTCCAGTAGCATCTCCAGTACCCTACTTAAGGTGGTCACAAATTGATAAGTAGCATAATCAAATTATTGGGGCTGCCCAGTTGGTGTCAGTGGTAGAGAACCCTCCTGCCAGTGCAGGAGACACAAGAGATGTGGATTTGATCCCTGGGTCAAGAAGATCCCCTGGAGGAGGGCATGGCAACCTGCTCTAGTATTCTTGCCTGGAGACTCCCATGGACAGAGGAGCCTGGAAGGCTACAGTCCATAGGATCACAAAGAGTTGGGCACAACTGAAGCTCCTTAGCAGGCATACATGATCAAATTTTTATGAAAACCCAAATGAAAAAGCACTTAATTGGTGGGTATGGAGAGACTTAAGGATGGTGACTGGGGATACTTTCAAAGAAACTAAGTCTTTAGTTAAATCTCAAAGAACTACCAGTATTTCACCCCAAGGAAGAAAATGAGAAGTACACTTTGAGCAAAGGAACAGCAGAGAGCTCATCAAAATACTGGCTGCAACTCTAATATTACCATTTACAGTGGAAAATATTAAGGGCTTCTAAAATGCATTTGTCATATTGTTTACCTGTGTGGAGCTTATAATTTTTTTTAATGTTAAAACAATTTTTTAAAAGACAAAATAATGGACAAGTCTTTTCCCTGAATATACAGTACACACATAAGATCCAGATATTAAAAAAAAAAAAAAAGGAAACAGAGACAGATATTGAGAAAGACAGAAAGCAATAAAGAGGGAGAAGGGGGATAAAAGGAAGGAGGGGATGAAGAAAGGAAAAGAGAAATAAAATTTATGAGCATAATNTAAGAACAAGATAAAAAAAAAAAAAAAAAAGGAAACAGAGACAGATATTGAGAAAGACAGAAAGCAATAAAGAGGGAGAAGGGGGATAAAAGGAAGGAGGGGATGAAGAAAGGAAAAGAGAAATAAAATTTATGAGCATAATTCAACAAGGTTCCTAACTTCCAACATAACACTTTTATGGATTCAAGGTAGATTTCAAGGATTGATGTATAAAACTATGTACATTAGATTATGTTACAGATGCAAAGGCCCTGTTTTCAGTGGCTGCTATTCTTCGTCACTTTGGAATGACTAACAGATGATAAGGGGCTTCTCTGGTAGCTCAGCTGGTAAAGAATATGCCTGCAATGCAGGAGACCCCAGTTCTGTTCCTGGGTCAGGAAGATCCACTGCAGAAGGGATTGACTACCCACTCCAGTATTCTTGGGTTTCCCTGGTGGCTCAGCTGGTAAAGAATCCACCCAGAATATGGGAGACCTGGGTTTGATCCCTTGGTTGGGAAGATCCCCTGGAGAAGGGAATGGGCACCCACTCCACTATTCTGTCCTGGAGAATTCCATGGACTACAGAAGATAGAACTAGGCTGATTTATAAGCTCTCTTCATTTTTTTTAACATCATGATGTGTTACTTCCTGGCATTCAGTGTATGAGTTCTGCCAACTAATTCCAAAGCTTGCATATTAAATGAATTTTTAAGACATCTCTCATTATAATATTTTATAAACTTCTATGATGTTCAGTTCCTTCTCATCATCATGACAACCTGGCATTTATCAGGTAGGAGTCCTATTACACTGTCTTTTAATTTCCATTCCCTTTGATAATTTTCATCATCTTTTGATTTTCAGCTAAACTTTATGGCAGTTGAGTACTCATGTTCAATCTCACTAAATCAGGCAAGTATACATAATTATGTAATTTCTATGTGTTAACCAGAGTTGTGTTCCAAAGTGTTTCATCAGCTGCCGACCTCAGAACTCTTTGAATGCTTCTAAGACCAGTTTCATAGCCCTGGAAATTTACATTTTTAACAAGTTCCAGGAAAATTCGCCCTTCAGACTCCTGTCATTTAGAAATATGCAAGGCTTGAAATAAGTCCCCTGATTCCATTTGAGCCACCTTAACAACTTGAAGTAAAATGGCAGCTTCATCTCAAAGGAACTAAGGAAACGCTATTGTGAGAGGAAACAACCACAGGTATGCTGGAAAACTAGTGGATGGCATCATATAGGTTAATAACTTAGCCACAAATGGTTTACTTGCTAAAACTCTTTTGAGATCATAAAATTTTATAATTGGATGTGTCTACAGGGTCGTATAGAATCATATAGGATCAACTGAACTGATTGGATCATTAAGGCTTCCCTGGTAGCTCAGGGGGTAAAGAACCCACCTGCAATGTGGGAAATCCAGGTTTGATCCCTGGATTGGGAAGATCTCCTGGAGAAGGGAATGGCAACCCACTCCAGTATTCTTGCCTGGAGAACCTCACTCATGGACAGAGAAACCTGGTAAGCTACAGTCCATAGGATTCACAAAGAGTTGGACATGACTGAGTGACTAACACTTGACTTAAATAGGATCATTTGGCTTCCCTGGTGGCTCAGTGGTAAAGAATCTGCCTGCCAATGCAGGAGACACAGGAGATGAGAGTTTGATTCCTGGGTTAGGAAGATCTCTTAGAGAAGGAAATGGCAATCCACTCCAGTATTTTTGTCTGAGCAATCCCATGGACAGAGAAGCCTGGTAGGCTATATTCCACAGGGCTGCAAAGAGTCAGACACAACTTAGCAACTAAAGCATGAGTATATATAGCACCATTTAGTGCAATGTTAGCTTGACCTTCATATTAAACCTGAGGAAACCAAGGATTATGGAGTCCAGTTATTATGTTATTTTATTTACTTTAAAATAGATTTTTGCTTGCTTTTTAAAGAGTAACACCTAATAATGACATATGTAAAATGTATTCATTTTACCAAAACAGTCAGTCTCCTGCCAGTTGAGAGAGTGTAAGTATAGCAGGCCTGACTTATTTTTTGCTATAATTTAATCCAATTATCTAAAGCTCCAAATGCAGGGGGAAAAAACTTACATGAATAACTGGTTCGGTCTCACGGTTATAAGTAGGTTAGAATGTGTCAATCATCCAGTGCTCTGAGAAGGCTATGAAGACACAATTTCAAATGTCATGTTTTTGCTTGCTGGGAGCCACATGAAGGTTAGTGAATTTTAAACAAATTTGTAAGCTTAATAAGTACAGATTCTTCTGCACATGTGCCACAGAAGCCCAAGTACATTTTGCTTATTTCTGTGTTATGCTTCCAGAATCATCTAACATGACTCAAATCACAGAACACTTAAAAAAGATATTTTTTTTATATGAAAAAGCAGAAATAAATATTTGACCAAAAGCTAAACAAATTTTTCCCTGGTGGCTCAGCTTGAAAGAATCTGTCCACAATGTGGGAGACCTGGATTCGATCCCTGGCTTGGGAAGATCCCCTGGAGGACATGGCAACTCACTCTAGTATTCTTGCCTGGAGAATTCCAT
>SJYW01022904.1:7966-35964 GCA_006410735.1 Raphicerus campestris | reverse complement strand
CCTTACGCCTGATCATTGTGAAGAGCAGAGAATTCTATTTTCTTCTAAGATGCTCTCTCACCTACATAGTATAGTGATACAGCATCTTGCAGGCAATATTCCCCATAACCACACGTTCCCATAGGAATACACAAAACTGTCCACAGGCTGAAAACCTATGGGTTCCTCTTCTCTGTCTCTCTCTGAGCCTCCCTCTCCATCTAGAAGTGAAGTAAGTCTGTGTGTGCACCATGAAGCATGCAGCAAGAGGTCTTATTGCAGGGACAGCGTGGAAACGTGAAAGGGACTATTCCAGAAAAACATTTCTGGAAATGTGGGTTTTAAGAAATAAAAAGCCAGGAATTGATGCCTTGGATACTGAAAAGTTTATGGTTCTGCTCCATCTCTATATAACATCCTGATTTGGAAAGCAAATTTGGTTGGTAGAGAAACTTTGGTTCAATCATAAAAAAGCCCTCATGAAATCCCCTTACATTCTCCATCGCCTTCCCCTATCCCACTCATTACAGGGAATGTCTATTGTTTTTCCTCTCAGAATCAATTTTCACCTCATCCTAGGAACAGCCCCTGGATTTCCTCTTAGGCAGACACCTCTCACAGCTTAGAAATATCTGAGAAAAGAAAATTGGTGTTCAGCTGGTGACTAAAAAGAAGGCATGTATGAACTGCTTTAAGGCATAATGTGAGCTTAAGCGTCAGTGTCCCACTGGAGAAAGATGTTAGCACACACTGTCTTCCCCTTGCATTAACTGGTTACTAATGTGGCTTTCATCCCCCAAAGTTTTATTAACTGTTATTAATAGGATATCCCTTTAAAAATAATTGTAACTAAAATGATTTCCCCTCCAAGAAGAAACAAGACACTACTTTCCTCTCTCTTTAATACGATCATTGCTGAGGTTAAGATGGAGACATATCCACCCCAAGAGACAGATCTCTTAGGAGCCCCTCAGGCTGTTTCTCTGAAGGTGATTTTGCACACCATATTTCTAACACCACGACTTTGACCCTAGAATGACTGCAGTCATATTTTGACAATATTTCTTGTTAAAGTATTCACTCTTCAACCCCAGATAATGGCTTTCTTAAAAAATGTACACCTTCTTGTCTGTAATAATGGTTAAAAAGGGAAAAGAAAAGAAAGAAGTTTCTTCTTAGCTATTCTACTCTCATTTTCCACATCTATAAGAGAACAGATGAACTGATTTATGAAGTTTCTTTGGCTCTAACAACCCAAGATTTGAAAACACACTAAGCATTTCAGTTGGCAGCATGGCCAGGTAGAATGACCTCTCACTCTGATACCATTCAAAAATAGTAAAGCTGTCATTCAGTGTGCAGATGAACGGGCACAAGACAAGCTGACATTGTCTCACCAGGACTTAAGACAGAACACTGAAATCTGAGATCACAGTGTGTTAAGAAATGAGTATCCGTGGAGCAAACGCAACAGGATTCATAGGCATGGAGCTGAGAGGTTAAGTTTCAGATGGGAGGGGGCTGTCATCTTCTCTATAAATGTGAAGCAGTTCTTGAAAATCCCTTTTAGCAAAAAGACATAATCATGATGACATTTCCTATGAATCCTATAAAAAACACAAAGCACAACCAGCCCCTTTGTCAATGTCGTTTATTATGAGTGATTTAATGAAATTTGAAGGTGACAGTAATAGTCTCATGACACACTTTAGATCAATAAAACAAAGGTGAAACAAACCAAAATATAAAGCATATGCCTGGTATTTTAAAGTTACATACTTGCAACCTATCACAGGAGTCAATTATTCTGACACATTCTGTTCATGGGCATAAAAAATATGCACAAAATTAAAGGTTTCAACTTGAACCATGTACTGCTGCTGCTGCTAAGTCACTTCAGTCGTGTCTGACTCTGTGTGACCCCATAAACAGCAGCCCCCAGGCTCCTCTATCCCTGGGATTCTTCAGGCAAGAATGCTGGAGTGGGTTGCCATTTCCTTCTCCAATGCATGCATGCATGCTAAATCACTTCAGTTGTGTCCAACTCTGTGCGACCCTATGGATAGCAGCCCACCAGGCTCCTCTGTCCATGGGATTTTCCAGGCAAGAAGACTGGAGTAGGTTGCCATTTCCTTCTCCCACGTGATAGGGACTGAATATGAGCCAGTCACTTGAGATAATATAGCAAAGACAGATTCTTCATGTCATTGATTACCTACATTTTTCAGAGGATGCAAAATATGGAGTGGATTTTCCTTCAAAATGTATCTACAATTATACCACGTTTTCTCTATTTCTATTGTTAATACCCTGAATAAAGCTTCCATCTTCTTTCATCTGATTAATATAAAAGCCTTTGGATACCCTATTTCCACCCTGGTCCCCTGCATCTATGTTATCACACAGCCAGAATCCAACTCATTACGACCCCCATGGACTGTAGCTTGCCAGGCTCCTCTGTCCACCCATGGGATTATCCAGGCAAGAATACTAGAGTAGCTTGCCATTTTCTCCTCCAAACTCATGTTTAATGGTAACATAACTGAAGTGAAAATGAGATTTTGGTTGACTGCAGGGTCAGTGGTATTGTACAAGCACTGGAAAAAAATTTTAGAACTTATTTTATTGCTTTTGAGGACAGTTAATATTTGTAGAATATATGATTATAAAAAGGGAAGAAATAATTGCTCTTTTTACTATGCTGATAAAAGTAGGTTTGCACAGTCTGAGAGGGTCACTAGCTGACAAGAATTGATCAAGATAAAAACGAACAAGATATTGAGAAGGGAAAAGGAGTTGTGTTATGTGGGGAATACTCAACTCTCATGGACTAAAGAAATTTGGGACATTCAACCACAAGAAAAAAATTCCCACATGATGGATGGAAATAGAGGGAAAAAAGACACTAATGGCTGCCTTAAAAACAGGAAGGACTGCCACATAAAAACAGAATTAAATTTGTCCTGTATGGAGGTTCCAAGATGGTGGTTTGACTCTGTATGGGCAAGACCTATTCAACAAACACAGCATTCCAAAATTAATACAGAACATTAATAGCTCCGAGAAATATTCACATAAAGTATGATTATAATCCACCCCTCCACCTGTTACTTCTGCACCTTCTTCCTACCTGATCTCCTGTATCCAGTGCCTCTCCAACAGCCTAAGCAAACCATTCAAAGTACAGAACTGCCCTATATTCCCCTACTTAAAAGTCTTCAAAACATTCCACTGCCTTTAGAACAGAATCCAAACTCCTTCGCTAAACATTCTCAGCCTCTTCTTTCATAGTTCTGCCTTTGTACTCTGGACTTCAGACTGAATGAGTGTTTCCCAGACCTCTGAAGAGAACATGCTTCACTCATCTTCAGATTTCAGCTCTCACTAGTGTCCTTATATACAGTGCAATAACTTCTCAACATCTGGATGAGTTCTTCTCATCCTTCAGAGCGCAGCTTTGGTATCCAGCTCAAATATCCTTATCAGATGAAACATGCTAAAGGCACCATCAAGCTCATATACTCTAACAAAAGGAACAAAATCATGGTGATCTTTTGAAGACATAAACCAGAACATCCCACTCCCTGCTCAAATTCTACAGTCGCTTCTGATCACATTTAGAATAAAACCCTCTTCACCATGACCTGCAAAGCTTTGTGGTGTGGCCTCTGGCTCCTCCGTCCTCAGCTGCCATCAGTGCTTCTCTCTGCTCCAGCCGTGCTGGCCTCCTTGCTGTTCCTTCAACATGTGATGCATGCTCCTGGCCTCATCATCTTTTCACTTGCAACTTCTTCTACCTGGAACAAAATTTTCCCAGGTATTTTCATGAGTTGGTCCCTCACTTCATGCAGAATTTGGCTCATTTGTCATTTCTTTCACCACCATTTATCAAAAACACACTTCTCCACACTCTTTCCCTTTTTCTTTTATTATTTCATTTTATAATCCTTATCACTATCCGATGTCCTATTATACATTCTTGCTTGTATATTCTTTCTTTCTCCTGACAGAAATAAATGCAATCTCCGTGAGGAAAGAGACAATGTCTTGTCTTGTCTGTATGTCCAGCACTTAGACCAGTGCAAAGAAAATACTAAGCACTCATTAAATTTTAATAATGGATGACCGAATCATCCTGTTTTTCTACATAGCATTCATTATTATCTGAAATTTAGCCTACTAATTTCCTCTATTATTTGTTTACTCTATCTCTACCTTTTAAATAGAATACAGGTCCTATGAGCCCTAGAAGTTTATCTGTCTTGATCCTCGATAGAACAGGGGTGGGGAAGAAAAAACAAAACAGTGTGTGAATTTGACAAGTGAAGTGTTAATCACTCAGCTGCGTCCGACTCTTTGTGACCTCATGGACATAACCCACCAGGCTCCTCTGTCCATGGAATTCTCTAGGCAAGAGCACTGGAGTGGGTTGCCATTTCCTTCTCCAGGGACTCTTTCTGACCTAGAGACTGCCACATCGCAGGCAGACTCTTTACCAACAGAGCCACCAGGGAAGCAGAGTAATATCCTGTATATTCCTGGTTATAGCCCTTGCACTTTACAGAAATGCTGATTTCATTGTCTATATTTTCCACTAGACTGTAGGCTCAGAAAAGTCAGGAACTTATTTTCTTCACCAGTTACACCTTCAGCATTTATCATAAACCCTTGGTATAAAAAATTTCATTTTATTAGTGTATCCATGTAAAGAAGGAAAAGAGTGGCGGAAAGGACAAAAGAATAGACGGAAGCATGAACTTTTTCAGAGGATTGGAAAGATTATTTAGGATCGAAAGTGATTGAACGAGATGGCCATTGATATTCCTGAGTTTTTCTCAAGGGAAGGCCCAAAGGAGCTACAAAAGAATAAATGCATAAATTAAGGCTCTAAATTAGATGATAAGAAGCCAGTTAGAGTATAAGAATCTAAGCACTTGGCTTCCTGTCAGACGTTTGTCACTAGGACACTGCTCACANTTTTTCCCAAGGGAAGGCCCAAAGGAGCTACAAAAGAATAAATGCATAAATTAAGGCTCTAAATTAGATGATAAGAAGCCAGTTAGAGTATAAGAATCTAAGCACTTGGCTTCCTGTCAGACGTTTGTCACTAGGACACTGCTCACATTAATGCTCAAGTAGTTCAAATATTTTTGTTTGTGGACCCTAGGGAAAATTCTGTTTCTTTTCCTCAAATTTCATATTTCTCCTGTGTCCCCACAGCTTGTGATCTTTATATACATTTTTATACTTGAAAGTTGTTCATTATCACCTTATCATAGTTCTCTACGATAAAATATAGGAATTTTAGTATTCTATGAACACAAGGCTATACATTTTCTTTGAATTAATAATTCATTAAAATTAGTATTGATGTAAAATGAACAAAATAACATAAATTTAAAAAGCAAACACAAATATAAAAAGTATATAAATATTAAATAGAAAGTAAAATTGTAAATATGAAAAAGGGAACTTTATTGGGCCTATGCATCTTAATGAGAAGGGGAAATTTACCGTGTCTTGATTAGAGGACTCACTGAATGGTCCCTCTGCCTGTGACTCTACAGGCTTTGAGGTCCAAGGTCAAGTCTCATAATAAGATTCCTGGTAGGTGAAGGTAGGTTTTCCTTTTATAATTTGGGTAGAGAGTTTTGTAGAAGAGGAGGTCACAAAGGGAATATCCACCTCATATAACTTCTGAGGTAAATCAGTTTTTGAAAATAGTACATTCTTGCACACTCAGTCAGTCATGTCTGACTCTTTGTGACCCCATGGACTGTTGCCTGCCAGGCTCCTCTGTCCATGAGATTTCCCAGCCAAGAATACTGGAGTGGGTTGCCATTTCCTTCTCCAGGGGACCTTTCCCACCCAGGGACAGAACCGTCACCTCCTGCATCTCCTGCATTGGCAGGTGGAATTTTTTTGCCACTAGCGCCACCTGGGAGGGCAATTCTCTGGAAAATGGTTCCCCTAAAATGACCCACCAGTGTACCTCTTAGAAAATCTCTTTGTACCCCGGTCTGAGGATCACCGGCTGGCATCACAGTGAAGCTCATCTGAAGCTCTCCTCCTCTTGTGAGCATGTCTCCCCCAGCAGGTTCCCTCACTCTCTTCATTGAAATTTAGAGCCTCTCTATTAAATTTCAGGCCAGACTTTCCAGCCCTGGCATGGTATTCCCACATGCACACCTATCTGATAACTTACACTCCACACGCCTCAAGATAACATTATCCTTGTCTCAGCCCCCAATATAGGTTACACCATCTCTATATTTTCTATTTCACACAGTGGCATCACAAATCTTCCAGAAACTCAAGCTAAAAACATTAACTCTGAACAGTGAATCTAATAAAAACTGAGATAACTAGCTGATCTCTAGCCAGCAGACTAACAAAGCTCAGACATGACAATTTCTGAGTGGTCTTGGAAGCTGGAAGTACAGAAGGTATATCTCTTTCCCTTGAAGATGAATCCTAGCAGATGAGATATCAGTAGGTGGAGATAGGCTGATTCTTCTGACCATGGTCAGTAAGCCCTCCAGAATAAGCCAGGGCACCTTGGTTAAGACTGAGCCTCTTAATTTGGTTCTAGTAAATTAGAACGGGTCTTAAGCAGGAAGGATATAGTTATAACACCATCCCCTCCCAGGGGATTACAGCTCTAATGTGATAGGACTAGAAGCTTTGTTTCTGGCTCTATTCAAAGACAGGTTTCCCGTGTTTCATTTCACATCTAGAGTTAAAATACTGGTCACGAGGTGTTGAGATTAGTTGCTCAGTCGTGTCCGACTCTGTGACCCTGGACTGAAGTTGGCCAGGCTCCTCTGGCCATGGGATTCTCCAGGCAAGAATACTGGAGTAAATTGCATGCTCTCCTGCAGGGAATCTTCCCAACCCAGGTCCCACATTGCAGGCAGATTCTTTACCTTCTGAGCCACCAGAGATTCCCAAGAATATTGTAGTGGGCAGCCTATTCCTTGTCCAGAGATCTTCCCAACCCAGGAATCAACCAGGGGTCTCCTGCATTGCAGGTGGGTTCTTTACCAGCTGAGCTACCGGGGATTAAATACCAAGAACAGCAGTTTGCTCTTTGAGATATTAACCATTCCTCAGTCCCAAGGTCTGGAAGAAGGTACTACAATGAACTAAGGTAGGGTCTACTTCACAGCTTCTACAGAGGAACCTGAGAGATATGTATTGTATATAATCTCAACATAAGAAAAGGGAGAAGAGACACTAAAAGTAAATAGAGCCCTATTAGTTAAGCAAGTAGGATGGGAACTTGAGATATAAAAATATTTAGATGCTCTGGACTAATAAAGACTAATCCATGAACTAATCCAAGACTAATCTGGACTAATCCATGGAAAGTATTACAGGACAATAATTATTCATATGTGAAAATTCCCACAAAGACTGCTGAAGATGTGCATTATACAGAGCTCCTTTCATTTTAAGAGGGAAAAAAATCAACTTAAACTAGCTGAAAAGAAAATAAACTATGGGATTTGTAAATTCATGTAACTGGAGAATTCAGGGGCACATCAGCCTCAGACACTGTTAGACTCCCAGGCTCATGCTGCCAGCCATGTGTTTTCCTCCCCATTTTCAGCTCTGGCCTCCTCCTTGGTCAGCTTCATTCTCCAGGCAACCTATCAAACGCAACCAAGGAAATGAAGGAAAATGAATGCTGGCAGTTCCACACTATGACCCTTATAGCTAGCGATACACGGAGGAAGAAAGAATCTGCAACCAGTCTCCAGGGGGGCATCTGACTGACCCAGTGTTGGACACACGTATGTCCTTGGACCACTCATTTTGTCAGGGGAACGAGGGAGTTTGATGGCCAGCGCTGGAGCCCATCTATCACTGTGGCCACCTGGTAAGCCCCACAGACTCCCTGACAGTATTCCCCACAGGAAGAAGCTATACACCAAAGAGAAAGGGAAGAGGAGGGAAGGGGAGGGAAGCAAGCCAGAAAAATCAAGGTGTAACTATTAAAGACCCCTGTAGGAGGATTCCGTGTTTGCTGGCTTGGTTTCTTTTCCTTCTCTACTTTCAGAGACTGATTTTCTCCTGCCAGATTGGTTCCTCCAGATCTTGTCTTTCAAAATCAGTACATAAGAGAGAATGAGGAAAAAGAAGAGAAAAGACATAAGGTGTGCAGGGGTGTGATTTAGCAAAACTTGGAAAGAAAGAGGCACAGAGCTGAGACGATGTGAGGAAAATGGATGGGTGACAAAGGAAATATTTAAAGTATTGCTTTAGGTTATGTAATGCCTTTCATGTGGTTTAAGCAAATAAGTAAAGAGAGAGCTATTTGGAATTGTTATTGGGTTTCTAAATCATTCTTTTGACAACTACAGTATGATTAGATCCTATTGTAGACTGTTGTACAAATACTATATTCTATTAATGTTTACACATGTATCTCTCTTACTAGATCAAAGTTTTCCTGAAGGTCATTATATCTTATACCATAGTGCTCTGCACACAGAAAAGACCCAGAAACATAACTGTTGATGTGTGATTTTTTTCACTCCAAAGACACTCCAATAAAGTAGGTCCTTCAAATTCTTAAAAATCCTAAAGATGGTGTTTCCATGGCCTCTGATTACAACCTTTTTTTAAGTACACAAGAATCCCCTTTGTGCCTTCATAAACTCATTCTAAGGCATTTTCTCTCTTCATTTAAAAATCAAGATAGTTAAGGCAATAATAACCTATCAACATCACAGAATCAAAGTAAGTAAGGCATAGAAGAGAACTTAAAATACCAAAACCAATTCCTTCATTTGCCAGAAGGAAAAATGGGATCTCTTTCTAGTTAAATTATGCGTTCACCCATATGGCTATTTAGAGCCTAAATCAAGGATTTGAGTTCCAAAACTACAGTTTCAGGACTGTTTCTATGCATCATCTTGCCTCCTAAACAATACACCTTCTTGAAGACATGTTCAATCCTCTTCTCTTCATACTAAATAAGTATAATTATCCCTGCCTTTCCCATAGTTCCCAATTAAAAAAAAAAATGTGTGAATAATATGGGGTGGTATAAGAACACAGCTTTAGATTCTGACCAGTCTTGATTCTTCTTTTTTGAAGTTGTATGATTTGGTGGAAGTTTGTCTATAAAATTCACGTAATCATACCTATAGTTTACCAGATATCTACAAGGTACTGAACTCTAGGCACCAGAAAAATAAAACAAATAACATATCATAGACCCTAAACATATATTAGGATTTTTTTTCCTGCCAAACCACAACCCCATCCATAGCCGAATAATATTTATGAAAAATACTGAAACATGCAGAAGTCTGTGTCAGAGGTTACAATTTTAGCTCAGTGAAGAAACTGCAGTTGAAAGTTGGAATATCAAGAAATTTAAGTGCTATACGTTAAATTAACCATTGTTCAAGTTAATAACATTTCTTAGCTAACTCACAGCCCCATAATACTAATGAAATAAAATAGTCCTTTAATTATTTTTTTAATCATGAGAATGCATTAGCACCAAATAAGAACAGGAGCCCAAACCACAAAGCACTCAGAGGGGCCTGAGATTTATTTAAAAGACAAAGTTATTTTGTCACTGATAGCAGGAGAGATTAGAAACTAAGTAACAATTCTCTCAGACATTACCACCTAATTCACAATAGCGGCAGCAAGGAGAGCAGTCTTGTAGATGAAAAGTAATTTGATAAAATAATGGCTGCCATTTCTCTANTGAGGATCACCGGCTGGCATCACAGTGAAGCTCATCTGAAGCTCTCCTCCTCTTGTGAGCATGTCTCCCCCAGCAGGTTCCCTCACTCTCTTCATTGAAATTTAGAGCCTCTCTATTAAATTTCAGGCCAGACTTTCCAGCCCTGGCATGGTATTCCCACATGCACACCTATCTGATAACTTACACTCCACACGCCTCAAGATAACATTATCCTTGTCTCAGCCCCCAATATAGGTTACACCATCTCTATATTTTCTATTTCACACAGTGGCATCACAAATCTTCCAGAAACTCAAGCTAAAAACATTAACTCTGAACAGTGAATCTAATAAAAACTGAGATAACTAGCTGATCTCTAGCCAGCAGACTAACAAAGCTCAGACATGACAATTTCTGAGTGGTCTTGGAAGCTGGAAGTACAGAAGGTATATCTCTTTCCCTTGAAGATGAATCCTAGCAGATGAGATATCAGTAGGTGGAGATAGGCTGATTCTTCTGACCATGGTCAGTAAGCCCTCCAGAATAAGCCAGGGCACCTTGGTTAAGACTGAGCCTCTTAATTTGGTTCTAGTAAATTAGAACGGGTCTTAAGCAGGAAGGATATAGTTATAACACCATCCCCTCCCAGGGGATTACAGCTCTAATGTGATAGGACTAGAAGCTTTGTTTCTGGCTCTATTCAAAGACAGGTTTCCCGTGTTTCATTTCACATCTAGAGTTAAAATACTGGTCACGAGGTGTTGAGATTAGTTGCTCAGTCGTGTCCGACTCTGTGACCCTGGACTGAAGTTGGCCAGGCTCCTCTGGCCATGGGATTCTCCAGGCAAGAATACTGGAGTAAATTGCATGCTCTCCTGCAGGGAATCTTCCCAACCCAGGTCCCACATTGCAGGCAGATTCTTTACCTTCTGAGCCACCAGAGATTCCCAAGAATATTGTAGTGGGCAGCCTATTCCTTGTCCAGAGATCTTCCCAACCCAGGAATCAACCAGGGGTCTCCTGCATTGCAGGTGGGTTCTTTACCAGCTGAGCTACCGGGGATTAAATACCAAGAACAGCAGTTTGCTCTTTGAGATATTAACCATTCCTCAGTTCCAAGGTCTGGAAGAAGGTACTACAATGAACTAAGGTAGGGTCTACTTCACAGCTTCTACAGAGGAACCTGAGAGATATGTATTGTATATAATCTCAACATAAGAAAAGGGAGAAGAGACACTAAAAGTAAATAGAGCCCTATTAGTTAAGCAAGTAGGATGGGAACTTGAGATATAAAAATATTTAGATGCTCTGGACTAATAAAGACTAATCCATGAACTAATCCAAGACTAATCTGGACTAATCCATGGAAAGTATTACAGGACAATAATTATTCATATGTGAAAATTCCCACAAAGACTGCTGAAGATGTGCATTATACAGAGCTCCTTTCATTTTAAGAGGGAAAAAAATCAACTTAAACTAGCTGAAAAGAAAATAAACTATGGGATTTGTAAATTCGTGTAACTGGAGAATTCAGGGGCACATCAGCCTCAGACACTGTTAGACTCCCAGGCTCATGCTGCCAGCCATGTGTTTTCCTCCCCATTTTCAGCTCTGGCCTCCTCCTTGGTCCGCTTCATTCTCCAGGCAACCTATCAAACACAACCAAGGAAATGAAGGAAAATGAATGCTGGCAGTTCCACACTATGACCCTTATAGCTAGCAATACACGGAGGAAGAATCTGCAACCAGTCTCCAGGGGGGCATCTGACTGACCCAGTGTTGGACACACGTATGTCCTTGGACCACTCATTTTGTCAGGGGAACGAGGGAGTTTGATGGCCAGCGCTGGAGCCCATCTATCACTGTGGCCACCTGGTAAGCCCCACAGACTCCCTGACAGTATTCCCCACAGGAAGAAGCTATACACCAAAGAGAAAGGGAAGAGGAGGGAAGGGGAGGGAAGCAAGCCAGAAAAATCAAGGTGTAACTATTAAAGACCCCTGTAGGAGGATTCCGTGTTTGCTGGCTTGGTTTCTTTTCCTTCTCTACTTTCAGAGACTGATTTTCTCCTGCCAGATTGGTTCCTCCAGATCTTGTCTTTCAAAATCAGTACATAAGAGAGAATGAGGAAAAAGAAGAGAAAAGACATAAGGTGTGCAGGGGTGTGATTTAGCAAAACTTGGAAAGAAAGAGGCACAGAGCTGAGACTATGTGAGGAAAATGGATGGGTGACAAAGGAAATATTTAAAGTATTGCTTTAGATTATGTAATGCCTTTCATGTGGTTTAAGCAAATAAGTAAAGAGAGAGCTATTTGGAATTGTTGTTGGGTTTCTAAATCATTCTTTTGACAACTACAGTATGATTAGATCCTATTGTAGACTGTTGTACAAATACTATATTCTATTAATGTTTACACATGTATCTCTCTTACTAGATCAAAGTTTTCCTGAAGGTCATTATATCTTATACCATAGTGCTCTGCACACAGAAAAGACCCAGAAACATAACTGTTGATGTGTGATTTTTTTCACTCCAAAGACACTCCAATAAAGTAGGTCCTTCAAATTCTTAAAAATCCTAAAGATGGTGTTTCCATGGCCTCTGATTACAACCTTTTTTTAAGTACACAAGAATCCCCTTTGTGCCTTCATAAACTCATTCTAAGGCATTTTCTCTCTTCATTTAAAAATCAAGATAGTTAAGGCAATAATAACCTATCAACATCACAGAATCAAAGTAAGTAAGGCATAGAAGAGAACTTAAAATACCAAAACCAATTCCTTCATTTGCCAGAAGGAAAAATGGGATCTCTTTCTAGTTAAATTATGCGTTCACCCATATGGCTATTTAGAGCCTAAATCAAGGATTTGAGTTCCAAAACTACAGTTTCAGGACTGTTTCTATGCATCATCTTGCCTCCTAAACAATACACCTTCTTGAAGACATGTTCAATCCTCTTCTCTTCATACTAAATAAGTATAATTATCCCTGCCTTTCCCATAGTTCCCAATTAAAAAAAAAAATGTGTGAATAATATGGGGTGGTATAAGAACACAGCTTTAGATTCTGACCAGTCTTGATTCTTCTTTTTTGAAGTTGTATGATTTGGTGGAAGTTTGTCTATAAAATTCACGTAATCATACCTATAGTTTACCAGATATCTACAAGGTACTGAACTCTAGGCACCAGAAAAATAAAACAAATAACATATCATAGACCCTAAACATATATTAGGATTTTTTTTCCTGCCAAACCACAACCCCATCCATAGCCGAATAATATTTATGAAAAATACTGAAACATGCAGAAGTCTGTGTCAGAGGTTACAATTTTAGCTCAGTGAAGAAACTGCAGTTGAAAGTTGGAATATCAAGAAATTTAAGTGCTATACGTTAAATTAACCATTGTTCAAGTTAATAACATTTCTTAGCTAACTCACAGCCCCATAATACTAATGAAATAAAATAGTCCTTTAATTATTTTTTTAATCATGAGAATGCATTAGCACCAAATAAGAACAGGAGCCCAAACCACAAAGCACTCAGAGGGGCCTGAGATTTATTTAAAAGACAAAGTTATTTTGTCACTGATAGCAGGAGAGATTAGAAACTAAGTAACAATTCTCTCAGACATTACCACCTAATTCACAATAGCGGCAGCAAGGAGAGCAGTCTTGTAGATGAAAAGTAATTTGATAAAATAATGGCTGCNACCGGAAAGATAAAACAAATAACATATCATAGACCCTAAACATATATTAGGATTTTTTTTCCTGCCAAACCACAACCCCATCCATAGCCGAATAATATTTATGAAAAATACTGAAACATGCAGAAGTCTGTGTCAGAGGTTACAATTTTAGCTCAGTGAAGAAACTGCAGTTGAAAGTTGGAATATCAAGAAATTTAAGTGCTATACGTTAAATTAACCATTGTTCAAGTTAATAACATTTCTTAGCTAACTCACAGCCCCATAATACTAATGAAATAAAATAGTCCTTTAATTATTTTTTTAATCATGAGAATGCATTAGCACCAAATAAGAACAGGAGCCCAAACCACAAAGCACTCAGAGGGGCCTGAGATTTATTTAAAAGACAAAGTTATTTTGTCACTGATAGCAGGAGAGATTAGAAACTAAGTAACAATTCTCTCAGACATTACCACCTAATTCACAATAGCGGCAGCAAGGAGAGCAGTCTTGTAGATGAAAAGTAATTTGATAAAATAATGGCTGCCATTTCTCTACTGCAATTGCTCTGCAACATAATTTATAGGGCCCATACTTCTCATCTTCTTGATGACAGGTAATGGAAAAAATTTCAGCAGCAAACCTTGATAGTAGGCTAAGACCATTTGGATCGGTACTTCTAACTCATTTTTAACTGTTTCCTCAATTATCTTCTTTCAACTTTTATCCCATTTCATCAGAAAGAAGGACAAAGGTTGATGATAAGAAAATCTCTGTTCAACATTGAGACTTTTAGATTAAAAATAGCTGTAAAATGATTTTGACTCTATATTGTAAAGATATTGGTTCATTTTCTACATCGAGATGATAATAAATTAATCTACAACTATCACCATGAATACTAAAAGAGGCAATACAGGGTTATATATATGGCTCTTCTAAAAATGAAGCTCACAATTGTTTGTTTTTTTTTAAGTTGACTCTGTGCCCTATGTATTTCAAGTAAATCCTGACGTAATTTAAAGATTATCACAAAATGTGATATTTAAGAACAAAAGGGAAACAGACCACCAGAAAGATGAAGGTAGAATATAAATTTTAAGCACCTAAATTGAGTGGGCTTCCCTGGTGGCTCAGAGGTTAAAGCGTCTGCCTCCAATGTGGGAGACCTGGGTTTGATCCCCAGGTTGGGAAGATCCCCTGGAGAAGGAAATTGCAACCCACTCCAGTATTCTTGCCTGGAGAATCCCATGGACGGAGGAGCCTGGTAGGCTACAGTCCATGAGGTCGCAAAGAGTCACACACGACTGAGCGACTTCACCACTTCACCACCACCAAACTGAGTTGATTAAAATCTTGAATCCTAAATTTAGCTATTGAATTTCTGTAATCAAAGGATATAAATAATGAACAACTGCAGTAAATTTCACTTTTAGCTACACACACCATCCTTTCCCTCACATTTTGTATGAATTCTAATTTCTTCCATATTCTTTGTATGGATCTTATCTTGATTTGGGGATTATGTGGGGTAAAATGATAAATAGGTAAGTCAGATATTTAATCCTTAATCTTTCCTAGTGATAGGTCAGGACCCCACATTTCCATGCAAGATAATAGAGGAAAAAAGACCATTTTTTAAAAACAAAAGATAAAATTTAAAATTACTAAGTTAAGACATGACTAATTATATTTTATAAAGTCTTCCCGGGTGGTGCTAGTGGTAAGGAATCTGCCTGCCAATGCAGGAGACACAAGAGACTCAGGTTCGATCCCTGGGTTGGGAAGATCCTTTGGAGGATGGCATGGCAACCCCTCCAGTATGCTTGCCTGGAGAACTCCGTGGGCCGAGGAGCCTGATGGGCTATCGTCCATCAGGTTGCAAAGATCCGGACATGACTGAAGTGACTTAGCACTCATGCATGACAACTAAGATTACACTATCGATGTTCAGCTCTTTCTGCTAATAAGTGCTAAGCACAAAATCTAACCTTTTAGAAACTGCTCCTAGAGCAAGGCAATATGCTCTGTATTTAACACAGTCAAAGAAGTTTCATTAGTTTTGGTACAGTTGAAGGACAATTGTACAATCTATCTAAAGAAACTATTCACTCTGTATAATTGGCTCCAGTTTATACAAAGTGAAGTAAGCCAGAAAGAAAAACACCAATACAGTATACTAATGCATATATATGGAATTTAGAAAGATGGTAACGATAGCCCTGTATCTGAGACAGCAAAAGAGACACAGATGTATAGAACAGTCTGTTTGACTCTGTGGGAGGAGGAAGAGGGTGGGGTGATTTGGGAGAATGGCATTGAAACATGTATAATATCATATAAGAAATGAATCGCCAGTCTAGGTTCAATGCAGGATACAGGATGCTTGAGGCTGGTGCACTGGGATGACCCAGAGGGATGGTACGGGGAGGGAGGTGGGAGGGGAGTTCGGGATTGGGAATACATGTATACCTGTGGCAGATTCATGTCGATGTATGGCAAAACCAATACAATATTGCAAAGTAAAAAAAATAAATAAATAAAAATTGAAATAATTTTGTTTTAAAAAAGAAAGAAAGAAAAGAAACTATTCCAAAATATTTACATAAAAATCTACATGTTCATTCTCCCAATAAATAATCAGGAACTTTTGTGTTCTGGGCACCATTCTGGAAGCAAGAGGTTTAATAGTAAAGCTGCCTTTGCTATGTTTCCTTTCATTCCAGGGAAGAATACAGACAAAAATAGATCTGGAATACAACAGGCAAGTGCTCGAAGAAAAATAAAGCACCACAGAGGAGAGAAAAACATAGGTGATATTTTAAATAATTAAATCTGAGATAATACAGATTAATATTTTTTGGATTAACTAAGAAAACACCTTTAAGGAGAAAATTTTGGAACAAACTGCTGAAAGTGATTATGTAGCCAACAGAAAAGCATGTCCTAAGGTCCTGAGGCAGGATATTAGAAAGGAGACCTAGGGTACAAGCCAGGATAATGCTAATTTAAAATAGAATTCCACATCATTTTATATCTTTCCTCTCTCTAATCGGGTTTTGACAACAGTGCTTTCAAACAGAGTAAAGAAATAATGATAGTCTGAGATCAACTTCCTGGGCATAATTAGGCCAATATATAGCTTCAGAATGTTGAGAAAAAGGATTCTGATAAGCCAATTAATTATTAAGTTGCCTTTAATCATCCTTGGCAATTTTCCTAGTAACATGAAATTGCTTTGCATTGTGACTGATAATAAAACACATGCTCTGGAGTTATGCTTCTCATATGAAATACAGTTTGAGGAAATGATAATTCAGTTGTTTCTAAGCTAACAGAGTCCAAAATGTATGTCCAAAATTTGGTCCATAATTTTGAACTAATAAAGTGACTGCATCTTGAAAGAAGCATAAAAATAGAACTAATTTAGGAGTTTGACTATTAGAGGTAGGGCTCATCACTCAGGAAAGATTTTGTGTGGTTTTCCTGCCATGAGATTCTCTCTTGGGGTTTTGTTCAACTTAACCTGTGAGAAATTCTAAGGGAAATGAGGCTGAACTAGCTTAACTATGGTGAAGGTGCTGACGGATGGCATGTGAAGAGAGAAACCTATCATGTGTTTATGTTACCAGAACGCTCAAGGTTTTCTGGAGAATTTATCAGCAACTAAAATGGTTTTCTTTGATGGCTGGCCATCTCAAAACAAANTAACTATGGTGAAGGTGCTGGCGGATGGCATGTGAAGAGAGAAACCTATCATGTGTTTATGTTACCAGAACGCTCAAGGTTTTCTGGAGAATTTATCAGCAACTAAAATGGTTTTCTTTGATGGCTGGCCATCTCAAAACAAAACAAATAAACAAATTCCAGCCTAACTCTACTACTTGCCAGATAATTATTTTACTGAAAAAATGCAAAAATGTTTCTTCTTGGATTAACTATAGTTATCGATCTTGTTTAATTACCCTCACTCCTCTCTCTCTTTTAATCTTGATTTTTTCCTTTGTTTCTTAACTCAGTTTACCAAGTCTCCCCAACATTTGAGTGTACAATTTTCCTTCCAAATGACTTTGAGAATACAAAAATACCCAGCTAAATATCTCTGAGTTATTCCTTGGTTAATCTTCACTGATCCTTCAAGAATCTAATGTAAGTTACTGAGCTTCTCCCCTCCTAAAATGCAACACATCTGTGCACAGAAAATTTTACGCAGATTCACAGGTTTCTACAAGAATCCCCTGATGTCACACAAAGTAAGAGCTCCTGCTGATACGGAATTACAGAATTCTCTGATGCCACCCACAAAAAACTTTAGATCCAATTACAAGTCAGACAGACACAAACTAACACTTGAAGTCATTTATAAATATTAAATATTAGCACTTCTCATTCTGCTCTTGCATGAAGCCATGCAATGAGCACAGCATCTCCACCTGTCATGAGCTTGACTTGAATACCTGATAAAACCTGCCTCCTTAGAGAATGCAATGTGTTTAAATTGTTCTATAAGCCAACAAAGCCTTTGAGTGGCTTCTATTAACTTGTTTATGACATTGTCAAGATAGTTTTGCCTGATACTCCTAGTTTCCAATGGGATTTTGCCAAATAATATAGCCAACATTATCAGCTCTGTTTCTTTCTCTCTTTCTCTCTTTAGTCCCTAAGTCGTGTCTGACTCTTGCAACCCCATGGATTGTAGCCTGCCAGGCTCCTCTGTCCATGAGATTTTCCAGGCAAGAATACAGGAGTGGGTTGCCATTTCTTTCTCCAGGGGATCTTCCCAACCCAGGGATCGAACCCAGGTCTCCTGCACTGCAGGCAGATTCATTACCAACTGAGCTATGAGGGAAGTCTGTTTCTTTAACCAAGGCTAACTGTAGCATATCTACTGTTTGTTTCACATAATTAGAATCTTTCAGCCAGCATCACATATACCATATTATCAAAACCCAAGAAATTCTACAAAGAAAGAACAAGATCTTTACTGTACCTAGTGGACTTACCTCTCATAGCTTTACCTTTCCAGTTTAGCGAGTAACCAGCTTGATAATGAGACATATAAAATTTAAACTGGAAATAATCCTTTTACATGCTCAATAACATTATTATACCTTATTGAAGAAGTTCAATAAGCTGGTATTGAATGTACATTGGGAATATGTGCCCACAGTAAAGCTGAGGTCCAATATCAGTGTTAAAAATGCAGAAACCTATCTCGCTTGGCAATTTTCCTTGAAAAAGTGAGTAGTTTTTGTGCTTTCTGATGCTTACAGAAAATCCAATTTGTTGAAATTGAGCATGCGCTAAATAATTAATGTGTATGTCCTAAAAGCTATTCATTGTAAAGCTAGTCCAGCCCTTATTTAAGTCATCCTGCATAGGTATTCTGCATCGCTCAATACCTAATAAAAAATAATTGAGATAACCACAGTACTAAAGGCACTCAGCTAGGTCACTTAGCAAAGCTCAGTGTCGAGGAGCCGTTTTCCATAGCTTCAACATGTGTTGTGACA
Organism: Raphicerus campestris; assembly: GCA_006410735.1. Lineage (NCBI taxonomy): Eukaryota > Metazoa > Chordata > Mammalia > Artiodactyla > Bovidae > Raphicerus > Raphicerus campestris. The sequence continues at coordinate 17,068 of SJYW01022904.1, read as the reverse complement.
ACTTTCGTCTGCACTATATTTCCAAGAATGTCTGCATGGCAGTCTTAAAAGAAAGAGATGATATCTCCCTCTGTGCAGAGAATAGAGGTCTTTAGTGACAAGAATAATTTAAAAAGTCTCTCCCTCTGGAACAAATTTTGGCAAACTGGCTAGCATCTTCTTCATAACACTGAGACTCGGGATTCCTCAGCTATGACACAGATCCATTCTCTCTACACTATGTATCCAGATCATTCCATATCACACCATGGGACTTAGGGGACAAAGGAAACCAATAAGAACAAGAAGTTCAAGTTTCTTGATCTGTCCAGAATAATAAATCCTTTGTCTCTAATCCAGGAATCTCCTGTCTTCTACCAGCCTTTTAAAACAGAGGTCAAAAAAAATAAATAAATAAATAAAACAGAGGTCAACTAACTTGTTACTCTGCAGTCGGGGTGAAATCTCAGACTCTTCATGGTTCTTGATGCTGAGCTAAATAAGCAAAGCCAATTGGGATAGAAAATAGCATCTAGGAACTTCTGCATGTGGCCAAGACAGAGTAATGAACCAAATTTAATATCATGCCCAAAATAACTATAACAACAACAACAACAAAAATACAGGAATACAATGTTTTTAAGACATTTGGACATCAGGCAGTGTAGAACAGTGATCTCTGAGAGAGGGGGGACAAAGTGCCTGCAAGAATTTCCAGTCTGCAAAGAGAAGAACCCAGGAAGAGCCATCAGTCCCCCTAAGTTAAGGAGATACAGTTGAGAAATCTAAGCATTTAGAGTTTGCAAGGCAGAGGAAAGGACAGAAGGAAATGGCACAGAAAAAGAACTCCAGAGACTGGAGAGAATTCTCCTCCAGTCATCAACTGAGTACTGATCAGTGCATGTGTATGAAGAAATCAACAAAGGCAGAGAAAAGAAGCTCCCCTGGGGCTCACAAAGGGCAAGGGATAATTTGTGCTCCCGACAGCTGTAGTGTAAACCCCCTAAGTGATGGAGAATGTAAAAGAGTATCATCTCAGTTCTTTTTTCTTTAAGTCACTCAGTGGTGTCCAACTCTTTGTGACCCCATGGACTGTACAGTCCGTGGAATTCTCCAGGCCAGAATACTGGAGTGAGTAGCTCTTTCCTTCTCCAGGGGACCTTACCAACCAAGAGACTGAACCCAGGTCTCCTGTATTGCAAGTAGATTCTTTACCAGCTGAGTACCAGGGAAGTGGAATAAAATTATCCCCAGGCTAAATAAAGACTGCTCTGGATCCACCGACACCTCAAAAGAATCAAACTTGTTTCCAAGTTACTTAGCTGCATCCCAGAACAAAATTCAAGAATATTTATATTAATAAACAAGTGACAATGCAACAAGGTAATATTCACCATATCTGTATCCAATCGAAAGTCACTATACATGCAAAGAAGCAGGAAAATATAACTTGTGGATGGTGGTGGGAGATATCCAGGAGATTCTTTCTATTCAAAATGTGATTCACAGATCAGGAGCATCTGTCACCTGCGAGCTTGTTAGAAATGCAAAAAATGTTAGGCCCCACCTCAGCTCCACTGAATCAGAATCTGCATTTCAATAGGATCCCTCGGGAGATTAGATGCACATGAAAATTTGAGTCACAGAACTAAAACTCAGAAGTCAAGGGAGTAACTCTAAGGACTGACTTGAAGAAATGTTTGCTCAGAGACTTATATAAAGAGCACAGATGTGGAAAGGAATATTTATTAAGCATATTCTAGAATCTGGATACTTTATTTTCTAAATATATTAAAAAGTAATATATGCACTTGTTAATAAAAATAAAATTCTATAATAGGCGTTTTAAATGGAAAGTAGCATTCCCCAATCCACCTTTTCCAATCTGAACTCTAGCTTTCAAAAGTTGATCACTTTTAACTTGTTTCAGCTCTTCTAGTAGTTAGTTCTTTAATATTTAAAAATATGCTTACATTAAAATCTCTTGATCTGTCAAATCTGACTCTCTGGTATAAAATATAAACACAGCTTATTAATACTATTTTTCTAGACTCTCCTTATTTTTGACAGTTATTATAAATGTTTACTATAACTACATTTCTACTGGACACCTATGTAATTTTAAATCATTAATATATGTATATATAATATTTCTTTTTTTCTTACGTAATGGCATCCTTTGATGGCAGTAATACAATTATTGGACTAAGAGTTCACAGGAGAGGGGGACTTCCCTGGTTAAGAATCCACCTTCCAATGCAGGGGACATAGGTTCGATCCCTGGTCTGGGAACTAAGATCTGCCATGCTGCAGGGCATCTAAGCCCGCACACTCTGGAGCGTAGGGCTCGGCAACTAGAGAGAAACCCGCGTGCCTCAACAAAGATCCTGAGTGCTGCAGCTAAAACCAAATAAATGAATAAAAGACCACAAGAGAAAGAGCAGGAGACATTTCTGGAAGACAGACATGGAGTACAGAAAGAGGGTGGAACAGAGTCATACAGTAACGATCACTGTAAAAATACAGTACATTATATAGGTATCTGCGCCATCAATTTTCAACTCCAAAATAGTGCTTACATCTTCATTACAGTCTTCGTTAGGGAACAATTTTTCTTTAAAACCTTGGCTGAATGGCAGTTAAAATTTGGGGTGAATTCATAGTCCCAGGAGGTTCTTAGGCTGAATATTCCAAGAGAAGGGTTCCAGCTTCACCACAAATTTCCATTTTTAAAAAGTATTGAGTTTCATCGCTTTTACAAAAGAAGATTCTCAAAGGAAGGGGGAAACACCCAACCACAGCACACTGTGTATTCTTCCTTATTTTACAAGCACTAAGGGCTGCAGCCCTCTGCTTCAAGGCTGACACTGGCGGCTGAAGAAAAATCTCACTAATTATGGTTTTTAAAACAAAATGAAAAAGACACAGAGACAACCCCATCGTGGTGCACTGACCCTTGGAGGCTGCTCAGTCCGCCCTTGCTTCTCGTGATGGTTATAAACAATTTATATGTTTCAAAGAAAGTATTACTTTAAAAAAAGAGATGGGAGGAGGGACAAGGAGAGAGAGAGAAAGAAAAGAAAGGAAAAAAGAAAACCACCCAAACTCCTTCCCCCAGGTTTCCAATTCTGCATGAGGCCCTTAAATATTGCCCTGGGAAGATGGGGTGCAGGGAGACGCTCGATTCTGGCTTAACACAACTAGCGAAAGGGGGAGGTCGTGGGGGCAAAGCCTTTAAAAACATCTTTCAGGGACCCAGAGTCTGGTTCACCCTCGCGGGCCAAACTGTTTCCAGCAAACCGTCTTCCGGANAAAGAAAAGAAAGGAAAAAAGAAAACCACCCAAACTCCTTCCCCCAAGTTTCCAATTTTGCATGAGGCCCTTAAATATTGCCCTGGGAAGATGGGGTGCAGGGAGACGCTCGATTCTGGCTTAACACAACTAGCCAAAGGGGGAGGTCGTGGGGGCAAAACCTTTAAAAACATCTTTCAGGGACCCAGAGTCTGGTTCACCCTCGCGGGCCAAACTGTTTCCAGCAAACCGTCTTCCGGAACCCGAGAGGGTCTTGGGGCCCAGTTTCAGGAAAGAGCTGGCACCTGTACGTGGCTAACCCAGGGCTGGCGGGAGCGCCCCCTGGTGGCAGGTCGCCCGTGGCGGCGCAGGAACCACAGGCCTGGGCCTGGGCCCGTGGTAATTCTTCCACCTGTGACCTTAGCCTCGCACCGATTCGCACTGGCCTTCCCAGTTCGGGCTACTGGAGGCCCAACTTACGCACAGATTAGGGCTCTTCGGCCTTGTCGCTTTCGCTTTTGCCCTCGAGGCCCTTGGTCCAGGCGTCCACATAAGCAGTCTTTGCACTGGCTAAGTACCCAGGTGGCTGCTTCGCCCCCTGCGTTGGGAGTCCTGGGGTCGTAGAGGCCGACGCTGGTCAGCACGCTGCCCCCCCACTCCGGTGCTCTGGTCCAGGTCCCCAGCACCCGAGGGTCAAAGGGGGCAGCAGCAAGTACATGCCAAGCTCCGGCCTGGTGTGCTGCCCACAAAGCCTCTCAGATGCTGGGGACAGTATCCGCTTCAGCCCCTCAAAGTATAAGAATATTAGTGGTCTTCTCCCCCCGGTACCAGGTCACTCTTTAGCACCAATATCTGAAAATTCTGCCTGTACCCAGAACTTCATAAAATCAAACAGTTCTCTCAGCTGCTTCTTCAATTCCTCTCTAGGAGCTCACATGTTAGTTCCTAGAAGGAGAAGTTGATACCAATCTCTCCTCTTCATTATCATTCTTACCTCTTCCTGCCCTGCCTCTGGCAAACAAACCCTCCTTCATCTCTCCTGGATGTGTGTGTGTGTGTGTGTGTGTGTGTATGTATATGTATGTATGTGTGTGTGTATATGTGTATATATATATATATAAGAGTTCCATTAGTTATCAATAGATGTCAGTAGATACTGTTAATTCCTATGTGACTTAAATGGAAGTCCTTTATGAGTTAACTCCTATGAGATCTAAATGGTACTATCAGCAGAATTATATAAATATTTAAAGCACAGCTGTGAAAATTATATGCATATATATGTTTTATTTATATATTTATTTATATATAAAACTTATAAAAGTATACATATAAAACAAACATATAAAAGCATCTCATGTTTAAGTTAACTTGAAAATGAACATTTACTATGTTCTTTCCATTTTTCCCCTGTAATGTTATGTGATTCCTCAACATAGCTTTTGGTGTTTGCTTCAAAGTATGGATAAATACTTAATCTCATTTTTATATTTAAAGAAAACTATGGTAAGATGTCTTTCTTAAAGCTTTTTAGTTCAAAACTTGAAATTCCATCCTAAGACCCAAATTACACTCCTCTGCAGAAGTCAGAATTCTTGAGAAGCATGTCATGCTCACCAATGACAGCAGTAAAACAGGGGAAGCCTGTCATGCCGAGACCACGCAACAAGCCCTTCTAGAATCTGTCACAACCTGTGGAAAGGGAGAATAATACATCATATGATAAAATGGAAATGTTATCTGACTCCTTTTTAAGTCTTTACACAATCATCTATTCTGTTTCTACAATTAAAAAGCAGACCATGTTGTCAATTTTATAGATTACTATAAGATGTGTATAAGAGACAGGTATCCGCTTCAGCCCCTCAAAGTANACTCCTTTTTAAGTCTTTACACAATCATCTATTCTGTTTCTACAATTAAAAAGCAGACCATGTTGTCAATTTTATAGATTACTATAAAGAGACAGAAATGTTTGATAATCATCATCCCGACTTTGGCAGATAAAAAAGTGGTAGCTCCCCTTCCCCCACCCCCTGCCCCAGAAAATAACAATTTACATTATTTTCTATGCTCAAAGAAAAACTCATGGATTTGTTAATGCCTAGTCAGTTTTCTATATCAACTTGACTTTCAAGAGTAAACTTCCTTCATGGCTTGAACTAGTTCTCATCCCCAATATTGAATCTCTGCTTTAAAAAGTATTTTTCTGTATTAGGCTGTAATTGTAACCATTTCTGTGCTCCTGGTTTATCAGCCTTGACGTGAAATTTGTGCTGGATAGAGATAATGTTCTCCATTCTTTTCCACACACTACAGTACCACTCCTGGAAACATATTCCAAATGAGTGCCATCATTTGCACCAAAAAGTGAGAGAATGCACTTTACCTCATATGCAGATACAGACCTTAGAAGTCTACAAGCCTATGAAACTGCCACCCCCCAAAAAATAAAGTATTAACCATGCATGGACAAAAATATTGTTTATGGTAGTCAAGTAACTCACTCACTCACTCTCCATCCACATCAGCAAACTCAAGAAGAATGTCTGTTTTTCTTAACATTTGAATAGAAAATCAGGACTATTTCAGTAGCCAAAATACTGGTTTCCTTTGGGTCTCAAGAGCCACCATTAAAAGTGACACTAATTGGTGTCATCGCTGACAGCACAGAGTGATGAGCGCAGGCTCTGCAAAAGAAGCACAGTTCACCTCTGGGAGTGCGTGCCAGCTTACTCATGGGCTGGGAAATTCAGGTAACCCCTCGGTGAGCCTGCCCTTGTCATTCATACTTTGTGAAGACAAAGGATGACAGGACTTTTGATCCAGCATTTCCCCCAAACACTGTTTACTCTCTCCCTCTGTGCACAGTGCCTCCCTTTCCAAGCTGAACTGAGGATAGGAACTCAAAGGCAATGAAAGCCTGGCTCTGATCCATGATGCATGCATGGCAGATGCTGAGAGGCCCAGGGTGGTACTCAGCTGCATGTAGGTGTTATGAGAGGAGCTGGAGACTGTGAAGCTAATGAAGCCTGTACAACAGAATGCTTCAACCCAAAGAAGCACCGCACACCTGAGTAATAGGAATCTTCTTGGGTTCCACTGTTGTTCACCTATGGTGTACATGGAAAACTCATTCTACTGCTAATTCTGGGTTATGTTTTTTAATTTTTATTTATTTAGTTAGTTAGTTGGGGCTTTGCCAGGCCTTCATTTTTGCTCGGGCTTTTCTAGTTGCGGCAAGTGGGGGTTACTCTCTCGTTGCAGCGCCTGGGCTTCTTATTGTGGTGGCTTCTCTTATTGTACAGCACGGGCTCTAGGGCACCCAGGCTTCAGCAGGTGTGGCACATGGGCTCATGAGTTGCAGCTCCCGGGCTCTGGAGCACAGGCTCAATAGTTATGCTGCATGGGCTTAGTTGCTCCACAGCATGTAAGATCTCTTTGGACCAGGGATAGAACCAATGTCTCCTGCATTGGCAGGCAGATTCTTTACCACTGGGAATTCTGTTTTCTTTACATCCTTCATTCTGTTCTTACATAGCATCTGGATTCTTCCTAAGATAGTCCTCTTATTCCATGCTTATGTAACTGCTGTTGAACTGTAATAGTATATCAGAAAATCTGCATTATAAATCCAAATGTACATAGACTTTATATTTCCTATTAGTAAGAAAAAAAAAAAAAAAACCTTTCCTGTTAGGGCATGATCCAGAATGTTCATCTTGAAACAATGTATATATAGATAATTAAGAGAGCCAAAGAAATGCCCTCTAAAAAGCCATCCATGTACAAATCACAGATTTTTGAATTAGGGAAAATAAAGGAGAATAATTTCAAAATCAAATATTGAGCAATTACAGAAAAAAAATAAAGATGCATGAAAGGATCTATCAGTTCAGTTCAATTCAGTCACTCAATCGTGTCCTACTCTTTGTGACCCCATGGAGTGTGGCACGCCAGGCTTCCCTGTCCATCACCAACTCCCAGAGCTTTCTCAAACTCATGACATCGGTGATGCCATCCAACCATCTCATCCTCTGTCATCCCCTTCTCCTCCCACGTTCAATCTTTCCCATCATCAGGGTCTTTTCCAGTGAGTCAGTTCTTCTCATCAGGTGGCCAAAGTATTGGAGTTTTAGCTTAAACATCAGTCCTTCCAAGAAGGGATCCATAATGAATGAATAAATATAGGATACCTTAAAGAGAAAAAGTGCAAATCTGCATATGTACTCTTTTGTTTTATCTTGAGCCATAGAATAGCACAGATTTTACAAGTCATTTTAGAAGTCATTCTGTTCATCCTAATGTCTCTCTGTATAAGATGGCATATGAGGGGAATGAGGTTCTATTAATAATACTAGGATTTATCATATGTTTCCCATGTACTGCACAAGTGTTAGCGAGTTGGAACTTATGTCCCCATTAGCAAAGTCATACTATTAATGAAGGGTTTGGGAGTGGGGATAACAGGACAAGTTCTACTTCTCCAAAAATAACAGCCATCTAACCAAATTGGGGGGATAATTTCATTTTCAGATCATCAGGTATAGGTTTATGCAAAATCCAAGGTTGCAGAGAGAAGGTCATATTGAATCTATATTTCTTGAACTCACCCACTCAGAGTCCATTCAGAGTAGAAGTTATACCAACATATGAGACCATCATCCAGGTAAAATAAAGTAACTCTACAGTCAGGAATGCCTCAAAGCACCAAACTAATAATAAAAAAGACAAACAGTGGAATTGTATATTGAAAATATTCATCAAAAAATGAAAAACGATTGGAAAGAAATATATCTGACACTCAACATGTGTGAAGAATAAAAATGACTTTTCAACTGTAGTTAACAGCATAGCTGGATTTGAAATTTCATATTATTCAGTTATAGATGAAAATTAATAGTATTATATTACTTTAGCATAGCAGCATCCAAAACAAAGAGAGCTGGTATTTTCTATGAACTTCTTGGGCAAAAATGAGGAAGATGTAGAAAGTGAGCTGTTAAGTACCTTTTACTAAATTCTCCTTTGGTATCCCAAACAGCCCCTTATACATCATTTAGTAGATCCTTGCTGAGTCCTTAGAAGGGCATAAAAATCTCTATGAAGCAAGCTAAAGTGATTTCCCTCAGGCAAGGAAAATTACAGATTCTAAGGTTCAGGTCAAATCTTAGTGATCAGAATTCAACCTCTCATTTTTCCGATGGAAAACTTTAGGTCTAAAGTGATAAAGGATTTTCCCCCAAGGAAAATTCAGTCAGTCAACTAGAAATGTCCAGTCTCTTCAAGGAGTCAGAATTTCCTTTGCTGTCATTGTATGTCAGGACTCTGCAAGACACTGTCAGATACAAAGGTAGTATCCCTGCCTTCATGCAAGTGACAGAATGTCACTTGCAGAATGTGGAATATTTAAAATAGCTCCTATGGATTGAACTGTGCCCCTTCAAATTTCATATGTTGGGGCCCTAATTCCCAATGTAAGTCCCTGGAGATAAAATCTTCAGGGGACAGTTAAGGTTAAATGAGGTCATAAGGGTGGGACTGTGACCTTTTGAAAAGAAGACAGATCCCTGCTGCCTCTCTCTTTCTGTCATGAGACAATACAGCAGAATGTCTGCAAACCTGGAAGAGAGAACTTACTAGAAACTGAATCCTGCCAGAACCTCAATCTTAGACTTCCCAGCCTTCAGAACTTTGAGGGGGGGAAAATGCTTTGTTTAAGCCACCTAGCCTATGGTATTTGTAGTGGCAGCCCAAAGTGACAAAGCCAACAGGGACAACAGTGTGTAGTGAAAGAGAGAGGATCAGTTCAGTTCAGTTCAGTTCAGTTCC
>SJYW01022903.1:0-10064 GCA_006410735.1 Raphicerus campestris | reverse complement strand
TCACTTTCATCAAGAGGCTTTTTAGTTCCTCTTCACTTTCTGCCATAAAGGTGGTGTCATCTGCATACCTGAGGTTATTAGGCAACATAATTGCAGTTTTGGAAAGTGAATATTAAATCATTATAACTAGATTCAAAAACATCTTTATTAATCAAAATATAAACCTTTACAATCAACACATTTTTGCCAATGAGAAGTAAGTCGGTTTATTCCTGTAGCATAAAAAATTTATGCTTCAGGATTTGACAAACTCTTGGAAAGCATTTTCTGCCTCCTACTGGTTGTAGAAGCATTTTCTCTGCAAAAAGTTGTTGAGATGCTGGAAGAAGTGGTAGGTGGCTGGTGAGAGGTCAAATGAATAAGGTGAATGAGACAAAACTTTGTAGCCCAATTCATTCAACTAGTGAAGCATTTGTTGTGACATGTTGGGTGTTGTCGTGGAGAAGAATTGGGCCCTTTCTGTTGGCCAGTGCAGGCTGCAGGCACTGCAGTTTTCAGTGCATCTCATCAATTTATTGCTGAGCATACTTCTCAGATGTTAATGGTTTTACTGGGATTCAGAAAGCTATAGTAGATCAGATGGGCAGCAGACCACCAAACAGTGACCCTGATCTTTTTCTGGTGCAAATGTGGCTTTGGGGAGTGCTTTGAAGTTTCTTCATGATCTAATCATTGAGCAGGTCATCTCTGTTGAAGAAAATCTGCTTTTCATTGCATGTCACAATCTTATCAAGAAATGGATCACTGCTGTTGTGTAGAGTAAGAGAAGACAACACTTCCAAACGATGACTTTTTTGATTTGTGATCAGCTCATGAGGCACCTAGTTATCGAATTTTCTGATTTGCTTCAAATGCCAAATGACTGTAGAATGGTCAACGTTGAGTTCCTCAGCAACTTCTTGCATAGTTGTAAGAGAATCAGCTTTGATGATCCTCTAGCTGGTCGTTGTCAACTTCCAATGGCCAGTCTCTACGCTCCTCACCTTCAAGGCTCTCATCTCCTTTGCAAAACTTCTTGACTCACCACTACACTGTATGTTCATTAGCAGTTTCCTGGGCCAAATGCGTTGCTGAGTTGCAAGTTGCTTTGTGATGCTTTACAACCCATTTTTAAGAGGAATAAGAAAATTGCTCAAATTTGCTTTTTGTCTAACATTATTTCCCTAGTCTAAAATAAATATAAAATAAACAACAAGTAGTAAGTCATTGACTTCCTGGGTTGTGCTAGTGGTAAAGAACCTGTCTGCCAATGCAGGAGACATAAGAGACACAGGTTAGATCCCTGGGTCAGGAAGACCCCCTGGAGAAGGGCATGACAACCCACTCCAGTATTCTTGCCTAGAAAATCCCTATGGAAGATTCTGGTGGGCTGCAACCCACAGGGTCACAAAGACATTAGCAAAAATAAAAGTGAGACATGTACATTAAAATGATATATAACATAACCACATTTATTTAAGAATGTATTCCAATATCAAATGGCAAAATTCAACAATGCAAAGTCACAGTTACTTTTGTACCAATCTAATATTAGAACAATTGCACAGGGAATTCTTTTAAAGTATGATTAATATGTTAGGGGATCTGGTGTAAAAGGCAGAAAACACTAACAAACAGATGGGAATTTCAGCATAAAAATAGAAAATAGAATAGTTTAAAAGAACTCTAAAAATAAAAATCAATGATAGCAGTAAGAAAAAATGACTTTTACTTATCAGTAGACTTGACATAGTCAAGAAAAAAGTCATTGGGTCTANATTCAGACATGACTGAAGCAATTTAGCATGCACGCAGAAGAAAAGTAAGTAAATAGTCCCAGATGCCAAAAAGGAAAAAAAAAAAAGTTGTAAGTACCAGAGACTGTAAAGCAGTGATTCAAAATATTTGACATATCTAAAGTAAAGCATACACATAATAAGGAAATAGAGAATCTCATTAGACAATAGAAAATATGCTGTAGAATCTGTTTAGCAGATTAGATACTGGGAGATAAAGACTGGTTAAACTTAAAATCGGAACACTAGAAAATATCTAAATAAAAGCAGCAGAATTATTAGGCTGGTGTAATTATTCATTTCAGTTCAGTTCAGGTCAGTTCAGTTGCTCAGCTGTGTCCAACTCTTTGCGACCCCATGAACTGCAGCATGCCAGGCCTTCTGTCCATCACCAACTGCTAGAGTTCACACTGACTCATGTCCATCAAGTCAGTGATGCCATCCAGCATCTCATCCTCTGTCATCCCCTTCTCCTCCTGCCCCCAACCCCTCCCAGCATCAACGTCTTTTCCAGTGAGTCAACTCTTCACATGAGGTGGCCAAAGTACTGGAGTTTCAGCTTCAGCATCATTCCTTCCAAAGAAATCCCAAGGCTGGTTGGATCTCCTTGCAGTCCAAGGGACTCTCAAGAGTCTTCTCCAACACCACAGTTCAAAAGCATCAATTCTTTGGCGCTCAGCTTTCTTCACAGCCCAACTCTCACATCCATACATGACCACTGGAAAAACCATAGCCTTGACTAGACAGACCTTGGTTGGCAAAGAAATGTCTCTGCTTTTCAATATGCTACCTAGGTTTGTCATAACTTTCCTTCCAAGGAGTAAGGGTCTTTTAATTTCATGACTGCAATCACCATCTGCAGTGATTTTGGAGCCCCCGAAAATAAACTGTTTTCACTGCTTCCCCATCTATTTCCCATGAAGTGATGAGACCACATGCCATGATCTTCGTTTTCTGAATGTTGAGCTTTAACCCAACTTTTTCACTCTCCTCTTTCACTTTCATCAAGAGGCTTTTTAGTTCCTCTTCACTTTCTGCCATAAAGGTGGTGTCATCTGCATACCTGAGGTTATTAGGCAACATAATTGCAGTTTTGGAAAGTGAATATTAAATCATTATAACTAGATTCAAAAACATCTTTATTAATCAAAATATAAACCTTTACAATCAACACATTTTTGCCAATGAGAAGTAAGTCGGTTTATTCCTGTAGCATAAAAAATTTATGCTTCAGGATTTGACAAACTCTTGGAAAGCATTTTCTGCCTCCTACTGGTTGTAGAAGCATTTTCTCTGCAAAAAGTTGTTGAGATGCTGGAAGAAGTGGTAGGTGGCTGGTGAGAGGTCAAATGAATAAGGTGAATGAGACAAAACTTTGTAGCCCAATTCATTCAACTAGTGAAGCATTTGTTGTGACATGTTGGGTGTTGTCGTGGAGAAGAATTGGGCCCTTTCTGTTGGCCAGTGCAGGCTGCAGGCACTGCAGTTTTCAGTGCATCTCATCAATTTATTGCTGAGCATACTTCTCAGATGTTAATGGTTTTACTGGGATTCAGAAAGCTATAGTAGATCAGATGGGCAGCAGACCACCAAACAGTGACCCTGATCTTTTTCTGGTGCAAATGTGGCTTTGGGGAGTGCTTTGAAGTTTCTTCATGATCTAATCATTGAGCAGGTCATCTCTGTTGAAGAAAATCTGCTTTTCATTGCATGTCACAATCTTATCAAGAAATGGATCACTGCTGTTGTGTAGAGTAAGAGAAGACAACACTTCCAAACGATGACTTTTTTGATTTGTGATCAGCTCATGAGGCACCTAGTTATCGAATTTTCTGATTTGCTTCAAATGCCAAATGACTGTAGAATGGTCAACGTTGAGTTCCTCAGCAACTTCTTGCATAGTTGTAAGAGAATCAGCTTTGATGATCCTCTAGCTGGTCGTTGTCAACTTCCAATGGCCAGTCTCTACGCTCCTCACCTTCAAGGCTCTCATCTCCTTTGCAAAACTTCTTGACTCACCACTACACTGTATGTTCATTAGCAGTTTCCTGGGCCAAATGCGTTGCTGAGTTGCAAGTTGCTTTGTGATGCTTTACAACCCATTTTTAAGAGGAATAAGAAAATTGCTCAAATTTGCTTTTTGTCTAACATTATTTCCCTAGTCTAAAATAAATATAAAATAAACAACAAGTAGTAAGTCATTGACTTCCTGGGTTGTGCTAGTGGTAAAGAACCTGTCTGCCAATGCAGGAGACATAAGAGACACAGGTTAGATCCCTGGGTCAGGAAGACCCCCTGGAGAAGGGCATGACAACCCACTCCAGTATTCTTGCCTAGAAAATCCCTATGGAAGATTCTGGTGGGCTGCAACCCACAGGGTCACAAAGACATTAGCAAAAATAAAAGTGAGACATGTACATTAAAATGATATATAACATAACCACATTTATTTAAGAATGTATTCCAATATCAAATGGCAAAATTCAACAATGCAAAGTCACAGTTACTTTTGTACCAATCTAATATTAGAACAATTGCACAGGGAATTCTTTTAAAGTATGATTAATATGTTAGGGGATCTGGTGTAAAAGGCAGAAAACACTAACAAACAGATGGGAATTTCAGCATAAAAATAGAAAATAGAATAGTTTAAAAGAACTCTAAAAATAAAAATCAATGATAGCAGTAAGAAAAAATGACTTTTACTTATCAGTAGACTTGACATAGTCAAGAAAAAAGTCATTGGGTCTACAGAACAGAAATTCTGAGTAAACAGAAATTATACAAGTTAAAACACAAAGATTTTTTTAAAAAAAGAGGGAAAAATAAAAATGAAACAGAATAGAGTATCAAAAAGCAGAGATTAAAACATCAAATAATCTAACATAAGCATAACTGGAATTTCAGAAGGAGAATACAGAGAAAAGGGGGCAAGGAAAAATAAATGCCCAAACATAGGCATGTCAAATTCAAATGGCTGAACATTAGAGACAAAGAGAAAATATTGAAGACAGCCGGAAAATAAAATACAAATTATATACAAAGAAAAGTAAGAAAGTAGAGCAGAAGATTTAATAGAAACTAGGCAAGCCAGACTAGAGTGACTGAGGAAAATAACTGTAATGCTAGAAAAAAGATTAATCAAAAGTATTCATCAAATTTATTTTCAGGACAGCAATGGAAAAACAGACATAGAAAACAGACCTAAAGACATGGAGGGAGGGGAAGAGGGCGAGGCTGAGATGTATAGAGAGAGTAACATGGAAATTTATAATACCATATGTAAAATAGTTAATGGGAACTTGTTGTATGACTCAAGGAACTCAAATACGTGTTCTGTGACAACCTAGAAGGGTGGAATGGGAAGGGAGGTGGAAGGGAGGTTCAGGAGGGTGGGGACATGAGTGTACCTATGGCTGATTTTTGATATATGACAGAAAACCACAAAATTCTGTAAAGCAAATATCCTTCAATTAAAAAAATTAAGTGGCAAAAAATTCATCAAAAATATCCTTATTTCAAAAATAAGGATAAGTATCTTTTTCAAATTAAACAGAATTGAGAGAATTCATTGCTAACAGACCTGAACTGAACCACAAGAAATGTTAAAAGAAGTTCTTCAGCAATTAAAAAAAAAAAATGTGACATAAAACAAAAATTTGGTTCTATAGGAAAAAAAAAAGATTGCTGGATATGTTGAAATAAAGGTAAATAGAAAAGATATTTTAATTGCACTAAAATATTAACATTATCTAAAGCAGGAATCATCTAACTTTGCTTTAAAGCATTAAATAGTAAATATTTAATATTTTCATCTTTGTGGATCATAAGGTCTCTCTTGTAATTACTCAACTATGTCCATGTAGCATAAAATTGCTATAAATTATACAAAAATGAGTGAATGTGACTGGTTTGGGCCTGAGGGCTGTATTTTTCCAATGCTTAAAAGACATCTAGGCAATAATAGCAAAGGAAAGTGAGAAGGGTGATTTGGAAGTATACTGTTGTAAGTTTCTGACATTATACATGAAAAGCGTGAAAGTGTGAGTCACTCAGTCATGTCTGTCTTTTTGTGACCCCAGGGACTGTAACCCATCAGTCTCCACTGTCCATGTAATTCTCCAGGAAAGAATACTGGAGTGGGTTGCCATTCCCTTCTCCAGGGGATTTTCCCAACCCAGGGATTGAACCCTGGCCTCCCACATTTCGAGAATATTCTTTATCATCTTAAACTGTGATTAATCAAAGATGTATTTGTAAATCTTACGGAAACAGTGAAAGTAATTTGGTAAGATGTATAAACAATGGTGGCTCATCAGTGAAGAATCCACCTGCCAATGCAGGAGATGTGGGCTTGATCCCTAGGTGGGGAAGATCCTCTGGAGAAGGAAATAGCAACCTACTCCAGTATTCTTGCTTGGGAAATCCCAAGGACAGAGGAGCCAGGCCAGCTACAATTCATAGGGTCACAAAGAGTCAAATACAACTTAGTGACTAAAACAAATAAACAATAAGCCAATAGTGAAGTTAAAACGGAATCATAATGCCAATAATTCAAAACCAGGCACAAAAGGAAAAGTAAGAATGAAAAACAAGTGGAACACACAGAAAGCAACCAGGAAGTTGAGTGGATTTTAATCAAATCACTCATACAGTTACATATATAACTGTAAATGATCTAAACATATTAATCTCTGGAGATGGTCAAATTGAATAATAAAGTAAGATATAAATATTTATGGTCTACAAGAAACTCACTTGCATATGAAGACATAGGTTAAAAGCTAAAGGATCCTCACTATGCATACAGAAATCAAAAGAAAACTGTGGTGGTTATATTAATAACAAAGTAAACTTCAGAAGATGTCACATTACCTGGGATGAAAGGGGAAATTTCATAATGATAAACAGATTCGTGAAGAAGAAATAAAAATCCTAAATATGTATGAACTTAGCAACAGAACTTCAAAATACATGAAGCAAAACTGATAAAATTAAAAGGAAAAATATACAAATCCGTAATTATTGATGGAGATTTCAACACAACTCTCTGAGAAACTGAGGTTCAAATTACTCTCAGAAACTGTTACTGAAGTAACAATATCCACTGATTTAAACTAGCAGCGGCACATTAAGCATTCTTTTATCTGTGCCACAAAGCCAACCTCAACCAACTAAAAATGACTGGTACAAACAATGAGTCTTCTCTGATCATAAACTGGACATCAATACCAGGAAATTATTCATAAAACCACCAAATACTTGGAGATTAAACAAAATAAATATCTCACGGGTCAATGAGCAAGTTGAAAGAAAAACTAGAACATATTTTAAATTGTAGGAAAACAAAAATAGAATGTATCAAACTAAATGGTAAGGTGCTAAAGCAAAGCATGGAGGGAAAATGTATAGTGCAAAATGCTCCTACTGCAGAAGAATGAAGTTCTAAGTCATCTAAGAACAATAACGCTAACACCTGTTCTCTTTTCCTTTCCATCAGAGTGGATTATCTTAGGAGGCTACAGGAGCCCACCAGATAGATTTTCCAAACCCATGCATGTGTGTTTTGAAGTCAGACATTATAATCAATTAAGAAGAATTCCTAGAACATCTGGTAACCAGGTAGGCATCCAATTTAGGAAACACCACTTTGAGCATTAAGTGCAACTGCTTTCAATAATATGTTGCTCCCTTCTTCCTTTGAAAGCAAAAATGTCTGCTTCAAAACAATAGTTTTATAATTTGAATAAAAGATTATTGTTTACTGCTTGCTGCTAGGTCTCTTCAGTCATGTACTACTCTGTGCAACCCCATAGATGACAGCCCACCAGGCTCCCCCGTCCCTGAGATTCTCCAGGCAAGAACACTGGAGTGGGTTGCCATTTCCTTCTCCAATGGGTGAAAGTGAAAAGTGAAAGTGAAGTCGCTCCATCGTGAAGTCGTGACCCCATCATGGACTGCAGCCTACCAGTCTCTCCCGTCCCTGGGATTCTCCAGGCAAGAGTACTGGAGTGGGGTGCCATCGCCTTCTCCTTGTTTACTGCTTATTATTCTTTAAAGATAAAGAACAAAAACGGGGAAAAACATATGATAGGAAAATATAATTAACATGTATATAATAAAGTGATAAAGATATGATTATAAATGATGTGTCTTGAACCTTGAGTGGCCAACCAGACTAATTGCTTGAGTTCAAAGTGATGCCGTTAAAGTGCTGCACTCAATATGCCAGCAAATTAGAAAACACAGCAGGGGCCACAAGACTGGAAAAGGTCAATTTTCATTCCAATCCAAAGAAAGGCAATGCCAAAGAACGTTCAAACTACTGCACAATTGTACTCATTTCACATGCTAGCAAACTTATGCTCTGCTGCTGCTGCTACTAAGTTGCTTCAGTCGTGTCCGACTCTGTGCAACCCCATAGACGGCAGCCCACCAGGCTTCACCGTCCCTGGGATTCTCCAGGCAAGAACACTGGAGTGGGTTGCCATTTCCTTCATCCTTCAAACTAGGTTTCAGCAGTACATGAACCGAGAACTTCCATATGTACAAGCTGGATTTAGAAAACACAGAGGAACCAGAGATCAAATTGTCAACATCCACTGAACTATGGAAAAAGCAAGGGAACTTAAAAAACCGTCTATTTCTGCTTCACTGACTACGTTAAAGCCTTTGAGTGGATCACAGCAAACTGGAAAATTCTTAAAGATGGAATGTCAGGTTACCTTAACCACCTTTTGAGAAACCTGTATAAGGTAAAGAAGCAACAGTTACAGCTGTACACAGAAAAACAGATGGGTTCAAAATTGAGAAAGGAATACATCAAGACTTTCTATTGTCATCTTGCTTATTTAACTTATGTGCAGAATCAGTTCAGTTCAGATCAGTTGCTCAGTCATGTCTGACTCTTTGCAACCCCTGGACTGCAGTACACCAGGCCTCCCTGTCCATCACCAACTCACAAAGACTGCTCAAACTCATGTCCGTTGAGTCAGTGTTGTCATCCAGCCATCTCATCCTCTGTCATCCCCTCTTCCTCCTGCCTTCAATCCTTCCCAGCTCAGGGTCTTTTCAAATGAGTCAGTTCTTCGCATCAGGTGGCCAATATACAGGAACTTCAGCTTCAACATCCATCTTTCCAACGAATATTCAGGACTGATTTCCTTTAGGATGGACTGGTTGGATCTCCTTGAGCCCCAGGGACTCTTGAGAGTCTTCTCCAACACCACAGTTCAAAAGCATCAATTCTTCAGCATTCAGCTTTCTTCATAGTCCAACTCTCACATCTACACATGACTACCAGAAAAACCATAGCTTTGACTAGACAGGCTTTTGTTGGTAAAGTAATGTCTCTACTTTCTAATATGCTGTGTAGGTTGGTCATAGCTTTTCTTCCAGAATAGATCATGTGCAGAATACATCATGCAAAATACATGTATGTGTATGTGCAGAATACATCATGCGAAATGCCATGCTGGATGAAGCACAAGCTGGAATCAAGATTGCAAGGAGAAATATCTACAAGTTCAGATGCGCAAATTATACCACCCTGATGACAGAAGCGTCACCATGAACAAAGCTAGTGAAAGTGATGGAATTCCAGTTGAGCTATTTCAAATCATCAAAATGATGCTGTGAAAGTGCTGCACTCAATATGCCAACAAATTTGGAAAACTCAGCAGTGGCCACAGGACTGGAAAAGGTCAGTTTTCATTCCAATCCAAAGGAAAGGCAATGCCAAGGAATACTCAAACTACCGTACAAGTGCACTCTTCTCACACACTAGTAAAGTAATGCTCAAAATTCTCTAAGCCAGACTTCAGCAATACATGAACTATGAACTTCCAAATGTTCAAACTAGTTTTAGAAAAGGTAGAGGAACCAGAGATCAAACTGCCAACATCTGCTGGATCATAGAAAAAGCAAGAGTTCCCAAAAAACATCTATTTCTGCTTTATTGACTATGCCATAGCCTTTGACTGTGTGGATCACAATAAACTGTGGAAAATTCTGAAAGAAACTGAAATTCCAGACCACATGACCTGCCTCTTGAGAAACCTGTATGCAAGTCAGGAAGCAACAGTTAAAATTGGACATGGAACAGACTGGTTCCAAATAGGAAAAGGATTACCTTAAGGTCACTCTGCTTATTTAGCTTATATGCAGAGAAGGCAATGGCACCCCACTCCTGCACTCTTGCCTGGAAAATCCCATGGATGGAGGAGCCTGGTGGGCCACAATCCATGGGGTCGCTAAGAGTCAGACATGACTGAGCGACTTCACTTTCAC
>SJYW01022901.1:0-14091 GCA_006410735.1 Raphicerus campestris | reverse complement strand
CTTGCCTGGAAAATTCTGTGGTCTGAGGAGTCTGGTAGGTTACAGTCCATGGGGTCGCAAAGAATCGGACACAACTGAGCGACTGCACTTCACTTCACTTCACTTCACTTCACTTCACTTCTCTACCCCTAGCACCACCTGGGAAGTCCCTGGTACATAGTAGGTTCTCATTAAAAGTTGTATTGAACTTAGTTTTCTTGGACAAAGGTGTCATGCGGCATTACTACCAAATTCTGCTCTGGCAAATCTAACATAATAGGATATTCTTTCCTCTTTTGGCATTAAAACAGAAAACCAATCTGTTTTTCTCTTTCAAGATTCAGAGTAACAGAAGAGGCCTACGAGTGAGGTGGGAGGGAGAGGGAGGAAAATCTATCCTCACAAGTTCTTCCAGGTATTTTTACAGTGAAAGTCATGCCTCCAGCAAAGACTCTCACGTTGCCCAATGGAAAGTTGCCCATTTATTTCTGAGTGGCGGCGGCAGCACAAACAAATTTCTCAGAAATGATTTCTTTACTAGCTCCAAGTAGAGCTCAAACACTTTGCCCAGATGAAACTTATCTTTGATCCAGATTTAATGACAGCAATGACATATGCCATTGGGATCGGAGACACACAGGGAAGTGTCAGCTGAGCAATTTGCTAAGACTAATGAATGGCTTTTGGCAAATGGGTTGTGAGCTGGGGTCAGAATGAGCTCTGTGAGAGGAAGGGATGAGCCTGACTGTAANTCGGAGACACACAGGGAAGTGTCAGCTGAGCAATTTGCTAAGACTAATGAATGGCTTTTGGCAAATGGGTTGTGAGCTGGGGTCAGAATGAGCTCTGTGAGAGGAAGGGATGAGCCTGACTGTAAAGGATCTATGCGAGGTTTCTATGCTATATTCACGTATCAGCCCATCTCCATCACCAGACGAGGGGTGTGGGTGATACGGGCTAGATGGAAGCCCGCATAGGATGCAGGCACTGTGTGGACACACAGGAGGGGCTGAGAGTCACCTGGGTGTGAGGGAAACATCACAGGGGGGCAGATGAATGGGGGTGGCTCGAAAGGAGGCTTAGGTGTCCTGACAAAGAAGGTGCCAGATAGATGGTCTCAGAACAGTAGCTCCCTGGGGGGCCAGGGGTGGAGAAAGACCTCCTCATCTCTCTTTACACCCTTTTGCAACTTAAATTCTGGATGCTCTGCATGCATGTGACTTCATAAATGTATACTGTGTTGTGTGTTTAGTCACTAAGTCATGTCCCACTCTTTGGGACCCCATGGACTGCAGCACACTAGGCTTCCTTGTCCTTCACCATCTCCCAGAGTTTGCTCAAACTCATGTCCATTGAGTCGGTGATGGCATCCAACCATCTCATGTTCTGCCACCCTTTCTCCTTCTGCCTTCGGTCTTTCCCAGCATCAGGGTCTTTTCCAATGAGTCAGCTCTTCGCATCAGGTGGCCAAAGGATTGGAGCTTCAGCTTCAGCATCAGTCCTTCCAGTGAATATTCAGGGTTGATTTCCTTTGGGATTGACTCTTTGATCTCTTACAAATATATAAGTTATGCAATATATGTGTATGTGTGTGTGATAATAGGTTCTATTTGTACTAGCATGTTTGTGAAATTTTAAGAAATGAGCCAGAAGGTTGGTTTTTGTGTCTGAAAAGGAAAGAAGAAATAGAAATGGGTGGTAGATGGTTAAGGAGAATTTAGTTTTATATGTAATGATTTATTTCTTTTAAGAAAAAGACTAGAAGCAAACATAAAAGCTTATGGAGTGCAAGATGTTTTCCTATTATTCTTGATGGTTTTACCATATTTGTAAACATTTTCCAAAATAAAGCAAGACCTATCTGAGCAGAAGCCTGGCACATCTGAGGAAATGCAAGAGAATATTAAGTATGAAGTTCAGGTTCCGGTGGTGAGAGAGGAGGGGTTGGAGAAACACAGGACGCAGGTCAGACACATGGCAGGGGGTCTCAGTGTAGCTTCAGTGCCCAAGGACTCCCATCTCCCAGGCCTTACTCCTCTTCTGGGCTTGAATAGATAGATGCACTAGGAAGGAGCTTGGTCTTTAACAGGGGGATGTGGTTCTCCTGGGGGCTTCCCAGGATGTACTAGTGGTAAAGAACCTGTCTGCTGATACAGGAGATGTAAGAGATGCAGGTTTGATCCCTGGGTCAAGTTGATGCCCTGGAGAAGAGAATGGCTACCCACTGAAGTGTGCTTGCCTGAGAATCCCATGGGCAGAGAAGCCTGGTGGGCTACAGTCCATGGGGTTGCTCAGAGTTGGACATGACTGAAGTGAATTAGCACAGTAGTCTTTCTGGGCAGGGGAGGATTGAAACATGCAGAGATTGGAGGCTGAGATGAGAAATGGAATGTAATGATCTGGGTCTGAGATGTAGGGCTAGGAGTTATGGCAGCTGCAAGAACAGAAGTGGGTGATCCCTTCTCAACTTTCCAAAGGCCTCCATGTACTCAGTGGCACTGGAGGGAAGGAGGGAAGAAGACAGATTAGCGGAGGTCTGAGAGCCAGTGGGGATGCAATCACTATAAGCAAAAAAACATGAGAGTACCTCTGAGTAGGGCGCATACCCATCAGCTAGACCTTGGCTCCAACAGGCCCTGGGCCTCTGCACCCAAATCAGATCCAGAGCAGGTGAGAGGAGAGGTGGGTGGAGGGGCAGACTCTGGATTTTCTCTTGCAATTCCTTCTCAGCAAGGAGCCTTTGTCTCTGGCCCCGGGATGGCATTCCAGCCTGGAGTAAAATGGAACACTTCACACCCACTCGGCCAAGTCCATTTATTTTGATTATTCTCATACCCTTGTCAAAAATGGTGCCAAGGTGTATAAACAGACCAATTTCTGGGATTGTTTCAATCTAATCACATTAAATTATTTGCTCTCTTGGCCTTGAGGGGGTTCCAAGGGAAAGCGATTGAAGTCAGCTCCAAAAATAGCTACCTTTGATTTCCAATCCTGGTGCTAATGTGGGTGAACTTCTTAGAGCTTCTGGTGTTGACGTCGGTGATCCAGGGATGGTCTGAGTTGGGGACTGGGAGCCCAGGGTTAGAGGCGGGGGTGGTGGAGGGGAGGGGTGAGGGGAGTGAAGTAGACACCCCTTGGGCTTATTTTTCTCCCAAAGCCCCATGAACAAGAAGAGACATTTTAAGGAAGGCTTTTGGCAGTGATGGCTTCAAATGCCAGGTGCCCCCACAAAGAGAGCATAAATCAATGTCAGGACTATGCGTTGATTGGGAAGAAAGGAATTATGACCAAGTTTAATAGGGGAGAAAGAGGCCAGAGAGGAGAAAGAATGCCTGAAATTTGCTTTGGCCACAGACCCCCCAAAGGCAAATAGCCTCAGTGAGAAGATGTGGTGAAAGAGAAGAAATGCAGTGTGGAGGAAAGCAGGCTTTGGGATAAAGCAGATGTGGGTTTGAATCCTGGTAGTTTCCTGTGTATGTGACCTTCGGTTAAGTTTCTGAGTCTACCTAAGTCTCTTCCCTGGAAAACACACACAGTAGGAATCAAGCAGGGTTGGGGTTCTTTGAGAATTTCTAGCTCTGGGTACAGCTTGCAGGAGGCAGGCGTCTAAGTCAACGTGTTCCCTTCCCGGTCATTACAGCACAGCTGCCTTGTACTTTGGGCCCTGGGGTCTTTCAGTGTTTTGTACATTGTAGGTGCTCATTAAATGTTTACAGATTGATTAGAGGGCAATTCATCCTGTGTTTATATAGTTCTGGTATTTAGGGAATATCAGTCAAGGCAAGACAGAGTGCCTCAAACACTGGTTCTAAGTAGGAGATGTAACAGCTGCATTGAGTTAAGTCCATTGGAGCAGAAACTATGTTAGTCAGAGGGGTCTGATGGAGATGCTGACATGCTTGGTACGCTGGTATGCTTGGGAGCTCCAACCTGATGCTGCCGACATTGTGTGGCCTGTGTCTTCACCAGGTCCCAGAGAAGAAAGAGCCCAGTTCATATTCCTGCCTGGTAGTCCCCGAGGTCCAGGAAGATGATTTCACAAATGATCTTGAGATTCAAAGGCAAATATTCAGTCAGATCTGATCTCTTTTCTGATTTTTCCAGCTGTCTCCAGCTGCTGAGTTCATCCTCGTCTCTCTTCAGCATTCCCCATCTGAACAACTGGCATTACTATCCATTTGCCACGAGGTAAAAAAGTTCTTCATGAAACTGACAAACAGCTGTGGAGGACCCGTGTCTAGGTCCTGTGGAGGACCAGCAGAGAAAAAAAGGCAGATCAAGGATTTATCCTCATGGAACTCATAGTCAAAGAGGAAAAATACAACTTCTGTTCATTCTGCCTCCTAAATATGCCTCATAGTAGCTCTCTTCTTTCCATTTCTAGTGCTGTTATCAGAGTTCTGCTTTCATTCTCCAGACTCTCATCATACTTACTCTCTGGCGTCTGGGCTCTTCTTCAATTTTCTTTTTCCAATCTATCCTCCACACTTCTCTAAAGTGATCTTCCTAATATTCAAGTCTGATCCTGTCGCTGCCAAGTATAAATTGGCCAGTGGTTGCCTATTTACTGATGGAATGAAGTCTAAACTATTAGTCCTTTATAATGAATAAAGAGGTTGCAAACAAGTGGGGCCTAAGGCCTGCATCTTCCAAAAGACAGAACTGTTTGACATATACAATGTTGGCCTAGAAAGTATTTAAAATATAAATTACTACTATTTATGTTTTGGGAGATGTTGCCCAAAAGTTCAAATTTCCAGCTTCTCTTGAAACATTATAAGACCTGGCAACACTGAACCAACATTCCTATATGGTGTTAGCTCTCTGGAGCTGCTTAGCCTTGTCCATGTAACAGTGAGTGGGAAATAGATGCTGGTTATCATTTGACACCTGGTCCTCTTGATTCATTTTGCTGGATCCTTGTAGGTATTGGAATTTGTGACCCGAACCTAACTCAGAGATATATTCTCCTCTGGAACCTCCAATAAAGCAGTTCTGCTTACAAATTTTAGATTTCTGGCCTCCCAAACTCTAATATTAGTGTTGTTTTAAGCCAATAAGTTTGTGGTAAGTTGTTACAGCATCAATAGAAAAATAAAACAATATAGATTTTAGTACTAGAAGTGGTGTGCTACTGTAACTGCTGCTGCTGCTAAGTTGCTTTAGTCATGTCCAACTCTGTGCGACCCCATAGATGACAGCCCACCAGGCTCCCCCGTCCCTGGGATTCTCCAGGCAAGAACACCAGAGTGGGTTGCCATTTCCTTCTCCAATGCATGAAATGGAAAAGGGAAAGTGAAGTCGCTTAGTTGCGTCCGACTCAGCGACCCCATGGACTGCAGCCTATCAGGCTCCTCCATCCATGGGATTTTCCAGACGAGAGTACTGGAGTGGGGTGCCATTCCCTTCCCCACTGCTGTAAAAAATACCTAAAAATATAGAGGTGGCTTTGGGATTGGATGGTTGCAGAAGATGGAAGAATTTTTAGAGCGTGATGGAGAAAGCTTAAATTGACTTGAAGAGACTGTGAGTAGAAATGTGGGCATAAATAAATAAGGACTCAGAGGGAAGTGAGGAGCATGGTAGAAAAAAACTGTACTTAGAGAATATCTAGACCACCTGGTAGACAGCTGGTAGAAATATGGATGTTGAAGGCACTCTGGTAAGAGCTCAGAAAGAAATGAGCCAATGTTATTGGAAACTTGAAGGAAAGGGGATTCGAGTTATACAGTGGTAGAAAACTCAGTTCAGCTGCATTATACATTCCTCTGGGAAGCAGAACTTGTAAGTGATGAGCTTGGGTATTTAGCTGAGGAGATTTCCTTGCAAAGTGTTGAAGGTATGTCTTGGTTTCTCTTGTTGCTTATAACAAAATATGAATGGAAATAGACTGAGGGAAGAACTGTTAAGCCCAAAGGGAACAAGGACTAGATATGGGAGATTCTCAGCTTATTCATATGCTAAACACGCTGTCAAAAGACGCTAAAACTAGGTTTGCTTTCAGGAAAGTGTGCCCTGATGAGAACGTGAAGGATGTTTGTGTATACATATATATATAAGAGTATACAGGCATACAAAGGATATCTTTGAAAAGATTAAATATGTGACTCATGGATCTCCTTAGCCATCACAGCAGAAACCAAAAATAAAGAGAGAATTATCCAAGAAGACTTTGTGGAGGAGTCTATTGTCTAATGGAGTGAATCCTCCTAGCATACACAGGAGACTCACAAGGTTCTTGAGAATTTTCTATCAGCAGAAACACTGTTTGCTTGAACTGGCTGTTCAAAGATGAAATTAAAGAAGGCTGGCGGACTCCCCAAATTCAAAGACAGGAAACAGTCTAATAAAGCTATTCAGTTGTAAATACTTGCTATCCTTTAAGAAAAATGAAGAAATTCTTAGAGGAGGATTATAAATTCAGAGGGCAGAGCTATGAACTACAGGAGATTATATCCAGGCCTTGACACCTATAGTATTCCTAGATGGATTTCAGAATTGCCTGGGACAGATGACTCTTTTTTTCTCTTCTATTTTCTCCCATTTTGAACAAGAATTTCTATAACTGGTATACTATACCTGTCCCACTATTGCATTTTGGGAATAGATATCTTGTTTTCTAGTTTCACTGGCCCAAGATGGAAAAGAATTTTGCCCTAGGATAGATCATAGCTCTGGTCTTACCCATATCTGGTTTAGATGATGCAATTTGGGACTTTTGAGTTGATAAGATTTAGATGAAATTTTTGAACTTTGAGTGGACTCTATGATTATGGTGAGCCATTTGAAGATGCTGGGGTGGGTTGAATGAATGCGTGAGAGATGGAAGTGAACCTTTGGTGGCCAGAGGGTGGACAGTACACTGACAAAGTTCCAGGTATTGCATAAGTTCATCATTGAAGAAAATGCTAAATTTACATTAGAAGTTTGTGAAACTAAGGATGTAATTTTTTCTTCAACTAACTTCATGTTAATAATCTCTGACTAGGAGGAGGTAATCCTTGGAAAGCACTTGGTTCTTTATGTAACCCTATCTTTGGTGAGTGGAAAAACTTTTTCTTCACGTCACAAGATGGTTGCTTGCAACACCAATTCTAATACATCAGTCACTCAAGCTGGAAAGAAAGAAGGGAGGAGGGAAATAGGATGTAAAAACTCTCTTTACATGAGTTGCTTTTACCTGTTGTAAGAGGAGAAATTTTTCCTAAAAGTACCCAGCAGACCTTCTCTTGTCTCAATCATCCCATGATCACCCTGGTATGTGACTACATGCAAAAAGAATTAAGTTACTCTGATTGGTTTAGACCAATGACCCACAACCCTTTTCTCTAAAGGGCCAGATAATAAATTTTTTAGGCTTTGTGAGCCATATCATCTATGTTGTAATTGTGTACTCTACTATAATAGTAAGAAAGCAGCCATAGACAATTTGTGTGCTCTGACTATCAGATTAAGGGGACAAAAATATAGGCTGCTCAATAAGATTTAAGCCTCATATAAACAATGAATGCTTTTTTAGTGTATGTCCCATGCTAAAAAAATATTTGTTGTTTATCCAAAATTCAAATGAAGCTGAATATTCTGTATGTTTCCTGACAACCGTAGAGGTGGCTATTACAGTGAACAGCTCATGTTGATTTGCTGGAAACATTCTTGTTTTTAACACCAAATGTTTAGGGAACCCATTCTCTGGCCGACCAGGCTGGTCACCCTGTCAATAGATATTTGTGCACTTTGCAATTTGAATTTTGTATACTTTTCAGATTTGTTTCACAGTTCTTTTTCTTTTGATTTTTTCAACCATGTCAAAGCATTGAAAACATTTTAGTTCACAGGATGTACAAAAACAGCCAGGGGGCTGAATTTGACCTGTGGTCAGTAGTTTGCTGACCCTGGGCTTAGACCATTCATGATTCATTCCCCGGGGACAGACATATTGCTGCTCAAAATGAGAGTACTGTTAACAGGGAATGGCTGTTAGGAGGTAACTAAGGGTGTCTGTCAAGTGTGGACATCTTCTTTTCTGAAGACCTGCATATTAAATTCTCTGAGGCCCTCACAGGCAATGGATTACTTACCCTTCATCTCTGCTGCCTCCCAAGCTTGTGTGTTTCCCTTAGAGGCTTATCAGACAAATCGAGGGTATTCTAGACCAGGAGAAAAAAAAAATCTGCCCCTTTTCCCCTTTCATGTAAATTGTGGTCTGAAACAAGTCTATTCCTCTCTCTTGGGCTATAGTTCTCTGAGCTTCCATGGCTCAGCCTGACTGAAGGCTGATGTCTCAGATCTTAAAGGGCTTGGGTTTTCATGACTCAAATTTCATGACTCAAAGTGTACATGCTTACGGTGGTGATCTCATCGAATCTCTGGAAAATCATCTAGCAGAGTATCAGCCTCCATTTTTAGAGGAGGATATTGAAACTCAAGCATCCTCTTTATTCCCTGCATCCTGTCTGCCCCGCTTCATTTCTCATTCCCCGTTTGGAGAACCAAGAAGGAAGAAAGTCCTCTATTCCAAAATTGTGTTGATCCTACCGTCCCATCCCGTAAACTCCAAGAGGAAGAGAACTCCAGATGGTGCCTGTTTATCTGTGGTTCTAACCCAATTAGGACAAATTATCATTTCTTTGGTTTGATGCGTCTCCTGGGCATCCTTAAAGAGTCAACAAAAACCACACGGAGTTTGTATTGTTTCAGCTTTTCCATCAGCAACTTTTATGATCAGATTTAGAAATTGGTTGTAAAAAAAACACACAAAAACTGGCTTCAGACCTCAACTTGGCAATAGCGGACAGTTTAGATCTTTCCTGTCCAAAATTTAGAAGAATTCCCCCCTGGGCAGCCTAAAGAGAGAAAGAGAAGGAGTACGATGCAAGTCTCATCCTTTCAAAGGCCTTTCTCTTCTAAATGAGGATGCAGTCATTCCACCAGTACTGAGAGGAGGCAAATAAATGAACAGAAGGAAAAAAATAAAGCAGTTCTCACCAACTTACTTTCTGGTTTTTTAAATTTTAAGATGAATGATCCCATGCTTATGAGGTCAAAATCCTGAGAAGAAAGCTCTTGTGTGTCTAGAGAATAAAGGGAATGTGGGTTAATGAACCCAGTGGTTACTGAACAAAGTGGAGTGTTTATTATCCTGTTTGGAACAGCTGATCCCTACCAACTGCACATGGGCTCTGAGCAAATGCCACGGCACTGGCAACGTCTCCTGCCTGCCCACAGATGGCTGCCCACATCTCTCCTGCTTGCTCATTTCCAAAGACACTGCTGTCTCTTTTTCTCTTCCACTGGGTCCTGGAGAGGGGGAGCAGCCTGGGGGACCGTGACAGACATGGTCAACATCCACGCTTCCGAGGATTCCTGAGCATTCAGAAGTTACTGGGTTCTTTCCTGCTGACCCATCACTCCTTCCCAGGACACACTTCGAGAGGAACAAAAGAAGGGTCCTGTGAGGTGTCAAGACTTGCTCTTTGCCAGAGAGAACCTTTTTCAGCAACAATTACTGCATCATCATAAACACTCAGGAGAGACATGATGTAAAAATGAAATTACTGAAAACATTTTTGGACTAACACTTGGCTTTATATAAACTCACAGACAATCCTATAAGGCACTCAAGCAGATTATGGGTTTGAGCAAAGCTGGAAAATTGCTGCCATTATATTGTTATTATTAACACCTTGTAATTAGCCCTAAGGAATCCCAAAGTTCTCTTTCTTGATTTGGCTTTAATGAAGGAAAATTGCTACCTTTGCAAGTTGGATGGCGCCCGTTCTGATTAACCTTAAGTATATAGGACTATTATTTTGAAAATGTTTGCTGTCATGTGAATATTAGTATTACATACTACTGGGAGGGGGCTGGGGCGGGGAAGGTGGAGAGGAAATGTCTTCTCTTTTCCTTTCTTGTCCCCGCCTCCCGCCACCCCAAGGAGGGTGAATCATGGCTTACTTCAGCTGTGGTCTTTGCTTGGAAGATCAAGAATGAAAGCCTGTGAAGGCCATGACCACAATTCCTTGGTCTTTGCCAAGCTCCACTGGCAAGACTGTTGGCTGCCAGCTTCTCAACCTGTTGATTGCAGAGGCTGGTGGGGTAATTGTACGAGGTGGTTTTACCATTGCCTTCAGAGTGACCCTATGGGGATGAGCTCATAGGGGAGTTAGCACCTAGTGCAATAAAGCAGGTTTTATTTGCATGTCCCAGAACTCCCTAGAGGCCCCTTCCGCAGCCTTCACAGGCACTGTGTCTCCAATGAAATGCCGCCAACATTCATAAAGATCCCTCTGTACATCCCTCCCCTCCCCTCCCACAGACATGACTTGATTTTCATTACCTTCTCTGGGAAAACCATACATTAAAGAGAACTCGTTTGATCTTATCTATAATTAATTTGTATTTTGATAATACAGAGGAGGAATTTTTACATGTGATGACTTACCTGTTCATTATTTTTCTCTTTTGAACTCCTGTGACCGCTTAATAACTCAAACTGAAGCCTGGTCGATTATGACATTTTCCCCGCCCACCTTGCAGGGAAGGGAAGGTGTTGCCTCTCACACGAAGACAAATTGCTTCAAATAATGACTTTGTGCAAAATTAGTCATACATAATTGAAAAATTCTATAGATGAATACCAAAGTAACTGGAGATGATCAGTTTACATAGGGCTTCCTGCTGGAAGCTGCTCTCACTAACCCAGGAGCTTGGCAGTTGGTAAGGTTTTTTTTAAATTTTTTTCCTCCTTCTCATTTCCACATCGGAAGGTGAAAACACTTATTTGCAGGGATGGTGCAATGCTATTCATGCATAAGCCTCATCACCATCCTCATAACAGTAATAATAATGATAGTATTAGTGGTTCTGCTCAAGGTGCTGATACCCCCATAGTATGAGAAGAAGGCATAAGATCTTAGAGCTAGACATTTCATTATGCCCATCTTCATTACTAACAAGCCACAGCAACTGGGACGTCCCTGGCAGTCCAGTGGTTAAGACTCCACACTTCCAGTGCAGGAGGCATGGGTTCAATTCCTGGTCAAGGAACCAAAATCCCACAGATTGCAGGGCCAGAAAAAATTTTTAAACAATTTAAAAAAATAGTGTACAATTTGAAAAGTTTTGAACAGATTGAAAAAGAAGAAACAGAAATCATCTCACTTGTTCTAGCAGCCAAAGTCTAGCTGCTCCCCTGCCAACTTGACATCTTGTCTACCTCCCCAAGTGGGATTTTTGACCCCAAACACTTTGTGGTAATAGTCACCTCTTTGTTTAACAGAGTTAGCTCCTCTGTGTTCAAAATACAAGCCTGAGACAGTGGTCTGGCACCACTTGGACACACCTGGAGTTGAAATCCACTTTTACCTCTGACTTGGTGGACCAGTTTGGGCAAATCACTTAAACAGCCCAGTTCTCAGGGATTTTTGTAAACCTCAGAGAGGATGTGAAAAGGATTACACATGGATGAATGTAAGCCAGTGCCTGACACATAGTAGGTGTCTACCAGACTTCGTTTCCTTCTCCTTTTCTAACAGGGGCTCGCCTACTCGACCAAGGTGAGCTCGACCAAGTTAAGGTAAAGTGAGCTCCATCAAGTCAGGGTAAAGCTTTGTTCTTGCCACTCCCTCCTGCAGGTCTGTAGAAAGCGTTTAATCTCCTGGTCTCAGTTTCTCTTGTGTGTAATGGGATAATAAGACGTGACAGCTGCCCATCTCTCCGGGAAAGAGGAGGATTAATGAGTTAATGTTTACAAAGAGCTTTGAGATCTCCCTCTGAAAGCCTCTTCAGATGTATTTTATTGGCATATTAAGTCTTCCATCATCTGTGGGAAAAACATCTAAACAGGAAAACATAATCATAACTCAAAGGAGCTAATGAGGATATTATGAGTGTAAATTCGCCACCTCAATTGCTTGTTTATAGAGTAGTTTCAAATGAAAAGGAGCATGCCTGTCCCGTCCTGAGTGAGTTGGACCTCATTCAAACACCGTGGTATGCTCCAGGGGAAGAACTGTTTCTGGAGCATGGGAGGGAAAAACAGAGATGGCCCACAGAGTGTTGAGGGAAGGGATTATACCTTTTATGTCTTCTGAGTGTTGTCTCATGTAGAATAGTTTAATCCTTTATCATTAAATGGTGAGAAAAATTGTGCATCACGTACCCTGTCAAGAATTTGCCTCTTCTGGACTGGCATTTGGAGGCTAAAAATCATGGATCAGCAGGAAATAATACAGTTACTCAGAAGTAGAATAGGTTTGGCTTGAGTGAACTCTAACACCCTCATTTCTCAACTTTGTCTTTCCTGTTTTTTGCTTACTTTGCAAGATTCCATTTTATGTAATTTGTTTTTTAATTTTTTTTTTTTTTTACTGGTGTATAGTTGCTTTACAATGTTCTGTTAGTTTCTGCTGTACAACAAAATGAATCAGCTATATGTTTACAGATGACCCCTTGTTTTTGGATTCCCTTCTCACTGAAGTCACCACAGAGGATTAGGCAGAGTTCCCTGTGGTATCCGAGAGGTTCTCATTAGTTATCTGTCTTATACATAGCAATGCATATGTGTCAACCTCAGTCTCCCAATTCATCCCACCTCCCCTCCCGACTTGGTATCCACGTGTTTGTTCTCCATGTCTGTATCTCTATTTCTGCTTCTCAAATAAGATCATCAATGTCATTTTTCTAGATTCCACATATGTGCGTTAACATATGCTATTTATTTTTCTCTTTTTGACTTACTTTACTCTGTATGACTGTGTCTAGTTTTATCTACCTCTCTGCAAATGGCACAATTTCTTTTTTTTTTTTTTCCCTGGGTGTACTCTGCAGGATATGGGATCTTAGTTCCCTGATCAAGGATCAAATCCATACTGCCTGTAGGATAAACATGCAGTCTTAACCACTGGACCTCCAGGGAGGTTCCTTAACTTTTTATTTTGTTATTGTCCCCCAAGGAGACTTTTAGGTATTTTTTCCCTAATCCCCACCCTTTCCTCACAAAATTATAATATCACAGTACATACTTATATCTATCTTATGGACTGTTTGCATATTTGTGCTTTATATGTTAAAAGAGTAAGATTTTGTTCACTCTCTCAACTCTAAGAACCACTTTTCACATCTTTGGGGCCAATATCCACCTGACTGAGAAGACATGATTTTGAAGGAAATGGGAGGACAAACATTGCAGTTATTAACAGGAGTCAAAGTCCTAACTTGGCCTCAACTTTCTTCTCATGCCCAGCTTCTCAGATAGGGATGCTTTATCATAGGAAAGAACTTAATGACACAAAGTCAAGGATCGGTTAAATAAATTTTGGTGTATTCTTGATATGAAACACTTTATGGCCAACACACACAATATTTACATATATATTGGCTTACATAGAGAGCGACCCTGAGGGAAGCTGTTGAGGGAGACAGTAGGCTACCCAGTGGTCGATATGCAGATACATTTGAAAAAGCCTGGGGTCGAATCTGTCAGTGTTACTGCTAGGCTCGGGGAATTGCAAAAGTCTCTTCCCCTCTCTCGCCTTTCCTCCATTTTTCTTTCTTTCCTTCCTTCCTCCCTCCTTCCCTATCTTTCCCCCTACTCCCTCTCTTTCTCTTTTTAGTTTAAGCTATACTTTCTAGTTTTTCTATAAGGAACATATATAATTGTGTAGTTAAAATGAGGAAATAAGTTACCAAAAGCACTCATATCATAGATTTCTAAGAGACAGCTACATTTATGAGGGGGTCCACATGGTGCCCAGGCCCTCCATCTGACGAGGGCCCAAGTGACCTCCTGGGTCCTCAGTGAGAACAACTCTCTATCTGTCTATCCTCTCAGATAGTAAATCCTCTGGATCCTCTCGGGGCAGCATTTCAGGATTCCCCAGCTCCAGCCCCGGGTCCCAGAAGGTATTCTCAGACCACCTGCTATGGAGGTTCTCTGAAAAGTTTGCTTGAGGCCAAAACAGTGCGTGGAGGCAAATGTCAGTCAGAGAGTCTGGTTCGTCCTTCTGGATTCTCTCCTGGCCCTGCTTGGAACCAGTGAGGCCGCTGGAAGGCTAAGAACTTAGTCCCAGAAGAACAGCACCTGCCGAGGAGATTTTTACTCTTTCTTCTTCA
>SJYW01022900.1:22490-39121 GCA_006410735.1 Raphicerus campestris | reverse complement strand
GACCTTCCCCAATTCCCTACATCTGTCCCTGGATGCACTCTAAGTCCCTGCAGATTCTTCAGGGAAGGCACCTGCTGTGTTTCTTGCAGCTTCGGTGGCTGCTGACATCCTCGGCTTGTAGCTGCACCTCGCCAGTCTCTGCCACTGTCTTGACATGGCTTCTCCAAGTTTCCGTGTCCTTCCTTCCCCTGTGTGTCTCTCAGAAGGACACTTGTCACTGGGTTTAGGATTCACCCACATAATCCAGGATGATCTTGCCTTGAGATCCTTAGTTACATCTGCAAAGACCTTTCTTCCAAGTCAGGTCACATTCCAACATCCTAGGGATTAGGATGCGGATGTGTCTTTTGAGGGGACCACCATTCAGCCCTCATCATGAAGCTGCCTGTCCCTCTCCTGAGACCTTGACCCACTTTCCTGCTGCAGAATTTGGGCATCCTGGCTGACCTCCGTGGTCCTCACTGTGCCGCCAGCTGCTGTGAGTGCTGCTGTGTGAGCCCTGCAGCTCCTTCCTTGCCCCACGACTGGAAGGAGGTTGTCGGGGCCCAGCCCAGCTTCCCCCACCCATTCCAAGCCTTCATCCAGGCATGCTGGACCCAGATGCAACACAGGGGAAAGGCTGGTCAGCTGTGGAGAGGAGGGAAGACTATAAACAAAAATGGCCAAACCACAGTTCCCTTTGCAGGAGCAAAGGTGTCTGAGGGCAGCACAGGCATCCTTTTTGGCCAGAAGCCTTCATTTGCTCACTCACTCGTTCCTTGTGTGTCCTCTGTGTACTGGGCTGTGGACACTGGAGTTATAGGAGCAAAGCACAGCCTCTGCTTAGGGAATCATGTGTCCTCCCAGGGCACAGGAAACCAATAGTGTCTGGCACTGCAGCCTAGCTACCTGGGCTTCTTCCTCCAAACAAAATAACACAGGNGCTGTGGACACTGGAGTTATAGGAGCAAAGCACAGCCTCTGCTTAGGGAATCATGTGTCCTCCCAGGGCACAGGAAACCAATAGTGTCTGGCACTGCAGCCTAGCTACCTGGGCTTCTTCCTCCAAACAAAATAACACAGGTTTTCTATTATGACTGTGTTGGTATCAAGATGAATATAAATCAGGCTGCATCATATTTTTATCTTCTCCTTAAAAAAA
Organism: Raphicerus campestris; assembly: GCA_006410735.1. Taxonomy (NCBI): domain Eukaryota; kingdom Metazoa; phylum Chordata; class Mammalia; order Artiodactyla; family Bovidae; genus Raphicerus; species Raphicerus campestris. The sequence goes on along the minus strand of SJYW01022900.1, from coordinate 37,980 downwards.
TATTAAAATATTTTTGTAGGCTCCTATGAGTACCGTGGGTACCGAGCATAGTGTCTGCTGTGCCTCCCATTTAGTGGCGAGTAATAATGAGCAGGGGCTTCCTGGTGGCTCAGTGGTAGAGAGTCCACCTGCAATGTAGGAGATGCATGTTCGATCCCTGGGTCAGGAATATCCCCTGGAGAAGGAAACCACTCCAGTATTCTGGCCTCGGAAATCCTATGGAGAGAGGAGCCTGGCAGGCTACAGTCCATGGGGTCACAAAGAATCAGACAGGACTCAGCAACTAAAAACAACAATGATGAGCAAGGGAAGGGAGGGTGGTGTCAGTGGCCAGGCTCTCAGAAAGGGTGGTCAGGGGAAGGCGATGGGGTCACCATAGGGAAGAGCATTTTTGCCTGAAGAATTAGCATGTGCAAATGTCCTGAGGAAGGACTTGTTTGCCAGGCTGGAGANACCACTCCAGTATTCTGGCCTCGGAAATCCTATGGAGAGAGGAGCCTGGCAGGCTACAGTCCATGGGGTCACAAAGAATCACACAAGACTCAGCAACTAAAAACAACAATGAAGAGCAAGGGAAGGGAGGGTGGTGTCGGTGGCCAGGCTCTCAGAAAGAGTGGTCAGGGGAAGGCGATGGGGTCACCATAGGGAAGAGCATTTTTGCCTGAAGAATTACCACGTGCAAATGTCCTGAGGAAGGACTTGTTTGCCAGGCTGGAGAAACAGCAAGGAAGCCAGAGCAGGGTGACTCAGGCAGCAATGAAGGCAGCAAGGAAAAGGCTTTGAAAGCTGCAAAAGGGCCTTGCAACAGGGTCATGGAACGTGCTGAGAGCAAGAGGATGTGATAGGAAGACCGGGGCAGGGGCTTGGATGAAGCAATACGGGAGGGCTTCCCGGAGAAAGTGGCATTTTAATCTTTCCTGCCCCAGGTGAGCCTCTCCTTGCTCCTCATATGCAGAGGCTGAGGTGGGGTGAACACTCAGACCTGTCTGTCTTACTGTTGAGATGGAAGTAGCACCTGGTCTAGGTGACACACAGAGGCAGCTGAGAACAGGCTCACCACCCCTGGGAGAAGACCTTGGCTGCCTTCTGACAAATGTTTATTTGAGAAGGGGTGAATTCTCATTACACAGAGGGAGTGTGTGCTGGGCAGAGGGGCCTGGGGTCAGCGCCAACTCAAAGTCCAGCTCCCTTATTTAATCAGCTGTGGGGTCTTCCCCCTCAGGCAACCTCCCCTGCCCTCTCCCAGGACCCAGGCTTTCTCAGAGCCCCAGGCTGGAGGCCATCCATCTTTTCCAGGGATGTTCACAGTGACCTCTTCCAGACACGGTGTCCTCTGCCTGTGGATCAGGTCCTCCTGGCCCACATCCCTCCAGCATTCTGGCACCAGCCTCTCTTGGGCTTAGATTTGAGGAAATAAAAATAGAAGGGGAAAAACACAGAGCTCTCCAAAGTCTCTGGAGTCATGACAGCTGTTTGGACAGAGGCGAAGTGCACCTGGGCCAGGCGGGCAGTGCCTTCTTTCCTGGCGCTGGGTCCTTCCGACCCGCCCCCCCTTGGCCACGGTTCTCTGGGGGCAGAGGAGGTGGCCGAGTGGAGCCAGGTCTCAAGCCCCCCACTCCATAGAATGCAGGCCCGGGGCTGGCGCTGCCTCAGGGCTACAGGAATGGCAGCGTGGCCATAGTCATGTCCGAGCCCCGGTGGCCAGTGCTGCAAGACTGTATCGGCTACCCCCCGGGCATGTGGCCTGGCTGCCGCCCGGGACTCTGAGTGCTTCCATGTTGCTCTGGGTCGCCACGCTTCCATAGCTGGCCCTGTGTCCAGTGGACAGAGGGAGACCTTGGGAGCACTGCCCAATGTCTGATTCACCCTCTGCCACTGCCATTGTTCAGTGAAGACATCTATGCCTCTCTTTACAACTCTCTCTAGCCCTCCTCCTTCCCTCTCCCAGGGACCCTGTGGTTACACTGGGGCTCACCCACACAACCTAAGAAATCTCCCCATCTCAACATCCTCAGCTCTTTGCAAGGCAGGACATAATAAAAGATAAATATTTGGATTTGGTCTCTGGTTGCTGGCACACAGCTTGTAAGAGGCTTGGAATTTCCTGAGTGATGGGAAGAATAGGAAGTTTAGGTTTTTCATAACTGGCTCCTTTCAGCCCTACCTGAGTTTATGCAAATGAGCTAGCTACACTGAACAGAGGAAAGGACCCTGTGATTGGGGAGTTGGAACTCAGCCCCGCCCCTGACCGGGAGGAGGGCTGGAGAGCTTCCAGGTGAGTGAGTGCATCGAGGTACTGAAAAGGTGGCAATCAGGAGGCCTGGGGGCCACATGCTCCTTCCTTCCCTGCCATCTCCTTGTCCCGAGCATCTATTTCACGGGGCTGACCCTGAGCTATAGCCTTTATAATAAATGGGCTCAGTTCAGTTCAGTCGCTCAGTCATGTCTGACTCTTTGTGACCCCTTGAATTGCAGCACCCCGGGCCTTCCCAGTCCATCACCAACTCCCGGAGTTCACTCAAACTCATACCCATCGAGTTGGGGATGCCATCTAGCCATCTCATCCTCAGTCATCCCCTTCTCCTCCTGCCCCAATCCCTCCCAGCATCAGAGTCTTTTCCAGTGAATCAGCTCTTCGCATGAGGTGGCCAAAGTACTGGAGCTTCAGCTTTAGCATCATTCCTTCCAAAGAACACCCAGGGCTGATCTCCTTTAGAATGGACTGATTGGATCTCCTTGCAGTCCAAGGGACTCTCAAGACTCTTCTCCAACACCACAGTTCAAAAGCATCAGTTCTTCAGCTCTCAGCTTTCTTCACAGTCCAACTCTCACATCCATACATGACCACAGGAAAAATCATAGCCTTGACTAGACGGACCTTTGTTGGCAAAGTAATGTCTCTGCTTTTGAATATGCTATCTAGGTTGGTCATAACTTTCCTTCTAAGGAGTAAGCATCTTTTAATTTCATGGCTGCAGTCACCATCTGCAGTGATTTTGGAGAACCCAAAAATAAAGTCTGACACTGTTTCCACTGTTTCCCCATCTATTTCCCATAAAGTGACGGGACCAGATGCCATGATCTTCGTTTTCTGAATGCTGAGCTTTAAGCCAACTTTTTCACTCTCCTCTTTCACTTTCATCAAGAGCCTTTTGAGTTCCTCTTCACTTTCTGCCATAAGGGTGGTGTCATCTGCATATCTGAGGTTATTGATATTTCTCCCGGCAATCTTGATTCCAGCTTGTGTTTCTTTCAGCCCAGCATTTCTCATGATGTACTCTGCATATAAGTTAAATAAGCAGGGTGACAGTATAAAGCCTTGACGTACTCCTTTTCCTATTTGGAACCAGTCTGTTGTTCCATGTCCAGTTCTAACTGTTGCTTCCTGACCTGCATACAGATTTCTCAAAAGGCAGGTCAGGTGGTCTGGTATTCCCATCTCTTTCAGAATTTTCCACAGGTTATTGTGATCCATACAGTCAAAGGCTTTGGCATAGTCAATAAAGCATAAATAGATGTTTTTTCTGGAACTCTCTTGCTTTTTCGATGATCCAGCATAAGTTGTGACTGGTGATAGAAGCTAGGTCCGATGCTGTAAAGAGCAATGTTATGTAGGAACCTGGAATGTTAGGTCCATGAATCAAGGCAAATTGGAAGTAGTCAAACAGGAGATGGCAAGAGTGAACGTCGACATTCTAGGAATCAGTGAACTAAAATGGACTGGAATGGGTGACTTTAACTCAGATGACCATTATATCTACTACTGTGGGCAGGAATCTCTTAGAAGAAATGGAGTAGCCATCATGGTCAACAAAAGAGTCCAAAATGCAGTACTTGGANAAAATAAAGTCTGACACTGTTTCCACTGTTTCCCCATCTATTTCCCATAAAGTGACGGGACCAGATGCCATGATCTTCGTTTTCTGAATGCTGAGCTTTAAGCCAACTTTTTCACTCTCCTCTTTCACTTTCATCAAGAGCCTTTTGAGTTCCTCTTCACTTTCTGCCATAAGGGTGGTGTCATCTGCATATCTGAGGTTATTGATATTTCTCCCGGCAATCTTGATTCCAGCTTGTGTTTCTTTCAGCCCAGCATTTCTCATGATGTACTCTGCATATAAGTTAAATAAGCAGGGTGACAGTATAAAGCCTTGACGTACTCCTTTTCCTATTTGGAACCAGTCTGTTGTTCCATGTCCAGTTCTAACTGTTGCTTCCTGACCTGCATACAGATTTCTCAAAAGGCAGGTCAGGTGGTCTGGTATTCCCATCTCTTTCAGAATTTTCCACAGGTTATTGTGATCCATACAGTCAAAGGCTTTGGCATAGTCAATAAAGCATAAATAGATGTTTTTTCTGGAACTCTCTTGCTTTTTCGATGATCCAGCATAAGTTGTGACTGGTGATAGAAGCTAGGTCCGATGCTGTAAAGAGCAATGTTATGTAGGAACCTGGAATGTTAGGTCCATGAATCAAGGCAAATTGGAAGTAGTCAAACAGGAGATGGCAAGAGTGAACGTCGACATTCTAGGAATCAGTGAACTAAAATGGACTGGAATGGGTGACTTTAACTCAGATGACCATTATATCTACTACTGTGGGCAGGAATCTCTTAGAAGAAATGGAGTAGCCATCATGGTCAACAAAAGAGTCCAAAATGCAGTACTTGGATGCAGTCTCAAAAATGACAGAATGATCTCTGTTTGTTTCCAAGGCAAACCATTCAATATCATGGTAATCCAAGTCTATGCCCCAACCAGTAACACTGAAGAAGCTGAAGTTGAATGGTTCTATGAAGACCTACAAGACCTTTTAGAAATAACACCCAAAAAAGATGTTGTTTTCACTATAGGGGACTGGAATGCAAAAATAGGAAGTCAAGAAACACCTGGACTAACAGGCAAATTTGGCCTTGGAATACAGAATGGAGCAGGGCAAATGCTAATACTGTTTTGCCAAGAGAACGCACTGGTCATAGCAAACACCCTCTTCCAACAACACAAGAGAAGACTCTACACATGGACATCACCAGATGGTCAACACCGAAATCAGATTGATCATATTCTTTGCATCCAAAGATGGAGAAGCTCTATACAAGCAGCAAAAACAAGTCTGGGAGCTGACTGTGGCTCAGATCATGAGCTCTTTATTGCCAAATTCAGACTTAAATTGAAGAAAGTAGGGAAAACCACTAGACCATTCAGCTATGACCTAAATCAAATGAACGGGTAATAGTAAGTAAAGCACCTTGCTGAGTTCTGTAGCCCAGTGGTCTCGAAACTTTAGCAGTAGGGACCAGCTTTGTGGAAGACAGTTTTTCCACGGACTGAGGTGTGTGATGGTTTCAGGATGATTCAAGCACATTACATTTGTTGCGTACTTTATTTCTAATCTAATGCTGCCACTGATCTGACAGGAGGTACCAGTCTGTGGGCCGGAGACTGAGGACCCCTGCAAAAGTTATTCCAGCAAATTTTGAACCCAAAGAGGGGCTGTGGAAACCCCTGATTTATAGAAGTACAGGTGACAACCTGGGGTTTCCAATTGGTGCCTGAATCCTTAAACTCTGGGGTCTGTGCTCTCTCTGGGGAGATAGTGTTGGAATTGAATTGAATTGTTGATATCCAGAGATTTGGACAATAAAGAAGCCTGAGCACTGAAGAACTGGTGCTTTTGAATTGTGGTGCTGGAGAAGACTCTAGAGACAACTGGACAGCAAGAAGAGCAAATCAGTCCATCCTAAAGGAAACCAACCCTGAATATTCATTGGAAGGACTGATGCTGAAGCTGAAGCTCCTGATGCGAAGAGCCAGCTCATTGAAAAAGACTGATGCCGGGAAAGATTGAGGGCAGGAGGAGAAGGAGACAACAGAGGATGAGATGGTTGGATGGCATCACTGGCTCAATGGACATGAGTTTGAGCAAACTCCAGGAGACAGTGAAGGACAGGGAAGCCTGGTATGCTGCAGTCCACACAGTCACAAAGAGATGGACACGACAGTGGCTGGACAGCAAGAGATTTGGAAAACTGGTTGATGTGGAGAGAAACCACCCTCACCCTCCATACATTTGGTGTCAGAAGTGCTGTGAGGAAAAGTAGTCGATACAAACCAACATATGTCACACCTTCTATAAGGTGATATATTTGCCGCCTCCACGGCTTAGGGCCTGGCCATCTCTGGGGTTATCATCAGCCTCCTGTAACCCCTGCTAACCACCCCTCCCCTCACACATTCCACTCCAGGTGTACCACCCCACTTGCCAGTCTCCACATGCCGAGTGTGCATTCCTGCCTCAGGACCTTTGCACTGGCGGTGCCTGCTCCCCACCACCCCGCCCCCCCGCCATCCAGCCATGAAAGCTGTTCCTCCAGACAGCTGCAAACTGTTGCCTAAGCTCCTTCGGTCTTTGTCCCAAATCAACTTGCCTGCTAGCCTCCTCTAATGCCCGTGGGTGACTTGCAGTCTCTGCCCTGGCCCTCCCTGTCTTTTTTCGTGCTTGCTTTCTCTCTGTAAAGCTCATCACCACCTGACGAACTGAATGCTTCTCTTATTTATGTGGCTGTTGTCCATCTTGGACTCTAGGTTGCTGTGGTGTCCCCCATGCCCAATCCAAGGCTTGACACACAGCAGAGCTCCCTTGACGTGGTTTAGTGAATAAATGTCTTTAATGTTGTTAACAAGCTGGGAATGAGGAGACTTGGGTTCTGTTCCTGGTAGGTGAGGACTTTAACCCTAGCCCCTAGGGCCTGGCAGTTCAGATCAAGATCAGATTGGGGGCTGTCTGTCAGCTCCACCTGATTGTCCTCTTCAGCATTTGGGTCACAATTTGGGATCATCCGTGAGATGTTTTCTCAGGAGTGCCCAGGAGCATGTGTTAATGGAGCGTTGAAAGTGATCCTCTGATTTTCATCCCCAACCCTGTAATTCCTTCCTCTCTTCCTGCTCTGGGAAAGGAAGGGACTGGGGGAGATTAAGAAGGATGACTCTGACCTCAGATCCATCTTCTTCCAAACTCACGTCATTATTTAATGCCATGAGCTGACTAACAGACTAAATAATTTCCAAGAAAAGCTTGTGCCTGTGTGTAGGGTGGGAGTGAGGGACAGTGAGGGGTGAGGGTGGGGGTAAGATGTTGTCACAACTTGCTCAGAGGCCCATGCCCTTGTCCTTGACACTTGTGTGTACATGTCCAACTTATTGAAGTTAAAGTAATGCTGAATAAAAATGGTTTGGATAGCTAAAGCCAACAGAGAAACTACATATCTGAGCTCTGACCCTTCTAACTGAATCCAGATCTGATCAACTTCAGAATGTTTTAGCAGAAATCATTTTAGGCCTTTTGTCCAGCTCAGAGTTTGGAAGCAATGACTTTGCCCCTCCACGTGGCAACCCACTTGGCCTGTGGGTAGGGAATGGGGCCATCCAGGGGGAGATGGAGAGTTGTTCTAAGCAAATGCCTTTCCCGAGCGTCTTTGGGTAGAATGACTTTCCAGCTCAGCAGAGCCTCTCCAGCCCTTCAAACAAGCACTGGTCTTTGTTCCATTCTTGTTTTGCGTGTTGATGAAGGCAAGGATGACAGATGACCTGGGCCTCCATCCCAGCCTGTCCTTCTGAGTGGTCCCTAAAATAATACCATTAGTGGGGCCAAGCAGAGGTTCCTTATCTTCAGAGGGGCCTGGTGATAACCCTGAGTGGGGCTTCTCGGATGCCCAGGGCCGAGACAGGGCAGCGGCCGTGACCTTGATGGGGTCTTTGCTTCCCGGGGGCCCAGTGACATTCCAGGGGTATAAATAGTCCGGCGGGCTGGAGGCCTGCGTGTGCAGGCATGACATCAGCAGAGTCTGTCATGCCTGGTCTGTGACACCCATAGAGAGTCACGTGTTTATAGAGACCTGCTACAGCTCCTGCCCACATATCCTCAGCCAGACAGGGCCTGTGAGTGCCAGGGATGCAGGGTGGACTCATCTAGGTAGCATTTCTTCCCAGCCTTTGCTTAGCTGTGACCTCCTGTCCCTACCACTGCTCACCATCAGTGTCATTCCTTAAGCCTTTCTCTGGCTGCCTACGACTCATCCTCAGAATGCTCCTTTGGTTAACAGTGATTATTCCTGATCCCAGATTTGAAAATAAAGAACTGCATATGGGAAGAGGTAAAACATCACCCACCTATTCCATGCTGTCCTCTGCCTGGGTATAAGCACTGCACACACTTCCGTACCTCTGTTCTGTGGACAGATGTCTGACCAGTTCTTTCAACATCCAGCCCTTACAAGGACTGCTTCAGCTTCAGCTCTGCCTCTGTGCCAGACACTGTTCTGGAAACAGAGCACAGAGTAGGAGGAAGACAGACAGCCTCCTCTTCTCCTGTGCTCACAGGCGAGGAGGCAAAGCAGAGACAACACAATCAACCAATGGAAGCAGACAAGCAAGGGACAACCCACCAGCCAGAGAAAGCAACCCCCAGAGAGATAGTGACGGGGCCCATACAGAATTCATGGGGCCGTGATGGTGACATTTCAGTTGAGATGGGGTAATGAGGGGTCACTATCAGCCTGGTCCCCACAACCCTTGGACAAGGGAAACATGATCAAGATTATATGCCTGTTATTTTCAGTTTTCTACTGAAGTATGATAGCTATGCAGGATATTCACAATATGAACAAAAAGTGAGTCTCTGCACCTGAAATCAATCAAGCAATAGGATCATGATCCTTAGAGGTGCTGTTCACATCATCACCCCACCTCCCAGAGTAATCATTGCCTGAAAAGCTCACTCCATAGGTTGGTTTTGCCAGTTTTGGAAAGTTATACAAACAAAATAGTATTCTTGTTCCACAACACTGGCCTCTTTTTCTCAACACTATGACTCATCTTGCTGGGCTTAGTTGCAGTTTGTTTCATTTTCGTTGCCATATAATATTGAATTGTGTGACCATCCATCCTACTGTTGATGGGCATTTGGTAGTTTCCAGTTTCTGTTTAATTAGAAAATGCTGCTGTGAATGCTCTTAACTCTGGTAGGTCTCCCACAAGGAACGGGCTTGCAGAGCTGGGGCACGGGATCTGTGAATCATCTGCTCTGGCTGATCCTGCCAGGTGATTGAAGCTACATTCTCCCCACCAGTGGTTAAGAATCCCATTTTTTGGACACCCTCACCAATATTTGATATATCTTTTTTTTTCCTTTTATGTATGCTGGTGAGCTATTCCGCTGAATTTTGAATTTGGTATTTTGAATTAATTTTTAATTGATTTAAAGTTAATTTGAACTAATATTTAATTCAAAATTAATTTTAATTAATTTTTTGAGAGGGATTCACAATCACACAAAAGTATCTAATGTTCTGCTCACTGACTGTTCTAAAGGAATGAATGTAATCATTCAGGCTAGAGTTCAGTTTGCTTATTAGGAAGCCCACCGGGTCTGTCGTGAACACTGGTTCCACCAGGACAGCTGTTGGAAGGAGAGTGATGTATTTATTGACTTAGGATTTATAGATGGACTGCTTCCCAAAAAAGGTTTGCTGGGAAGCTTCACAAAAATGTAAATTCATGAAAAATAGGAAGATTTGAAATAAAATTTGAGTAAGAGATTTTTTTTTTATATTTAAAAAAATAGGTAGTGACATTAACAATGGCAGACACCTGGCACTGGCTGACACACAAACGTTTGAGGGGCCGCCTTGTGGGATCTGCGCGAGATGCTGACCCCAAGGAAGGCAGGGCAGAGAGACAGAAAAACTGGGCTCTTGCAGGGATGACCAACCGGCCCAGTGTGCCTGGGACAGACAGCTTTCCCTGGAGTGTGGCTACTTCTGGGCTAAAACTGAAAATGTCCCAAATTGGGTTCCATAGCCATCCTAGCCCTTGGTGATGTCACTTGAGCTGCGGAATCCAGCTGTGCTTGAAAGCAGATCACCCCACCACCCCCTGTTTTGCAGATGTATACAAAATCAATTCCTTCTCTTCCTTCTCTTACCCATAGAAAACTCTCCTTTTATTACTTATTAAATTTAGCTTCTGTTTGTGCAGAGGTAAATAAAGAGCTAATCTATAATACTAGATTTGTAATAAAGATCAGCTCTGACCTACCCACCTCTTTAGCACCAGCTCTTACCTACAGTGGGGATACAGAAAAATTGAATACTCATCACATTGAATTTTATTGTTATGGGGACGTGGCATCTTGAATCTGGACATTAGTGCCTTCTAGAAGAAACTACTCTTTCTTTTAACTCTTTTAGCTCTTTCTTCTCATATATGAAAGTGAAAATGAAAGTGTCAGTCACTCAGTCGTGTCTGACTCTTTGAGACTCCATGAACTGTAGCCCTCCAAGGCTCCTCTGTCCATGGAATTCTCAAGCAAGAAAACTGGAGTGGGTTGCCATTCCCTTCTCCAGGGGATCTTCCCAACCCAGAGATCAAACCCGGGTCTCCTGCATTACAAGCAGATTCTTTACCATCTGAGTCATACCATTATTTAAAACTTATTTTCACCTTTTTGGCACAGTTTATGGATGGAGCAAAGAAAACGTAGGTTCAGTTCCCTGGGTTCACCAGGAATAGGATGACCAAATCATTCTGCTTTGGACAGGACTTTCTTGGTTTTAAAAACTGGAAGTCCTACATCCCAGGAAATCCCTGAGTCCTGGAAAAACTGTCTTTCTCCAGCTGCAGCTTTGAAGTCTTCTTCACCCTGTCAATTGTCTGAATTCATCTGAGTTTCATGTTCCCTGAATGGGCACCGAAAGTGCTCTGGCTTGTCCAGACGGTGGTCTTCACGGCCTCAGAGGATGACGCAGACTGAATCACTCATATCACAGACAGTCACAAGTGTCTGGAGAAGTCCCTGTATTTCTGGAAACCCCAAAGATAAACGGCAGGCATGACTATCATTACTGAAATTGCTGGCTGTGGCAGAGACGTGCAGGTCCAGTGGCCTCCCGGAGGCTCAGCCCCCGCCTGCACAACCTCTGTAATTACGAGAGAGCATTTTAAATTGTTCCAGTCCAAACAAGACCTGGAAATGCAGAGAGCAGGCTGGTCATTAGGGCTGGAGATGAACAGTCTCCATGGAAGAGCTTGGAAGGGCTTACTCACAACCTAGCAGAGCTGGAAGTAATGTTCTCCCTGTCTCTAGAGCAGCAGCCTGTGTAGATGGAAGAGGAGTCAGCAGGTCTTCCTCTGCACCCCAGTCTCATCCCTGGGCACAGACACAGGCAAGGTGCCTTTTTGCTTGGTCACTGCTACTCTGTAAGTTGCTTCTTCCCTGGTGGCTCAGAAATAAAGAATCCACCTGCCATGCAGGAGATGCAGGAGATATGAGTTCAATCCCTGGGTGGGGAAGATCCCCTGGAGAGGGGCATGGCAACCCACTCCAGTATTCTTGCCTGGAGAGTTCCATGGACAGAGGAGCCTGGCAGGTTACAGGGTCATAAGGAGTCCGACATGACTGAAGTGACTGACCACACATATATACACCCTCTACTCCACCAACTACACATGCATTTGGATAAGCTAGCATTTAAAACTAAAAAGTAAATATTTGTATGATAACTTGAGCTTGGCAGTCACTCACACTTTAGAGTAAGTTAACTCCCATGAAGAGCAAGCAAAGTGCAACACAAGGCAGTCGGTAGAGGGCAGGCAGAAGGGTGACTGGTGGGGAGCATGGACCAAAATGTGTGCCTTGATGATACCCCTCCGATTAAGTCCCACCACCACCCACTTATTGGCTGTGTGTTATCTGGCTTCCTCGAGCCTCAGTTTCCTTAACTGCAAAATGGATATAATTATTAGCATCTACCTCATAGAGCTGGTGTGAAAATTAAAAAGAAAAATAAATATCATGTGCTTAGCACATTGGAGTATGGAACATCATAAGCACACGATGACTGGTGTTATCATTGCTGTTATTACAGTTATCAGGCTTATCATTTCTTCGAGGACCCACCTGACTCAAGGTAGAAATTATCCCCACCCTGGTGTAGATTGCCACTACCTGAGACGGCAGGTACAGGAAAGAGCAGGTCTTTAGCCAACCTTCAGCCAAGTGAGACCACAGTTAATTGGAATCCTGGTTCCCCAGGCACTGATACGTTGACACCTAGTAACAAATGAGGACCAAGCAAGGACTTGCCCAGCAGGTCCTGTGGGAGGGAGGAGGCTGGCCAGTGTGGAAGCGTATCTACCTGCCTCCATCTCCCCAAGGTGATGCTCCAGGCTTTGTAACAGCACAGGTGCTATAAGATGGTCCAATCAGGCTTCCTGGGTCCTGACCTCAGAGGAGAACCAGACCAGAGTATCACAGCAAGATTCCAACATCGAGGGGTCATGGAGAAAATTTCTGATTATTTGAGCGTTTATTTTATTTCACCCAGGGTCCTTCTCCCTGGGTGAGGGAGAAGCATGTGGCACATCCCTGCATTCCTCCATTTGTCTAACAGACAGCATGCTGGACTCCCAGTTTCAAAGGAACCAAAAGAGCTGACAGTCTTCTGGGGGAGGCTCACAAGTCCAAGGCTGTCACATCACCGTCTGAGAGACAAACCCCTTAGTTCTTGTTGAAGTAAGGGAGAGATCGATGGGGGACGGAGAGAAAGAATGAATGAATGAATGAGCTAAAATGGCGGTTGTGGGTGGGGTAAGTGCAGGTTTGGTGGAAGCCCACAGGGCTTAAGTACCAGAACTATCACAACTGCCAAGACTTCCCAAGTCGGGTCAGTCCCTCCCTCTCCCCCTCCTGTGCCTCCTGCTTTGCCAGTTCCTCTGCTTTTATCTATTCTCCCATTTCTATTTCACAGAAGCCCAGGAATAGGCTGAGCACTTTATAGAGCAGGAAAGAAGGAAAATATTGAGCAAGCGAAATTTAAAAATCTTCTTTAGTGGTGGTGGTTCTGGGGTGCTTAGGTAAAAGAAGGAGCATTCAAACATTTACTGAGTTGTGTCTCTGTCATAAACACCTGCCAAATATTTTGAGCCATTGCTTAATGTTCCTTTTGCCTTTTCTTCCTGCCTGGAATGTGGGTGTGATGTCTGGAGGTACAGCAGCCATTTTGTAGCTATGAAAGTAGCCACAAACATGCTGATGAGAGGAGAAATGGGAAAAGATAAGAAGAGAATCAGAGGGTCAGAGATGGACACACACAAAAACTGGGGGAAGAAAGAGGGGTAAGAGGGAGAAAGAGAAAGGAGAAGAGATGCCCCCAGCTAAGTCACCACAACATAATTGAATGTTGACTCCTCTGGGGAGTCCCATATCTGGGCACCAGTCTCCTCAGCCTGCTGTCATCTGCAGCCTGAACCAAGGCAAGAAAGCTGTGCACCTCCTGATAAGGTCAGAAAGCTGTCCCTGCCCTGGGGAGAGATTGGAGGTTCCATATCATGTGTTCCACCAGACTCCTGATGACCAGTTTCTGCTGCAGATCACAGGATGAAGTCTGCAGCAGGAAAGATTCCTCTTAGTTGGTGTATTTATTCAGGGCTTCTCCCTGGAGGACTTGGCAGCAGATGTGTTTTCCTAAAGATGAAGAATAAACAGGGAGAATCCAGAAGGGGTGTGGCACAGGTCTGGCACTCAGGCAGCCAGGACTGTGTGTGTGCGTGTGAATGTGAGTGTGTGAGCATGTGAATGTGAGTGTGTGCGCACATGCATGTGAGTGCTGTGCTGTGGTCATCATTATAACAGCCACTGTCCAGCACTTTGGAATTTAAAAAGCACCTTTTAAGTGTAATTAAATATTTCCTGGAGTAGGAAATGGCAACCCACTCCAGGATTCTTGCCTGGAGAATCCCATGGACAGAGGAGCATGACGGGCTACAGTCCATGGGGTTGAAAAGAGTCGGACATGACTGAGTGACTAATGCTCTTAAACATAACATCCCTACAACTCACCCACTTAAAGCACACAAGTCAATATTTTGAGTATATTCACAGAGTTTTGCAATCATCACCACAATCCTAGCAATTGGTTGAGCTATGGTTTGCGCCCAGGCCCTCTGTATCCACAGCCTGCAATCCCAACCCCTGCAGGGCATGCTCCCTCGGGCTCCTTTACTGGCAGTGGTGACCCCTGACCAACAAGCCTGAGTTCTCAGTGCCATCCTGGACCTGCCAACATCACTGCTGCTCTCGCCTCTGGTCCAGGCTCCATGCCTGCAGATGGAGGTGGCTCTATGGGGCTTGGGTTTTTATCAGCGTGCTGTACACTTCCTCAGGCCCCACCCACTCTGGCCTGGGCTCCCACCACTTTGATGTGGTTCCTGTTTCCCGTCCTGCATCTGCCCTGCACATGGAGGGCCAGGCATCAGAGCCTACCCCCTACTCCCATCCCAACCCATATCCCCTTGGCTACTTCTCCAAAGCTGTTCACAATCCCAGCATCTTCCAGATTCTGTCCTCCCGCCTGGGGCTCTGCATTTGAAGAGGCTTGGGAGTCTGGGCTTGTAGGCAGCACCTGCACCTGCCTGCTCTTGAAGAAGAACAGAGCTGGTCTTCACTTTGGCTGCAGCCAAAAGTTGCAAGTCGGCAAAGAGCCATTTAAATGTGCCTCTTGCACTGGCCCCAGCCCAGCGTCTAAAGGGACAGCATTCACCCAGTGGGACAGCCAGCACCACACTCAGGCTGTGTGTTCCTAAATATTTTGAAAAACATTTAAAAGTGGAGGTGGTATACTGGTGCAGGGCATGAGTCTCTAGGGACAATACAGGGCCACGCCACGCACCCACAGACCCCAGCCACCAGCCACAGGCCATGGTGGAGGATCAGGGAGCGCCTCCATGTGGATGCCTTCTGGGTTTGGGTGCCTGGGTTTGAATCCAGTTCCTACTCTCAGGGCTGTGTGCCCATAGCTGGTGACAGAACCCCAAGTCTTCAATTTTGCATCTAAATCTGCTCATGGGTAGTACTCTCCTCTCAAGGGTACTTGAAAGATTAAGCTAAATAGTATATTCTGTTAGCACTCAGCATAGAGTCAGCACCCAAAACCATAGTGTTACATACAAACTTAAAATAAACAGGGGTATCTGTGCTGAAGTGTGACCTCCTTTTTTGCTGTGGTTTTAGCTTTGTTTTGATGTGGACCATTTTTTAGTCCTTATTCAATTTGTTACAAGACTACTTCAGCTTTATATATATATTGTACAGGAGACAGGGATCAAGACCATTCCCATGGAAAAGAAATGCAAAAAAGCAAAATGGCTGTCTGTGGAGGCCTTACAAATAGCTGTGAAAAGAAGAGAGGTGAAAAACAAAGGAGAAAAGGAAAGATATAAGCATCTGAATGCAGAGTTCCAAAGAATAGCAAGAAGAGATAACAAAGCCTTCTTCAGCCATCAGTGCAAAGAAATAGAGGAAAACAACAGAATGGGAAAGACTAGAGATCTCTTCAAGAAAATTAGAGATACCAAGGGAACATTTCATGGAAAGATGGGCTCAATAAAGGGCAGAAATGGTATGGACCTAACAGAAGCAGAAGATATTAAGAAGA
>SJYW01022896.1:32152-79961 GCA_006410735.1 Raphicerus campestris | reverse complement strand
GTGTATGGGCTTCAGCAGTTGCGACACTCAGGCTCAGTAGCTGTGGTGCATAGGCTTAGCTGCTCAGCAGCGTGTGGAATCTTCCTGAACCAGGGATCGAACCTGTGTCCCCTGCATCAGCAGGCAGATTCCTGTCCACTCCACCACCAGGGAAGTCCTAAAATTATTGTTTTTTAAATAGTAAGAATTGGTGGAGGAGGGGGAGACTGAAACCTTTTATTCTTTCTGAGGACCAGAATAATTCTTTTTGTTTTGATTGAGGATCAGAAAATTAATAAATATGTATTAGATTGGATTCTGTAAGGTCAAAGTCAAACAGCATTAAGATAATGAGAACAACAACAAAAAGCATAGTTGGGAGCGGCTCTTAAGTGGTAAGTTTGTCGTTGTCTGGAAAGAAAAGCAGGAATTCTGAAATAAGTTTCTCTTATCTTTTCTAGGGAGGTAGTGAGCGTGGCTTCAACTATGTGAGGACTAGCCCTGCCTTATTTCTTTTGAATTCACCAATTTGAGATATTTACTATAGACTACCTAAATCGACTCCATTTTTCTGCCTAATTGAACCATATTTGCCCACCTTTGTTGGAGCCACTTCCTGCCACTGTAAACATACTTATAAGCCCTTATGATCATTGTTGTCTGATATTTATTTATAGATATTTATTTGCTTGGCTGCATAGGGTCTTAGTTATGGCATGTGGGATCTTAGTTCCCTAACCAGGGATTGAACCTGCATCCCCAGCATTACTTCAGTATTCTGGGCTGGAGAATTCCATGGGCTGTGTCATCCATGGCGTCACAAAGAGTCGGACACAACTGAGTGACTTTCACTTTCCCCGGGATCGCAAGGTGGATTCTTACCCACTGGACNGTATTCTGGGCTGGAGAATTCCATGGGCTGTGTCGTCCATGGCGTCACAAAGAGTCGGACACAACTGAGTGACTTTCACTTTCCCCGGGATCGCAAGGTGGATTCTTACCCACTGGACCACCAGGAACTTCCCTCATTCTTGTTTAAAACCAGCACTAAACAAAAATAGCAACAAAGGTTCTATCAGAACATAGTCAGAATACCCAAGACAGCTAAATAGTCACTGGTGGCTTTTGGGAGAAGCCAGCAGGGAACTGGATGTGAGTTTAAGAGTCTGGAGGATCAGGTCTTTATCCTCTTTTCTGCCCTGTGATGCTGCGGGTGTTGCTTTTTAGTTTAACTCCTCAGTTTATACTCGTCTGTAAAATGGTAAAATAATGGCACATACCTTATAAAAATTACCATGTAATCCTTCAGGATTAAATGAGGCAACACCTCTAAAGTCTCTTGCATTCCTTCCATTTCATAGTTAGCATTTGATTAAAGAAATATAAGCTGCTGTTCTTGTTGTTACGGACCCGTAGTGTTAGTCACTCTGTTGTGTCCAGCTCTGCAACCCCATGGACTGTAGCCCACCAGGATCCTCTGTCCATGGGATTTTTCAGGTGTGGATACTGGACTGGGTTGCCATTTTCTCCTACCGGGGTCTTCGCGACCCAGGGATAGAACTCGAGTCTCCTGTGTCTTTTACGTTGGCAGATGGGTTCTTTACCCACTGAGCCACCAGGGAAGGCCTTACTAACCTATAGGCTGAATTCACAAGGTTCTTTACTTGGCTTTCCACCCTTGGACCTCTCCTTCTGTCCGAATTAATGTAACTGTTCCAGGTCCTATTCCTCTAGAGACCTAGTAAGTTAGTAACTTGCCAATTCTGATGATCTATATGGCAATTGTTTAAGCTATAATCAGTCATTTTGAATCTTTACATCTAAGAGATATTTGCATTTTTAAGCAATGAAGACACTTTTTTAAAAAGCAGTTTTAGGTTCTGTTTACACTTTTACATGAAAATGTATTTGCAATTTTAAAGGTGAAGTTCTTGTTGAAAAGTATACCTTTATCTGCAGACGAGGGTAAGGAAATTTTTCTAAAGTCATGGTCTACTTTGACAAGGTGAATCCCTGCCTGCTTCTAGGAAGCAGTCACTCTGAAATAGCTTTCACTACTTAATTGTACTATTTTTGTCATCTTGGCTTTGCCCTGACACATAATTTATAATTTATCATGTAGCTATTTCATTATGTAGTACTGATTTAAAACTACATTAGAGCTTTAGGAAATAAGACAACTGTGTTTAGCATTAATACATAATACATTAAGGAGTAATTATTTTTTGTGTGTGCATGAACCTGGAAATTGCTGTAGTATAGAAAGTTTTTATTTGACTCTGGTGCTATCTCACCCTTAATTATATAATAAATAATACATTTCTTACTGGTAACACTTGTTTTTCAATCTTTTATATGGAACATTAGAAGGAAAAAAAATGTCTTCACTTTCATCTTAGAGATTTTCTGTACCTGTAGCATCACATAAATATGTGAATAAAGGCCCAAATGTCCAGATATTTTTTCTTTTTTTTAAATTATAGTTGGTTTACAGTATTAGGTTCAGGTGTACAGCAGAATGATTCAGTTATATATACATATATATTTTTTCAGATCCTTTTCCATTACTGGTTATTATAACGCATTGAATAGAGTTCCTTGTGCTGTACAGTAAATCTTTGTTGGGACTTCCCTGGCTGTCCAGTGATTAAGACACCATACTTCCAATGCAGGAGGCACAGCTTCAGTCCCTGGTCAGGGAACTGAGATCCCAAAGGCTGCTTGGCAAAAAAAAAAAATAATAATAATAAACTGGTAAATCTTTGTTTATCTAATTTATATATAATTTTGTGTATCTGTTAATCCCATACTCCTAATTTATCCCTCCCCATTTTGGTAGCTGTAAGTTTGTTTTCTGTGTATATGAGTTTATTTCTGTTTTTAAAATGATTTTTTTTAGATGCCACATGTAAGTAATATTATATAATATTTGTCTCATTCTTTCTGACTTACTTCACTTAGTGTGATGATCTCTAGTTCCATCCATGTTGTTGTAAATGACAATATTTCATTCTTTTTTATGGCTGAGTAATATTGTACTGTGTGTGTGTGCACGTGCGCACGCACACGCATGCATATGCGTGTGTATACACACCACATCTTTGGACACTTTGGTTGCTTGCATGTTTTAGCTATTGTAAATTGTGCTGCTGTGAACATTGGGGTGCACGTATGTATCCTTTCAAATTAGAGTTTTCATCTTTTTCGAATATATGTTCTGCCCAGTTGTGGGATTGCTGTGTCATATGGTAGCTCTGTTTTCAGTTTTTTAAGGAACCTCCATACTGTTCTCCATGGTGGCCGAACCAATTAACATTCCCGCCAACACTGTAGGAGGGCTCGCTTCTTTCCAAATACTCTCCAGAATTTATTGTCAGTAGATTTTTTGATGATGCCATTTGACTGTGTGTGAGGTGATACCTCATTGTACTTTTGCAAATCTTATTTCTTAAGCTAACTCAGAGGAGCCCACAGGTGTGTTATAAGTGATTAATACAGCCACTTGAGACTTCTCCAGAGTTCTGCCTCCCAGAGATAGATCTGATCCACTTCCACCTGACCCTTTCTTATCAGTCTGTTAATGAAAGCAGTCCTGCCAGGAGGAGTGTTTAAAGTATCACCAGCTCAGCCTTTTACTGTTGGTATAAGCCCCAGAAATGGTGATCTGGGAAGGAAGAGTTTCCATTTAGCCTTTCCCATTCATTCTAATAAGCATTCAGAGCCGTAGAAGTGGGAGAGGATAGGTTTTTTTGGTTTGCTTATTACCTGCCTAGGTGGGCCCTTCCTTGGTTCAAGCTATTCTCTTGGCGCTCGTGAAAATTTGCTCAAGCTTCTCAATTTCTGTTTTCATTCATAATCAGAAACGTTTTATGTTTTGTATTCCGTGTGGCACTTACTTCTTTTGAAAGAACGCTGAATTTGGTCTGTGCATGACTTTACATGTTCCTCATTCACTGCCTTCGCATCTCCTTCTAGTATAAAATATTCTTAAGAAATTCAAAGCATGCCTCACTGATAAGAAAAATAATCTTTTTGATAGAGGACTGGGTAAGTGTGAATGTGAAAGTTAGATGTTTGGTGTTGATTGTTTTGAAAGTGCTAGCTTTTGTTTCTGTTTTGCGATAAGATGAAAATATTTGCGTACAAGACAAGTCAGCTGATTGGTATGTTTAACATTTATTCAACCTTGAGACTGTGTTTGGGAACTTTCTTCAGCTTCTGTATCCCTTGATTTCTAGGCTCTTGTTTTTGAATCTTGACCTGAATTGGACAAGGGTCACTACTAGAATGATGTGTATGATACTTTTAAAACATACAAACTTTCCTAAGAGCGCTTTATTTCTGTTATCAGATACCACACTTGTCTCTTTTCCTTTTCCTCACAATATACCTGTCTACATTTGGAATGGATTATTCATTCATTCATAAGTGCATTAATGTACCAGGTGCTTACTGAATAACCTTCTAAGTGTACCAGTCATAATGCAGAAGGCCACAGGACTCAAGGACTAATAAGGTTTGGTGTGTGTTTTTGTCAGGCGGGAACCACTATTCATCATAGACGGTGAAAGTCCATACAAGAGGTAACCAGGGCTACCCTGAGAAGCACATGACTGGGAGTTTTAGAAAGTGAAAGTGAGAGTCGCTCCGTTGTGTCCAGCTCTTTGCGACCCCATGAACTATTACAGTCCAGGGGATTCCAGGGAATTCTGCAGGCCAAAATACTGGAGTGGGTAGCCTTTCCCTTCTCCAGGGGATCTTCCCAACCCAGGGATTGAACCCAGGTCTCCCGCATTGCAGGTGGATTCTTTACCAGCTGAGCCACCAGGGAGGCCCCTTGGAGTTTTAGACAAGCTACCAATTATCCCATAGTAAGATTAGGTAATTTAGAACTTCTCTCTTTCCTAGCAGAAATTCTGCCTCCACGGAAAAGAATTTTGCTCTTTCTCCAGGGATTTCACTACAGGCTTAAAACTCAAGAAATGGAGATGCCCCTAGTATTTGAAATCGTTAAAAATGATGTCTTTTCCCTTCAAAGGTTGTGTTCACTGAGTCAGAATTAAGCAATACTCTCTTTGGTTCCATCTGTTCTCTCAGACCACATGAAAAATGTTAAATACGTTCTCAGTCCACCAGCCGACTATAAAGAAGCCCCTCGGGGGCTTGTTACATTGTACCTGAATTACATGTATGTTTTTCTGCCTTGTCCTGTTGTTTGTCCAGCTCCTACATGTGTCTAGCATAGAGCTGAAGGTCGGTAATGCTTGTTGAATGAATCAGATGTTGCTAGACTGGAGCCATGTCTAGTATACACTTTTCCTCTGGAGGAGCTAGAATGTGAACTGTAAGCATCCCATATGGATAGGGGCAAGCTCCTGGGGGCCCTAGAGTGAGAGAGAGTCTGTGTTTCTACCCAGAGAAACCCATTCATTACTCATCATTAGTCTTCCTGGGTTGAACAAGTAGAGGAAGCCTGCGTGCTCTAGGCTGTTTCTTGTCCTATTCTAGACAAGATAGTTGGGCTTTTTATTTTCCCTCCTGAGCACTCCTGTTAAAATATTTGTATTTTTTCCTTTGTTTACAGCAAAGCCAGGACTCTATTTGAAAAAAATGCTGCCCCGATTTTACACTTATCTGGCATGGATGTTACTATCGTTAAGGTAAGAATTGCTCTAGAGTATTGATTTTATCCAAGCCACCCCTCCTTATAACATATCTAGGTCTCTTGACTTCTTAGCAGAAATCGTTTATCACGTAAGGAGGTAAGAACAGAGAAATCAACGTTGTGTTCTTCTTCTGATAATTAATACAATTATATTGTTTTTCCCAACCTCTCTGAGCTTTTCATTTTCAAAATAAGATTAAATGGAGCCATAAACTTGGTTCCTTTCCTCTGAAAGATAGGACTTGGAACTCTTGTCTCTTACAAGATAAAAAGTTGTTATAGCTGTAAGAATTCTTCTGATTCTTAAAAAAAAAAAAACAACAAACTTCGAGTAATTAATTTCTTGGCAGACAGGTAAACATTTTCTTTCTGGTAAGGAATTATCTCTGGTGAGGAATTTTAAGTGGTAAAGCTTTAGAATTTTCAAGATTTGGATATGAAGAAAGGGGATAAAAAATAAATGAGAGGGAATTGTGTCCTTCAGAAGGTGCCTCAAGGCCCCACTTTGTTGACATTAAGTGCTTTGTATATGGTGTGTACATAGTGTATGTATTTGGTAAAATCACTGTGTTACCTGTTTTTAAGTCTGTGGTTTACTGATTTTTAATAATAGACACTTTCATTAAATCTTAGAGGTTGAATGGTCATTTAGTCCAATTGACCGTGCAGTGCTGAACTCCACCTTGTCTGAGACATGGTCTTCCAGTTGTCTGCCTGCAGGGATGGGAGAGAGGGGAAGAACACTGACGTTTATTTTAGAACCTGTAATGTATACTGCAGACTCTACGTATAAGAGGGCTGAGAATGGTCACTTAAGACTGATACCATTTATCCCTGAAATGTTTGGTTGAACTCAAAAGTAGAACCACCCGGGCTTTCTTTGAAGGGAAATTTTTTTGTACGTGTGTATTAAATTTCTTTAGTGTCTGTAGAAGTACATCAAGACGTTCTATTAATATTAGTAAGCTTAAAATTTTGAAAGGAATTTGTGCATTTCATCGAAGTTTTCAAATTAATAGGCAGGAAGTTGTTCATAAAATCTTCCTTTAAATTTCTGTTCCATCTGAAATCATTGGCACGCTCAGTATTGTTTATTGTTTATCCATACCATGTTTTTTTTTGCCTCCTAGTCATGTGAGAGCTGTGTCAGTTTAATCCTTGCCAAGAACCATTTTTTGGCCTGTTGAGCCCTTTATTTATGTTTGTTTCATTAATTTGCAGTCTGTTTCCTTCATTCTACTTTCTTTGGATTTTTTTTTTTTCTGCTTCTGCAGTTCTGACGTTTTGAATATTTATTTCATTAATTTTCACCCTTCTTTCCTAGCATTTGCTGCTTTAGCTACATCCTAGAAGTTTTGATATATTTTCATTATCATTCATTTCTAAATGTTTTCTAATTTTCATCATGATTTTTGTTTGACCTGTGAGTTATTTAGGCATGTTTTAAAATTTTCAAAACTTTTCCACCTCTTTTTGTTAATCATTTCTGATTTAATTGTGCTGTAGTCAAAGAATGTAGTCTATATAATTTTAGTAAATTTGTTTTATGGCCTAGCATGTGGTTTGTTTTCATAAATGTTTTATGTATGCCTGAAAAGAACAGGTATCAGTTATTGGGTACCATGTTCTATATATGCCCAGTAAGTCAAGTCTGTTAATTGTGTAGCTCAAAACTTATGATGTCCTTACTGTTTTAATCTGTTTTAACTATAGATTATTCAGAAAGAGGTGTTAGAAATATCCAGCTGGATAGATTTGTCTATTTCTCAATGTAGTTTTATCCACTTTTGCTCTTTTATATTTTAAGACTATATCAGTAGATGCATTCACATTTCAAATTATTTCATTTTTCTTGCATTTTGAACCCATCATATTGCATAACCCTTTAGCATTAATGCTGCCTTTTACTGTGATCTATTTTATTTAGTGTTATTAGTAACCATACTAGCTTACTTTGGTTAGTTTTTGCCTGGTATACTTTTTACTTATCTTTTTAATTTTAAGACAGTCCAGCTTATTAATTTTTTCTTTTAGGTTTGCTTTCGGTGATTTATTTAAAGATTCATCACCAAACCCAGGATCACCTAGATCCTCTACTATGTTATTTTCTAGAGATTTTATAGTTTTTAATTTGCATTTAGATCTGTGATCCATTTTGAGTTAATTTTTATCAAAGGTATAAAATTTGCGTTTTCTGCATCCTTAGGCCACTCTTTCTCTTTGGTGCGTTTAGAATTTTCCTCTTAAGGTTAGAGCCTCAAATATATCATCCCTATTAATGTAATCTTTTAAATCATGGTCTGTTAAATGTGACAATGTCTTTTGAAATTTTGGTTCTTTCATTCCTGTACTCATTCCTATTTCTCACTTTTTCTTGCAAATATTTGAGTACCCCAGGTGGCTCAGTGGTAAAGGATCCACATGCCAACTCATCAGATGTGGGTTTGATCCCTGGGTCAGGAAGATCCCCTGGAAAAGAGAATGGCACCCCACTCCAGTATTCTTGCCTGGGAAATCCCATGGGAGAGGAGCCTGGTGGGCTGCAGACCATGGGGTCACAAAGAGTCAGACACTACTTAGCAACTAAACAGCCACAGCACCTCCTATAAAGTAGACTCTGTTCTAGGTATTGAGGACACAGTCTGAACAAAACACTTTCCCTGTCTGTCCTCAGAGAAATTCTAAAGTGGGAAAGGAAGGGATGCACATGCTAGACATATATGAATAAACTTATGGTTTGTCAGGTGGTGGTGAGTGCCAAGAGGAAAAGTCAGGAGGGATAAGAAAGGTAAAGGGGGGTGTTAGTTTAGTTCAGGAAGCCGAGGAAGGCTGGTCTTATAAGATGCCCTTTGAGAGAGCCCGGGAGGAAATGAGTGAGTCGTGCAGGTGGGCGAGGGAGAGGGTCCAGGGCCAGCATACTGCACGTCCAGAGGCTCTGCAGAGTATCTGTGGGTGTTTCAGGAAGAGGAAGAAGGCCAGTGTAGTTAGAGGAGGATGAGCAAGGAGAGGCAGGCGGAGTAGATGAGGGTGGAGAAGTCAGGAAGGGCAAGATTGTCAGGTTTGTATCACTTACATATTCAGTAAATGACCTTTCCTCTCCCTGTTGATCAACTGTTATTCAGGAAAAGGCTGAATGGAGAGCCCTAAAGAAATGTCGTCAGGAATCCACCTACAATTTGATGTTCCTCCCCTGGGGGCCTGTTACTCTGAGCATAGACATTGACTTGGTAATCAGTTCACCCAGTTGTACTCTAGTGTTTTGTTCCCGCTTCTCTCCACCTTGTTCCCAAGGATATTATCAAACAGCTTGCCCGGTGCCTTGCTGAGGACCAGATAGAATGTCTGTTTGGTGTCTTCTTATTTAGTGATCTGTCAAAGAGGAGAACAGTCTCAGACGCCTTGTTCTTGGAGAACCCATTGCCGATTACCAGTGGTCACCTATTTCGGGATGTTTACAAAGCCTCCTTTTAAATTAGGATCAACATATATTCTTTTTTTTTTTTTTAATGAAATATTTGGATGGATTGAGCTCAACCACTAGAGGGCAACAATTTAATCAACCATGGGTATGTAATGAAACCACCATAAAAACCCGAAGAGACAGGGTTCAGAGAGCTTCAGGGCTGTTGAACCTGTGGAAATCTGAGAAGTGGTGGAGAGGGCATGGGACGCCCCTTCCCCTCACAATTTGCCCCAGGTCTCTCTTCATTTGCTCATCTAAATCCTTTCTAATAAGCTGTTAAGTGTGAAAAAAGATGTATTTGCAAACGTATAACTGCAAAGCCAGTCAATTGATTTTTTCAGGATTGAAGTAGAACCATACATCATGAGATGAGATGATCTTAGTGTAGGGACTTCATTTTTTTTTTCTGTGTCGACTGTGGCCGGGTGCTTTAAGCCCATCTGAAACCTCAGTCTCTTAATTTTTTGCCTATTAGTTTGTCTAGTAAAATGTCCATAGGAAATAGTGCTTCCTTATTATTAATTGCATTACCTTTACAGCTGTTAAAATCCAGTATTTGGTTTGAGTCGCTCTGTCGTGTCCGACTCTTTGCGACCCCATGGATTGTAGCCCACCAGGCTCCTCTGTCCATGGAATTTTCCAGGCAGGAATACTGGAGCAGATTGCCGTTTCCTTCCTCAGGAGATCTTCCCGACCCAGAGATTGAGTCTGCGTCTGCTGCACTGGCAGGCGGTTTCTTTACCAGCTGCCCCACTGGGGAAGCCGTTATTTAGCACAGTACCAGTTAAGAACAGGTACCTTACTGATTGCTTTTCATGAGAAATCTCTTAGCCATTCTTCCAGTACACATGATTTCATTGATAAGGAAATTAAGATCTTGAGGGTTTAAAGCCACTCAGCTAAAAAATAGAGTTGGGGTTTAATCTGGGTCTCTTGGGCTCTTAAATCTGTGCTCTTTTCATTACATCTGTTTCTCCTTATTTGCGTACACATTTGACCTCTTGCTTTCAGATGAAAGTCATTGGATAAATGAATAATAGAATCTGCACTGGACTGAAAATGAATCCCCTGATT
This sequence comes from Raphicerus campestris, assembly GCA_006410735.1. Classification (NCBI taxonomy): domain Eukaryota; kingdom Metazoa; phylum Chordata; class Mammalia; order Artiodactyla; family Bovidae; genus Raphicerus; species Raphicerus campestris. The sequence goes on along the minus strand of SJYW01022896.1, from coordinate 69,780 downwards.
GACTAGCTGTAACTGAGACACATCAGTTTGAGTTTGAATTTTATTTTTAAAGTAAGGAGCTGACTGGATGGTTTCTGAGGTCCCTTCCAGCTCTAAACATATAAAACTATAAAAATCATATCTAGTTGCTTTAGCAGCTATTTAGTTTTTCATATGCATCAATTATGAATTTAAGAAAAGATTCAGTATAAAACTGTAAAGAAACTTGTACATTTTTAGACCTTTGGGCTTGCGGCTCTAGGGTGATGCATTTACCAAAGGCTTCCTTCGTGTTGCAGACAGATTATGAGGGCCAAGCCAAGAAACTCCTGGAACTGATGGAAAACACTGATGTGATCATTGTNTTTTTTTTAATGAAATATTTGGATGGATTGAGCTCAACCACTAGAGGGCAACAATTTAATCAACCATGGGTATGTAATGAAACCACCATAAAAACCCGAAGAGACAGGGTTCAGAGAGCTTCAGGACTGTTGAACCTGTGGAAATCTGAGAAGTGGTGGAGAGGGCATGGGACGCCCCTTCCCCTCACAATTTGCCCCAGGTCCCTCTTCATTTGCTCATCTAAAATCCTTTCTAATAAGCTGTTAAGTGTGAAAAAAGATGTATTTGCAAACGTATAACTGCAAAGCCAGTCAATTGATTTTTTCAGGATTGAAGTAGAACCATACATCATGAGATGAGATGATCTTAGTGTAGGGACTTCATTTTTTTTTTCTGTGTCGACTGTGGCCGGGTGCTTTAAGCCCATCTGAAACCTCAGTCTCTTAATTTTTTGCCTATTAGTTTGTCTAGTAAAATGTCCATAGGAAATAGTGCTTCCTTATTATTAATTGCATTACCTTTACAGCTGTTAAAATCCAGTATTTGGTTTGAGTCGCTCTGTCGTGTCCGACTCTTAGCGACCCCATGGATTGTAGCCCACCAGGCTCCTCTGTCCATGGAATTTTCCAGGCAGGAATACTGGAGCAGATTGCCGTTTCCTTCCTCAGGAGATCTTCCCGACCCAGAGATTGAGTCTGCGTCTGCTGCACTGGCAGGCGGTTTCTTTACCAGCTGCCCCACTGGGGAAGCCGTTATTTAGCACAGTACCAGTTAAGAACAGGTACCTTACTGATTGCTTTTCATGAGAAATCTCTTAGCCATTCTTCCAGTACACATGATTTCATTGATAAGGAAATTAAGATCTTGAGGGTTTAAAGCCACTCAGCTAAAAAATAGAGTTGGAGTTTAATCTGGGTCTCTTGGGCTCTTAAATCTGTGCTCTTTTCATTACATCTGTTTCTCCTTATTTGCGTACACATTTGACCTCTTGCTTTCAGATGAAAGTCATTGGATAAATGAATAATAGAATCTGCACTGGACTGAAAATGAATCCCCTGATTGACTAGCTGTAACTGAGACACATCAGTTTGAGTTTGAATTTTATTTTTAAAGTAAGGAGCTGACTGGATGGTTTCTGAGGTCCCTTCCAGCTCTAAACATATAAAACTATAAAAATCATATCTAGTTGCTTTAGCAGCTATTTAGTTTTTCATATGCATCAATTATGAATTTAAGAAAAGATTCAGTATAAAACTGTAAAGAAACTTGTACATTTTTAGACCTTTGGGCTTGCGGCTCTAGGGTGATACATTTACCAAAGGCTTCCTTCGTGTTGCAGACAGATTATGAGGGCCAAGCCAAGAAACTCCTGGAACTGATGGAAAACACTGATGTGATCATTGTTGCTGGAGGCGACGGGACTTTGCAAGAGGTATGGCCGCTTTTCTGTGTGAAGCCATTTTGCAAATGAGGAAAATAGAAGTGAGATCTTAGAGCGGGGGCGTAAAGTGATTATCATTTAAGGAAATGATTTCTTGGTAATCCATTCTTTCTAGGATCATTTTCTCTGTGAAGCAAGCATAGCATTACATTTTTCCTTATGGACTTTTATTTCATTGCTTTGTATAAATTCTGGACCCAGCACATAGAAAGGTTTTTGTTCTAAAACAGGGTATAGAATGGAGCTGGGTGTGAAATGCTTTTTACATTTTGACGACTCTTCTGCAGTAGCCCTGTTTATTATGGAATCGTAGTTTCAGTTATGGGAAGGTTTCTTGTAAACCTTAAATAATGATTCCCTTTTTAGTAGAAGGCATGTGTCCATCCTCGCATCATTTCCATCCTAGGTAATGCTGTTCCCTAATGGCGCCTTTAGAGGCAGAGGTTCCCATGTTCCAGTGTGCGTACTGCCTTTGTCCTTCAATACCTTTTCCATGTTGCTTGCCTGGGACAGTGAGTATGCTGCCCTGGGAGTGCTCTTCTCTTCCAGTAGACTAGCAATAGACTGGCTCCTTCATCGCGCATTGGAAGCCCCTGAAGAGCCCCGTGCAGGCCCCCACCTCCGCAGTCACCCCAGCTTGTGTGAAGGCTTCATCCCGACCTCATTTCCCTTGCCTTTTGCCTCTGCCTCTGGTCAGCCTCCGTGTTTGTGGGTCAGGAGCTCCCAGCAGGCAGGCCATTGTCCTGTGTTTAATTTAGCAACCATGTGGGCCTTAGTAAGCTGCTTTTTAAAAGGCTGTCTAATGATCTTCTAATTGTTTTTATGGCTTTTTAATGTGAAGAAAACAGATAGCATGCCAACAAAGAATGAAGTGGGCCACGTCAGAGCCCCATTTAATCCCCAAATTCAGGGAGGCAGGAGATGGGGAGAAGATTGGCATCAGCCTTGACTTTACAAAATGTTTTTAAGAAAGGTAACCAAATTGTGTATCTGGTATAATCTAGTCATAAAACTATGCCCTGATTAAAAAAAAGAATTAAAAAAAAAAAAAAGAATTGGAGAGAAATGTAACAGAATGTAAACAACTCACCAATGATGTCTGGTGGGTTAATGAGGAAGTATTCTTTCTTCAGGTATTTTTTACAGCTTTTATAAGACTTGTGCATTATAGTTTAAAAGTGAAAAGTAAATTATGTAAAAATTCAAATTAAAAATATCTTTTTATAGAGGGAACACAATTCCCCTTGTCTTTGTATTCATCGATAAGAAACTTTTATTGAGAGCAGGCTTCTGAGTGACCCATCTTATCGAACTTAAAACATAATTTTGCTAATATAATGTGGAGGTTTTATAATTATTTTATCTTAGTCTTTATAGTTGTATTGATCCCAGGTGAAGAATAAAACCTAATTTAGCTCTGATCTTATTGGAGAATGGTTTGTGTTTTAAGAACCAATATATCTTTTGACATAGTTTCTAGGAAGAAAACAGGAACAAGTTTGTGGTCCATGAAAATTGAATCCAATTATTTTATGATAAAGGAACTACAAGGTGTTCATAATAATTTTTTAAAACATTTTTAGGTTGTTACTGGAGTTCTTCGAAGAGCAGATGAGGTGAGCTTTAAAATAAGAATAATTGCATTTTGACTTTTACTTTCCTCCTCTTTCTTTACTCCTCCCTCCCTCCCTCCCTCCCTCCCTATTTTATGTTTTAAGATGGGAACAAGTTTTGCTTCCTTGGATTTTAGAAAGTAAAATCTGCCTGTCATATTATTTATTTATTATTATTTATTAACCCATGGCAGACTTTTCCTGCTTTGGGAATCTAGAATATCTGATTTTTTTTTTTTTTTTTTACCAAGAATTGTTTAAACTATAAAATTTCCCTATAAAATCTTTTTCTCAAAGGATTCCTTCATTAATAAACCATGGTATATTCATATGTTGGAAGCCACACAACAGTTAAAATGAATCAACTAGGCTTACAAACATCTACGTGGTAAATCTAAAAAATATTCAGTAAAAAAGTCAGGTTGCTAAAGCATGTTATGCATTTCTACAAAGTTTTAAAATTCAGAGAACAAAGATACTGTTGATGGAAGCGTCAACTGTGTAGTCAAAGGATGAAAATGTGGATGGAAAGGAATTGTACCAAGTCTATGATGATGGATGCTTGGTTTCCTTTGGGGAAGGGGAAGAGGAAGAGTGTGAGAAGGGACTTGACCTGCCTCTGCATGAATTTCTCTCTTAAAACTCTGAAGCAAATATGGCAAAATGAAATNGTGGATGGAAAGGAATTGTACCAAGTCTATGATGATGGATGCTTGGTTTCCTTTGGGGAAGGGGAAGAGGAAGAGTGTGAGAAGGGACTTGACCTGCCTCTGCATGAATTTCTCTCTTAAAACTCTGAAGCAAATATGGCAAAAGGAAATATTTGCCAAATCTGGGTCTTAGTTACATGGGTGTTGTGGGATTATTTTATCCACATTTCTGCAATAATTTAAAGTGTTTTAAATAAGAAATACAACAAGAAAAAAGAAAGTAACCACAAGGAAGAAGATCCTTCACAGTCCCTTGTTAATAATAGATTGAGCTCAAAATAATTTTTAGAACCTTACAGTATCTATTAGTATTTGTAGCATTTAATTAAGTCCTCTGGTAGCCTTCTGTTGCTTGACCTTGCATATTCTCTTAGCCTTGTTTATACTTGTAATAGTTTACAAGGCAATTTCACCTGTCCTCAGTCACTATACCAGTGTTAGACATTTTAAATTGAATTTTATCTGCAACTTTGTCAAATAGTTTGGCAGTGTAATACAGTCTGTCACAGTCATGCAGTTATGTAGTATCCAAGGCACTCATTTTCTTAACCAAATTTCTTTCAATTCATTGCTATTAGTGAGTATTCAAGTATTTCTTCCAAATTTGAAGTTTTGTTGTTTTCATGAGCTGCCTTGTTCTAGAAGCTGCTTCCTCAGGATTACTTGATGGCTGGTCTAGGGGTGTGGGATGGAAGACAGGGAGGCAAGGCCAGGGTCACTTACTTTGTTTTATGGACACGTCTGTGCCTCTTTGTTCGATCTCATTTTCTGACCATGGCAATAAAACTTCCCTCTCATTTTCTCCCCACCAGGCTACCTTCAGTAAGATTCCCATTGGATTCATCCCACTGGGCCAGACCAGCAGTTTGAGTCAGACACTCGTTGCTGAAAGTGGAAACAAAGTCCAGTAGGTTGTCAGTGTGGGATGGTGGCATTTGTGGGTGAGAGCGCCTGGGAATGGCAGATCCGCGTGTGTGATACAGACTGAAGTGACTTAGCAGCAGCAGCAGCCTGAAACTTCAGGTCGTTAAGAGGAGGAGATCAGAGTTCAAGCATTCGGTTGATTGGGAAGTTTCTCTGTTGGGTGGTGGGACCCTGGTGATCTAATATTAAGTCCCCAGGTGAGGTATGGCAATGAATACTGATGTCCTTTTGTTTCTTATGAAGTTAGCTTTGCTGATCCAAGCATACTCTTTGTGTGGTAAGATGCTCTGGTGAAGACAGATTCTCAGTGCTCATTTGTTTGTGTTAAGTATGCATGATGACAAATAGCAAATCCCCCGTGGAGACTGAGCCAGCAGCCTTGGCTCCACTACCTTGATAATATAAGTAGCTAAAACAACCAAATATAGTTACCTCCTTTAGTGAATGCCTAAAGTAGAAGGCAGTACAGAGAAAGTCGACAGAAAGCAGTGCAGCCCTGACATCTACATTAAATTGCTGTGAGTCTACCGTTGTCTTCAGGAGTCAGGCAGATTGTTACCACTGCACTTTTCTTTTGAAAGCATTCTGTAAACAAAAATTGAATCTTTCAAGAAGATGGAACTCTTGAGTTCGAGTTGTGACTTGGATTAGAAATAAAATCTTGGACACATCACTATCAGGGTCTCACTGTCGGTTGCCTGATCTTTATTTTTTAAACTTTTTGTTTTGAATTAGAATATAGCCAATTAACAACGTTGTTAATAATTTCAGGTGAACAGTGAAGGGACTCAGCCATGCGTATACATGTATCCCTTCTCCTCCAAACTACCCCCTGTCCAGGCTGTCACGCAACATTGCTCAGAGTTCCCTGTGCTATATACCAGGTCCTTGTTGGTTATCCATTTTAAATGCCTGATCTTTAAGGCTTTGTGACACATTGGAGAGGTCAATAAATAGTGTTTATTGAATGAATGAATTGAAATATTCTCAAGGCATTTCTGTTTATAACCTTCTAGAATCAATGACAATAACAACATGCAAGTGATTTTCTGTTTTGGATTATTTTTTTGTTTCTGCTTTGGGATTTTTCTTTTAAAGTGTAATGGACATACAACATTATATTAGTTTCAGATGTACAACACAATGATTCCATATGTGTATACCACCGCAGTAAGTATAGTTGACATCTGCCACCAGCCAATACAGAATTTTTTCCTTTACAAGGAGAGCTTTTAAGATACGCTCTCTTTAAAGCTTTCAAACATACAGCACAGTATTAGCATTAATTGCCATGCTATACCTTCCATCCCCACGACTTGCTTATTTTGTAACTTTCGACTCCCGTCACCTATTTTGCCCACCTCCCACACCCCACCTCTGACAAATACCAATCTGTTCTGTGTCATTTATGAACTTTTTTTATAAGACGCCACCCACAAAAAAGTGAGATCATATAGTATTTGTCTTTCTCTGTCTGACTTAACTTCACTGAGCGTAACACCCTCCAGGCTCATCCATGATGTCGCAAATGGCATAATTCCATTCTTTTTTATTGTTGAATGCTATGTGTGTGTGCACGAACATATACACGTGTCACATATTCTTCATCCATTCACCTGTCAGTGGACACTTAGCTTGTTTCCATATCTTAGCTATTGTAAATAATGCTGCAGCAGATATGGTGCATATATCTTGCGAGTCAGTGTTGTTTTCTTTGGATAAATAGCTAGAAGTGGCATTGCTGAATGATATGGTAGTTCTATTTTTAATTCTTTGAGGAATCTCCATACTGTTTTCCACAGTGGCTGTACCAATTTAACATTCCCACCGACAGTGAACAAGGGTTCCCTTTTCTCCACATCCTCTGTAACACTTGTTATTTCTTATCTTTTTGAGAATAGCCATTTTCACGGGTATGAGGGGATATCTCTATGTGTTTCAATTTGCTTTTTCCTGAAGTTTCATGCTTCCGGGCCATCTTTTCATGTACCTGTGGCTGTCTGTATGTCTCCTTTGGAAAAATGTCTGCTCCAATCATCTGCTCATTTTTCAAGTGGATTTTTTTTTCCTCTGTTGAGTGGTATGAGATATTTATATGTTTTGGATATTAACCACTTAGCAAATATATGACTTGCAAATACTCCTTCCATTCATCAGGTTGCCTTTGCATTTTGTTGCTGGTCTCCTTTGCTCTCCAGAAGGTTTTTAGTATGATGTAGCCCCACTTTATGATGTAGCCCCACTTTTTTAGTTTTGCTTTTGTTGCTTTTGGTATCAGATTCAGAAAGCGTCACCAAGTCTTACGTCGAGAGGCTTACCCGCTGTTTTCTTTTAGTTTTATGGTTTCAGGTCTTACTACATTGAGGTCTTTAATTCATTCTGAGTTTATCTTTGTTTGTGGTGTAAGCTAGTGGAGCAGTTTCATTCTTTTGCATGTGGCTGTCCAGTTCTGCTTGGGGATTTTGAATAGACGGGTTTTATGGATTTATTATTGTTGTTTAATTTTAGGAGTCATCTTATATCTTAACAATTCAGTTCTTTGGTTTAGATAGANTTCCCTGTGCTATATACTAGGTCCTTGTTGGTTATCCATTTTAAATGCCTGATCTTTAAGGCTTTGTGACACATTGGAGAGGTCAATAAATAGTGTTTATTGAATGAATGAATTGAAATATTCTCAAGGCATTTCTGTTTATAACCTTCTAGAATCAATGACAATAACAACATGCAAGTGATTTTCTGTTTTGGATTATTTTTTTGTTTCTGCTTTGGGATTTTTCTTTTAAAGTGTAATGGACATACAACATTATATTAGTTTCAGATGTACAACACAATGATTCCATATGTGTATACCACCGCAGTAAGTATAGTTGACATCTGCCACCAGCCAATACAGAATTTTTTCCTTTACAAGGAGAGCTTTTAAGATACGCTCTCTTTAAAGCTTTCAAACATACAGCACAGTATTAGCATTAATTGCCATGCTATACCTTCCATCCCCACGACTTGCTTATTTTGTAACTTTCGACTCCCGTCACCTATTTTGCCCACCTCCCACACCCCACCTCTGACAAACACCAGTCTGCTCTGTGTCATTTATGAACTTTTTTTATAAGACGCCACCCACAAAAAAGTGAGATCATATAGTATTTGTCTTTCTCTGTCTGACTTAACTTCACTGAGCGTAACACCCTCCAGGCTCATCCATGATGTTGCAAATGGCATAATTCCATTCTTTTTTGTTGTTGAATGCTATGTGTGTGTGCACGAACATATACACGTATCACATATTCTTCATCCATTCACCTGTCAGTGGACACTTAGCTTGTTTCCATATCTTAGCTATTGTAAATAATGCTGCAGCAGATATGGTGCATATATCTTGCGAGTCAGTGTTGTTTTCTTTGGATAAATAGCTAGAAGTGGCATTGCTGAATGATATGGTAGTTCTATTTTTAATTCTTTGAGGAATCTCCATACTGTTTTCCACAGTGTCTGTACCAATTTAACATTCCCACCGACAGTGAACAAGGGTTCCCTTTTCTCCACATCCTCTGTAACACTTGTTATTTCTTATCTTTTTGAGAATAGCCGTTCTCACGGGTATGAGGGGATATCTCTATGTGTTTCAATTTGCTTTTTCCTGAAGTTTCATGCTTCCGGGCCATCTTTTCATGTACTTGTGGCCGTCTGTATGTCTTCTTTGGAAAAATGTCTGCTCCAATCATCTGCTCATTTTTCAAGTGGATTTTTTTTTTTTCCTCTGTTGAGTGGTATGAGATATTTATATGTTTTGAATATTAACCACTTAGCAAATATATGACTTGCAAATACTTCCTCCCATTCACCAGGTTGCCTTTGCATTTTGTTGCTGGTCTCCTTTGCTCCCCAGAAGGTTTTTAGTATGATGTAGCCCCACTTTATGATGTAGCCCCACTTTTTTAGTTTTGCTTTTGTTGCTTTTGGTATCAGATTCAGAAAGCGTCACCAAGTCTTATGTCGAGAGACTTACCTGCTGTTTTCTTTTAGTTTTATGGTTTCAGGTCTTATTACATTGAGGTCTTTAATTCATTCTGAGTTTATCTTTGTGTGTGGTGTAAGCTAGTGGAGCAATTTCATTCTTTTGCATGTGGCTGTCCAGTTCTGCTTGGGGATTTTGAATAGACTGGTTTTATGGATTTATTATTGTTATTTAATTTTAGGAGTCATCTTATATCTTTTAACAATTCAGTTCTTTGTTTTAGATNATGGATTTATTATTGTTGTTTAATTTTAGGAGTCATCTTATATCTTAACAATTCAGTTCTTTGGTTTAGATAGAAGTCTTGGTCCATATATCACAGATTAGGCATAATCAGGTCTTTACTAAAATGTCCCTCATGCCTCAAGTCTTCATCCAGTGGGGAGTATCCAGCCCTTTGCCAGTCTTCCTGCAGCCAAACGTGGCATTTCATTTTGCTGTATATTTTCCCCCAGTTTAGAATTTCTGAGGGACAAAGAATCTGACAACCAGTGAGGTAAACGTTTTTTGCTTGTCTGAGACAAATCCTGTCTGGTTCGGGTCTTGAGCACTTGTGATAGCTGGTCTTTCTGCCTGTCAGTGTAGGTTATTCGAACTGCTTGCCAGCATTACCGAATATGTCAGCAATGCAGAGGCAGACGGCATTCTTGGGAGAATCCCTCACCTATCCAAAGCCAGGGTCTATCCTGGGTGCCTGCCCTCAAGGCCTCAGATAGCCCTCAGTGTCTTGAGAGCTGATTTTCCCTGTAGTTAAACTAATGTTGTTGCTGCTTCTATTTATAATTTGAAGATTTTTAAAACTTAATTTATAAGCATGCCCCAGGGCTCTTAGGTAATTAAGTCGGTCTGCCCTGGGTTCAGAATTTTGTAGACCCTCTTAACATGGCAGGTGCCTGAGGCTATTTAAAAGAACAAGGCTTTGCTTTTTGCATTGCTGTCAAGATTTGTTGTACCATAATTACTACAGAAGAAAAAGGAATTTTGAATTCAGAATGTTGCAGATAAATAAGCCTAAAAAATAGCTGTTCCATGCTATAGGAATGCTTTATTTAGAACTTTCAGTTATTGCCAGAGGATGACAAATTTAAGGTTGCATGTTAACCATCTTCTGCCAAGCGATTTTGAAAAAAATTAATATGGAAAGGCATTTTTCAGTTGGAACATTTTTTAAAGGTCAGCCTCTCAAAAGCACTTCTTAAACCTCTTAATGTGCTAGGTACCACTCAGAGCAAGCATGGAGCTTTAAGATTCTTTCTGATAACTTCTTTTGAAATTAATATATTCATATCGAATTAATCTGAACTGGTGATCATGCATCTTGCTTTCTCCTAAATTGAATCTTATTTTCTACCTGCTTCCCACATAGCATCTGTCTTGGAGGGGGAAAGAGGATAAAGAGAAATTTGAGAAAGTAAATGAGGTTGTTTATTAAGTTTCAGCTTGCTTACTAGGGAACCCAGAATGTCATCTAAGCATTAACGTGTATATTTTGAGGATTTATTATATTTTTCTAAAATAACTTCAACAAATCCTGTTCTTTATTTATTTTCTTTTTTTGAATGTAATCCCACACCAGAGATCCTTAGGTGCTTTATTTTTCTTTTTAAAAATGATTTCATTTATTTATTTTTATTTATGGCTGTGCTGGTCTGTTGCTCTGTGGACTTTTCTCTAATTGCAACAGGTAGGGGCTGCTCTCTAGCTGCAGTGTGTGGGCTTCTCGTTGTGGCGGCCTCTCTTGTTGTGCAGCACGGGCTCTAGGGCACATGGCCTCTAGTACTTGCAGCACGTGAGCGCAGTAGTTGTGGCTGCCTGGCTCTAGAGCACAGGCTTGGTATTTGGGGCACATGGGCTTAGTTGCTCTGCACCATTTGAAATCTTCCTGGATCAGGGGATCGAATTCATGTGTCCTGCACTGGCAGGCGGATTCATTACCACTGAGCCAACCAGGGAGGCCCAGTCCTATCCTTTAGTTATCCTTCAGATTACTAGAGTAAAAAGGTATATGGTTTTTGAAGTGCTTGACTTTGTTATAATGAATGAAAGATGTTACGTAATTTATTTATCATAATTTCCAATGATAAGAGTGGGACACAATGTAGACCCTCAAGAAGTGTGAAGTAAATAAATGATTAGTGCTTCGTATAAACTTCTCTTTGCTGAAGCCTTCTTTTTGAATCTGTATCAGAGCTTTCCACTCTATTTGTGTATCAGCAATTCTTTTATACTCCTTGATTCTACTTTCGAAGGGATATGTCTTTTTCCTGATTCATCTATTGGTACTCTGGGCGGGAATGGTTGTGTTAGGGGGGTGAGTGTGTGTATATGTGAGTGTGTGTCTTGGGGGGACTGCTGCTTATTCTTCACAACGTGATAATCTCCTTCTTGTTACTTTTAGACATATTATAGATGCTACCCTTGCCATTGTGAAAGGAGAGACAGTTCCACTTGATGTCTTACAGATCAAGGTAAGGAGGTCTTTTCATCAGAGTTTGAAAAAATTACAAGCTAATACATATATTAAAAAACACAATGAAGGTGAAGGTGAAGTCGCTCAGTCGTGTCCGACTCTGTGTGACCCCGTGGACTATAACCTACTAGGCTTCTCCATCCATGGGATTCTCCAGGCAAGAATACTGGAGTGGATTGCCATTTCCTTCTCCAGGGGATCTTTCCGACCCAGGGATCAAACCCAGGTCTCCCGCATTGGAGGCAGATGCTTTAACCTCTGAGCCACCAGGGAAGTCCTAAAAAAAAAAAAAAAAAGTAATAGTTCAAATAATGTTAGAATGAAACCAATTCCTCTTCTTACCCTTTCCTATCTGAAGTATAACTCCACAGAAAAAATATTTTTACCTGGTTATTCTAGCTCTTACCACTAATTAGTATACCTATGATGATACTTTTTAAAATTGTAGTTAAAAAACCCCCACAAAACTTTAAATTTGCATCATAATCATTTTTCTGTGAAATTCGGTATAGGAGGCGTCCCAGGTGGCACAGTGGTAAAGTGCCTGCCAATCCAGGAGACACGGGTTCATTCCCTGTGTTGACAAGATCCCCTGAAGAAGGAGATGGCAACCCACTCCAGTATTCTTGCCTGCAAAATTTCATGGACAGTGAAGCCTGGTGGGCTGCGGTCCACGGGGTCACAGAGAGTCAGACATGNGAGACACGGGTTCATTCCCTGTGTTGACAAGATCCCCTGAAGAAGGAGATGGCAACCCACTCCAGTATTCTTGCCTGCAAAATTTCATGGACAGTGAAGCCTGGTGGGCTGCGGTCTGCGGGGTCACAGAGAGTCAGACATGGCAGAGCGACTGAGCACGCACACACAGTTCACTTTAAGCATATGATGCCATATATTGGTTTTTCAGTTTTAGGCCTTATCTCTTGGCCTCTCTTACAGATCAGAAGTCCTCCATATCACCTCTCAATATAGTTGTGTCATGATTTTTAGTTCCTCTGTTGATTATGTTTGACCCACAAGTAATTTTTCTTATCTTATACGGTTGTTTTGAGTACTAAAAGAGCTAATAAAAGCACTTGGGACGGCACCTGGTTTCATCATGTGTGTTTGTATAGTGGCTGTCTCTTAATCTCATGTTCTGCCATGGGCAGAACCCTCTCATGACCTGTCTGTCCTCTGGAGGGCCTTCTGTTGGGAATTCAGGTTATTTTGTTATCTTGTATTCTCAGTTCTCTGTGAAGAGCTTAAGAAAAATTATGATTCTGTAGATTATCAGGCTTTTTCTCAGCTTTAGGGTGGGAACAATGTTTTCTGTTGCTTCCTATGTCTTCTTTTGGGTGGCTTAACATTTTCTTAGTGATTTGTAGGTGGACTCATGAATTATTCTAGAAATACATTTGCTGGCTCTGCCCACTGAAGGGGCTTGAGACAGTGACAGCAAACAGCAGTGAGCATACCTGGCGCCCAGATTTTGGTCTCTTGAGTACATTCCCTAATTAAACTTAGCAGCACTCTGAGCAAAGATGTCTTTCAGTGGCAGAGCAAGAACAAGGCAAAGAACTACTGGAAAACTAGTGGGGACAGCACTGAAATGACATGGGAGCCAGCCTGACAGTGTCCTCTATTGTTGTTCAGTCACTCAGTCGTGTCCAACCCTTCACAACCCCGTGGACTGCAGCACGCTAGGCTTCCCGGTCCTTTGCTATCTCCCAGAGCTTACTCAAACTCATGTCCATTGAGTTGGTGATGCCATCCAAACATTTTGTCCACTGTCGTCCCCTTCTCCTCCTACTTTCAATCTTTCTCAGCCATCAGGGTCTTTTCCAATGAGTTGGCTCATTATATCAGGTGGCCAAAGTATTGGAGCTTCAGCATCAGTCCTTCCAATGAATATTTAGGAGTGATTTCCTTTAGGACTGACTGGTTTGATCTCCTTGCAATTCAAGGGTCTTGAGAGTTCAAGACTCTCGAGTTTTCTCCAATACCACAGTTCAAAAGTGTCAGTTCTTCGGTGCTCAGCCTTCATTATGGTCCAAATCTTGCATCCATAGATAACTACTGGAAAAATCACAGTTTTGACTGTATGGACCTTTGTTGGCAAAGGTAGTATGTCATATCTGTATTACATATTAATCATTGTAATATCTCTGCTTTTTAATATGCTGTCGAGGTTTGTCAAAGTTTTCTTCTAAGGGGCAAGTATATTTTAATTTTGTGGCTGCAGACACCATCTGCAGTGATTTTTGAGCCCAAGAAAATAAAGTCTGTCACTGTTTCCATTGTTTCCCCATCTATTTGCCATGAAGTGATGGGACTGGACGCCNTATTTTAATTTTGTGGCTGCAGACACCATCTGCAGTGATTTTTGAGCCCAAGAAAATAAAGTCTGTCACTGTTTCCATTGTTTCCCCATCTATTTGCCATGAAGTGATGGGACTGGACGCCATGATATTTGTGTTTTGAATGCTGAGATTTAAGCCAGCTTTTTCACTCTTTCACTTTCATCAAGAGGCTGTTTAGTTCCTCTTTGCTTTCTGCCATAAGGGTGGTGTGATCTGTGTATCTGAGGTTTTTGATATTTCTCCCAGCAATCTTGATTCCAGCTTGTGCTTCATCCAACCCGGCATTACTCTGCATCTGAGTTAAATAAGCAGGGTGACAGTATACAGCCTTGACGTACTCCTTCCTCAATCCAGAACCAGTCTTTTGTTCCATGTTTAGTTCTAATTGTGGCTTCTTGACCTGCGTGCAGGATCCTCAGGTAAAATGGTCTGATATTCCCATCTCTTTAAGAATTTTCCATAGTTTGTTGTGATTCACACAGTCAAAGGCTTTAGCATAGTCAGTGAAGCAGAAATAGATGTTTTTATGGAATTCTCTTTGCTTTTTCTGTGACTCAGTGGATGTTGGCAATTTGATCTCTGGTTCCTCTGCCTTTTCTAAATCCAGCTTGAACCTCTCGAAGTTCTTCGTTCATGTGCTGTTGAAGCCTAGCTTGGAGAATTTTTAGCACTACCTTGCTAGTGTGTGAGATGAGTGCAGTTGTGTGGTAATTTGAACATTCTTTGGCATTGCCTTTCTTTTGGATTGGAAAGAAAACTGACCTTTTCCTGTGGCCACTTCTGTGACCAAATTTGGAAACAGCAGTGGCTTTGCTGGCATATTGAGTGCAGTACTTTAACAGCATCATCTTTTAGGATTTGAAATAGCTCAGCTGGAATTCCATTACCTCCACTAGCTTTGTTCGTAGTGATGCTTCCTAAGGCCCAGTTGACTTCGTACTCCAGGATGTCTGGCTCTAGGTGAGTGATTACACCATTGTGATTATTTGGGTCGTGAAAATCTTTTTTGTACAGTTCTGTGTATTCTTGCCACCTCTTCTTAATATCTTCTGCTTCTGTTAGGTCCCTACCATTTCTGTCCTTTATTCAGCCCATCTTTGCTTGAAATGTTCCCTTGGTATCTCTAATTTTCTTGAAGAGATCTCTAGTCTTTCCCGTTTTATCGTTTCCCTCTGTTTCTTTGCGTTGATCACTGAGGAAGGCTTTCTTACCGCTTCTTGGCTGTTCTTTGGAACTCTGCTCTCGGGTGGGTGTGTCTTTCCTTCTTTCCTTTGCCTTTCGTTTCTCTTCTTCTATCAGCTATTTCGATGGTATCCTACTAGCCACTTTTGGAGCAGTTTGAACATCAAAAAGAGTAATGCTAGTGGATTATAATACAGTAAATAAAAATGATCAATCCTGAATCTACAGTCATATTACAGAAGAATCACCAGATTGTGTAAGTTATGACAGAGAATTACCATTTGGCAGTCACTAATGAAGTAATTCAAGCAGAGATCATCAGTGGATGAATAGAAGGTTGTTGAGAAACAAATATCCACACAGTCTCAAATTATGCCAAATTACTGTACTTAATCATTAAAAAGGGGAAAAAAAACACCTTTATCATAGAGAAATCTAGCTTACACCACCTTATCCAAGTGATCAAACAGCATCACCAGTAATGGGATAGATGAACACCGTCTACCTCCTGATATGATACATTGAGAAGGACACAGCATCACCTACGTAGTATCTTGCCTAAAACATTAATCTTAATCTAACTGACTCTAATCTTGAGAAGACAATCAAATCCAAGTTGTAGGACATTCTGGAAGCAACCATTGATTTGGCTTCTTCAAAAATATCAGTGTCATGAAATCTTCTTTTAGAAGATTTAATCTTGAGCAGTTAAGGAAAACTAAAGAAATATAATTAAGATAGATCTTGGATTAGAAAAATGAAAAAATAGTGCCAGCATTTATATCTCTGGTATAAAAGATACCAGAGATATTTTAATATGGATGATATATGGTGCCATGGTGTTATGGTTATGTCTGTGTACATCCTTTTTCTTAGGAGACACATGCTGAAATTCTTTGAGTGAAATGTCATGAAGTCTGCAGTTTCTTGTACACACACAGATAAAGCTAATATGAAGAAATGTTGGCATGGTGAAGTTGAGTGTGAGGTAAAAATGGTGTTCATTGCACATATAAAAAGTTTTTTGGTTTGACATCTTAACAAAGGTAAAAGTTTGGAGGGAAAAAGCCCCAACAGCTATTACAGGTTCTTGATCAGAATCTTCTAAAAAGGTTTCAATTCCTGGAAATTGAAAAGGAAAAGATACTCTCGCTTTATAGCGGTTAAGTATCTGTTCCTTTGTCATCTATATTTCTCCCCATCCTCCCACTCCCCTGCCAAATAATCCTGTAAACAGTGAATCCCTCATACTTTACTCAGATTTCGCCTTAACAATGTACCAGCTATGTTCACATTGTCCAAAGGTTATGCACATTTTGTATTCGCGCAGGTTTCCAAGTATCTGTGGAAGCGCTGGGTCACGATTCCAAGCTTCAGTCCTAAAATGCACTCTGTTCTGTAGCGTTCATTATGTGCTTGTTTACAGTTGATGGGCCTGTGAGCTTGCAGCCTGTGAGTTTTCCTTTTATTTTCCTTGTTCTTTATGCAGTGACCTCTGCACTCTCCACCATGACCTTGCTGGTCAGGGTAAAAGTGATTTAAGTTGCAGTTGATTCTTTAGCATCTAATAAAGCTTAATTGTTTTCACAAAAGGTACTGAGACAAATGTTAGGCAAGAAAAGGAAACTGCAGATCAGCATCTATGAAGATATTATTCTAAAATATTGTTACTGTCAAAGGAATGAATCAGGGTAGATCTCTTAATAACTGAGTGAGTTGCTGCTTCTCATTTATGTGTGAGAAGTTATACATTCTGAAATAATTAGGATTTAACTAGAAATTCTTGACTGTGCTTGCATTTAAATGTCTCGTCTCCTTTATCCTTTTCTTTCAAATATATCAATTCTGTGAATTGAGAAAACCAGAGTCAAATTTACCACAGCCACTTTGTATTGGTAACATACCCCGGGAAGCAGAAAACTTTTAAAATCAATTCCCAGAAAACAAAGTACAGTAGCCCTTACTGTGGTTTCTGAGGCACCCAGCTAGGCTGAATTTGTCTTTTTTCTCTTTTCTTTATTTCTGGAAATTGCTTTCCAAATATGTTGGAAAGCATTATAGATGAAGCCTGATACCAGATTCCTCTCCTTTTAAAAAACAAACTGAAACACAGTTAAACATATAATGGAAGATTCTCAAAGATTAAAAAAATGGCCCTTAGAAGCTCTAAGAGTGCTTTATATTTTCATTGTAGAGTGTGGGTTCGCATCTCCTTAGGTCCTCTAACTCAGAGAGGCCGGGTGTGTATGAGTGTCTTCCTGGGACAGATTAAGAAATAAAGGGTTATCTGATCATAGGCTAGCTGTGCTGGAGACAGAATAAGGGTTCTCTGTCTTACGGGCCATTGCTCTTTTCTTCAGTGCTGTGTCTGGCGGGGGGAGGGGGGGTGTCACTGTTTTCCTGTCCCACATAGATATCTACAGCGCCTTGAACTTGACTTTAACTACTGCTGGAAAGATTTATGGAATTCTTTCTGGTTCTCTATTTTTGGTCTTTTGGTTTGACTCAGACTCTGCCAACCCAGAACCAAATGAGGAGGGTGGGGCAGGCGGTGAGGAGTGAGTTCTCCACCCTTCCCCCCTCTTTCATTCCTGACTCATCACATGGCTTCTTTCTGTGAAACCCCCAGCTAGAATCTTTCTCATATGATGATGCTTAGGGTTGCTTTAGAGCTCCTTCTACCCTGGGCTTCCCTGATAGCTGAGTTGGTAAAAGAAAAAAAAATCTGTCTGCAATGCAGGAGACCCCCGCTTTGACCCCTGAGTCGGGAAGATCTGCTGGAGAAGGGATAGGCTACCCACTCTAG
This sequence comes from Raphicerus campestris, assembly GCA_006410735.1. Lineage (NCBI taxonomy): Eukaryota > Metazoa > Chordata > Mammalia > Artiodactyla > Bovidae > Raphicerus > Raphicerus campestris. The sequence goes on along the minus strand of SJYW01022896.1, from coordinate 51,947 downwards.
TATTCTTGGACTTCCCTTGTGGTTCAGCTGGTAAAGAATCTGCCCGCAACGCAGGAGATCTAGGTTTGATCCCTGGGTTGTGGGATGATCTCCTGGAGAAGGAGACCCTGAGTCCAATCCCTGGGCTGGGAAATATTCTGGCCTGGAGAATTCCGTGGACTATATAGTTGGACACGACTGAGCCACTTTCATTTTCTTTGCTTTGCTTCTTTTTCTTCATCTAAAATCCCTAAGATTCCTAGATCGGGCAGCTGTCTGATTGACCAGGATTGTTTTCTTTTCACTGTTCTGTTCCAGCCAGCTCTCCCATTTATTTACTTTCCTCTGCAGAGCACAAGGCCATTCCGTGCAGGGAGTGGCTCTGTCCAGGGGAGCCTCTGACTTGGTGCAGCATGTCTCCTCTGCTGCCAGGATCTGGCTCTGCACCATCTTTCTGTATCCATTCTTGTTTTATGACCTCTCCATTTCATAACCTATCAGCCAGACTTTGACTGCAGAGAAGGCAACGGCACCTCACTCTAGTACTCTCGCCTGGAAAATCCCATGGACGGAGGAGCCTGGTGGGCTACCGTCCATGGGGTTGCTAAGAGTCAGACACGACTGAGTGACTTCACTTTCACTTTTCACTTTCATGCATTGGAGAAAGAAATGGCAACCCACTCCAACATTCTTGCCTGGAGAATTCCAGGGACGGGGGAGCCTGGTGGGCTGCTGTCTGTGGGGTCGCACAGAGTCGCAGACCTTCACTGACCTAAGATACAGTGACGCTTTGTCCGTTGGCTTCCACTCTATCCATTTGACCTTCCTTGTTTTTGCTGCACTCATGTGTTCTCTAACTGGGACCAGTCTCTTCGCTACTGAGCCTCAGACCTCTTCTCATCCTGAAGGCTCTGTACCNGAAAACTTTTAAAATCAATTCCCAGAAAACAAAGTACAGTAGCCCTTACTGTGGTTTCTGAGGCACCCAGCTAGGCTGAATTTGTCTTTTTTCTCTTTTCTTTATTTCTGGAAATTGCTTTCCAAATATGTTGGAAAGCATTATAGATGAAGCCTGATACCAGATTCCTCTCCTTTTAAAAAACAAACTGAAACACAGTTAAACATATAATGGAAGATTCTCAAAGATTAAAAAAACGGCCCTTAGAAGCTCTAAGAGTGCTTTATATTTTCATTGTAGAGTGTGGGTTTGCATCTCCTTAGGTCCTCTAACTCAGAGAGGCCGGGTGTGTATGAGTGTCTTCCTGGGACAGATTAAGAAATAAAGGGTTATCTGATCATAGGCTAGCTGTGCTGGAGACAGAATAAGGGTTCTCTGTCTTACGGGCCATTGCTCTTTTCTTCAGTGCTGTGTCTGGCGGGGGGAGGGGGGGTGTCACTGTTTTCCTGTCCCACATAGATATCTACAGCGCCTTGAACTTGACTTTAACTACTGCTGGAAAGATTTATGGAATTCTTTCTGGTTCTCTATTTTTGGTCTTTTGGTTTGACTCAGACTCTGCCAACCCAGAACCAAATGAGGAGGGTGGGGCAGGCGGTGAGGAGTGAGTTCTCCACCCTTCCCCCCTCTTTCATTCCTGACTCATCACATGGCTTCTTTCTGTGAAACCCCCAGCTAGAATCTTTCTCATATGATGATGCTTAGGGTTGCTTTAGAGCTCCTTCTACCCTGGGCTTCCCTGATAGCTCAGTTGGTAAAAGAAAAAAAAATCTGTCTGCAATGCAGGAGACCCCCGCTTTGACCCCTGAGTCGGGAAGATCTGCTGGAGAAGGGATAGGCTACCCACTCTAGTATTCTTGGACTTCCCTTGTGGTTCAGCTGGTAAAGAATCTGCCCGCAACGCAGGAGATCTAGGTTTGATCCCTGGGTTGTGGGATGATCTCCTGGAGAAGGAGACCCTGAGTCCAATCCCTGGGCTGGGAAATATTCTGGCCTGGAGAATTCCGTGGACTATATAGTTGGACACGACTAAGCCACTTTCATTTTCTTTGCTTTGCTTCTTTTTCTTCATCTAAAATCCCTAAGATTCCTAGATCGGGCAGCTGTCTGATTGACCAGGATTGTTTTCTTTTCACTGTTCTGTTCCAGCCAGCTCTCCCATTTATTTACTTTCCTCTGCAGAGCACAAGGCCATTCCGTGCAGGGAGTGGCTCTGTCCAGGGGAGCCTCTGACTTGGTGCAGCATGTCTCCTCTGCTGCCAGGATCTGGCTCTGCACCATCTTTCTGTATCCATTCTTGTTTTATGACCTCTCCATTTCATAACCTATCAGCCAGACTTTGACTGCAGAGAAGGCAACGGCACCTCACTCTAGTACTCTCGCCTGGAAAATCCCATGGACGGAGGAGCCTGGTGGGCTACCGTCCATGGGGTTGCTAAGAGTCAGACACGACTGAGTGACTTCACTTTCACTTTTCACTTTCATGCATTGGAGAAAGAAATGGCAACCCACTCCAACATTCTTGCCTGGAGAATTCCAGGGACGGGGGAGCCTGGTGGGCTGCTGTCTGTGGGGTCGCACAGAGTCGCAGACCTTCACTGACCTAAGATACAGTGACGCTTTGTCCGTTGGCTTCCACTCTATCCATTTGACCTTCCTTGTTTTTGCTGCACTCATGTGTTCTCTAACTGGGACCAGTCTCTTCGCTACTGAGCCTCAGACCTCTTCTCATCCTGAAGGCTCTGTACCNCTTCCACTCTATCCATTTGACCTTCCTTGTTTTTGCTGCACTCATGTGTTCTCTAACTGGGACCAGTCTCTTTGCTACTGAGCCTCAGACCTCTTCTCATCCTGAAGGCTCTGTACCCATCTGCTTCTCTAGACTCTTCACACTCCTTTCCTGTTGTCCAGAGCCCTTTATACCTCTTGCTAGAACAGCACCTCAGGTCTGTGGAACCTTAAGATTACAAGGCTTTTCAGTTAGTCTTAACAGGATAGTCCCCAAATTCTTCCCCCATATGAAGAAAGGGAAAGTGGTTTTAGAGCACCATTCAGGAAATCTTGAGTACTTATCTCAGAACTTCTTGGCTCTGCTACATGCTTTAGAATAGTATTTCCCCAAGGAATGTATTATACTTATGCAGGATGTCTTTCCAGAGAGGGCTGCACAAACGGTTTAGGAAAACGGTATATTGTATTTCTCCTTTTGGAAATTTGTAATGTACATTAACATATGAAAGACTCTAAGAAGAACTGCAGTCAACATAACTTGTTTCAAGCCAGATACGTTTGCTATTTCCCAACCTATTTCAACATGGAATCTTCTGACACCAAAATCAATCATCATCGATGTAACACTTAAGATCTTAAAAGACATTTGGGAAATGTTCCCATGGATACAGCGTACTGCTCACGTAGAGGTGTTTCTCTCCCTTAGGCTAGAACACTTTCTCCTCTTGTTTCTTTCCTTTCTGTCTCCTCTTCTCTCCAACCTCCCTAATCCAGGTGCTTTTTAAATNAGATCTTAAAAGACATTTGGGAAATGTTCCCATGGATACAGCGTACTGCTCACGTAGAGGTGTTTCTCTCCCTTAGGCTAGAACACTTTCTCCTCTTGTTTCTTTCCTTTCTGTCTCCTCTTCTCTCCAACCTCCCTAATCCAGGTGCTTTTTAAATTTTATTTTTATTTCTTTTAGGAGAAGGACTGGTGAAATCACTGTGGTATGCACCTATTGTATTGTAATCTAGTATTCTTCCTCAGTTGAGGGACCTCGTTTGTTTCTTTTTAATTAGCACGCATCTTCCCTAGTCCCAATACTGTATGATTCAGCCTTGTTCATTCTCTTTCGATCCTATATAGTGCTTAGGTCACTATTGAGAACCGTCTATGTATATCTGTAAAAATTATAATGAACAGATAAAATAAACCAAGATTCATATAAATATAAATGTATATACAGATATACACATGTATATATGCTAAATCAAAAAACGTAGCTACNTAGTCTTTCCCATCCTATTGTTTTCCTCTATTTCTTTGCATTGATCCCTGAGGAAGGCTTTCTTATCTCTCCTTGCTATTCTTTGAAACTCTGCGTTCAAATGGGTATATCTTTCCTTTTCTCCTTTGCTTTTTGCTTCCCTTCTTTTCACAGCTATTTGTAAGGCCTCCTCAGACAGCTGTTTTGCTTTTTTGCCTTTCTTTTTCTTGGGGATGGTCTTGATCCCTGTCTCCTGTACAGTGTCGTGAACCTCCATCCATAGTTCATCAGGCACTCCGTCTATCAGATCTAGTCCCTTTAATCTATTTCTCACTTCCACTGTATAGTCATACAGTGGTTTAGTGGTCTAGTGGTTTTCCTCACTTTCTTCAATTTCAGTCTAAATTCGGCAATAAGGAGTTCATGATCTGAGCCACAGTCAGCTCCCAGTCTTGTTTTTGCTGACTATATAGAGCTTCTCCATCTTTGGCTGCAAAGAATATAATCAGGCTTATTTTGGTGTTGACCATCTGATGATGTCCATGTGTAGAGTCTTCTCTTCTGTTGTTGGAAGAGGGTGTTTGCTATGACTAGTGTGTTCTCTTGGCAGAACTCTATTAGCCTTTGCCCTGCTTCATTCTGTACTCCAAGGCCAAATTTGCCTGTTTTTCCAGGTGTTTCTTGACTTCCTACTTTTGCATTCCAGTCCCCTATAATGAAAAGGACACCTTTTTTGGGTGTTAGCTCTAGAAGGTCTTTTAGGTCTTCATAGAACTGTTCAACTTAAGCTTCTTAAGCATTACTGGTCAGGGCATAGACTTGGATTACCATGATGTTGAATAGTTTGCCTTGGAAACAAACGTCAGAGGTAAGGAGCAGCAGCTGTGCTTTGCTGGAGCAGCTGTGAAGAGAGACCCCATGTCTAAGGTAAGAGAAACCCAAGTAAGACGGTAGGCACTGAGAGAGGGGATCAGAAGGCAGACAGACTGAAACTACAACCACAGACAACTAGCCAATCTGATCACACGGACCGCAGCCTTGTCTAACTCATGAAACTAAGCCATGCCATGTGGTGCCACCCAAGACAGGCAGGTCATGGTGGAGAGGTCTGACGGAATGTGGTCCATTGGAGAAGGGAATGGCAAGCCACTTCAGTATTCTTGCCGTGAGAACCTCATGAACAGTATGAAAAGGCAAAAAGATAGGACACTGAAAGATGAACTCCCCAGGTCGGTAGGTCCCCAATATGCTACTGGAGATCAGTGGAGAAATAACTCCAGAAAGAATGAAAGGATGGAGCCAAAGCAGAAACAACACCCAGTTGTGAATGGGACTGGTGATGGAAGCAGGGTTTGATGCTGTAAAGAGCAATATTGCATAGGAACCTGGAATGTTAGGTCCATGAATCAAGGCAAATTGGAAGTGGTCAAACAAGAGATGGCAAGAGTAAATATCGACATTCTAGGAATCAGCAAACTAAAATGGACGGGAATGGGTGAATTTAACTCAGATGACCATTATATCTACTCCTGTGGGCAGGAATCCCTTAAAAATGGAGTACCCATCATAGTCAACAAGAGTCCGAAATGCAGTACTTAGAGGCAGTCTCAAAAACGACAGAATGATCTCTGTTTCCAAGGCAAACCATTCAATGTCACGGTAATGATAGAGCGTGAAGCTCTAATTTTGTCTTCCTTCCATATAGAAAGCCAGTTGTCCAAGCATCATTTATTGAAATGTACCCCACCCCTCCCCCTCTCCCACTGATCTGCAGTAAACCTGTCATACATCAAGAATTTGTAAACATGGAGGTGTTCCTAAGTCTACTCTGTTGCTTTATTTTTCTCTATGTGTACTAGTACTATGCTTGTCTTAATTATTAGTTTTAGAGTAAGTCCCTCTGTTTTTTCTTCTTAAAGCGTTTCTTGGCTATTCTTGGTTCTTTGACTTCAATAAATCTCTTAGAATGTTTGTTCTGCATAAATATCTGTTATAAAATCGATCAGGATTCCATTGAACCTGTAGATCAATTTGAGGAGAAATGACATTTTCTACAACTTTGACTTTTCTGTTATATAAACATGGCATATCTCTTCATTTATTTAAGCTTTTAATGTCTTTCAGTGAAGTTTTATAGTTTTCTTTAACATTTTGTGTTGCTGAGTAGATTCCTGGTTATCTTAATTTTTGACATTGTTGTANTGATTTCTACAAAATATCATTTACTTATTTTATAAGGAACTAAAAGTCAGTGTTTTACCTGTTAATAATGGTTCACAGTTAAAAGGAGGACACACAATCTATACACTTTAAAGGGTGTATTTACTATTTACTATTTACTTTATTTTATTTATTTATTTATTTATTTATTTAATTATTTAATTTATCTATTTATTGGCCATGCTGTGCGGCATGTGGGATCTTACTTCCCTGATCGGGGATTGAACCTGGGTCCCCTGTATTGCAAGCCCAGAGTCCTAACCACCGGACCACCAGGGAAGCCCCAATAGTATCTTTTAAAATGTCATTTTTTAACTGATTTAGTAGATGGTCATGTAATTGATTTTTTTATATTGATGCTGTACCAGCATCCTACAATTCTTATGTTTATGGATTCCTTTAGATTTTCAATAGATTCAGTCATGCCAACTGCAAATGGTACAGTTGATATGATTTTTTTCCTTTCAAATACTTAACCTTATAACCTGCCTTGTCACATTGGCTAGGACCTCAGTAATGGGTTAAACAGAAGCAGTATCAGCAGGAGTCCTTGTCTCATTCCTAATTTAGAGAAAAAGGCTTTACTGCTTCATTCTTGAATTTGATGGGTTTTTTTTTAATAGATAGCCTTTATCAGATTAAGGAAGTTCCCTTCCATTCCTATCCTAGTTTGCCAAGAGTTTTTATCATGAGTGGTTATATAATTTTATCAAGTACCTTTTCAGCCACTACTGAGATAAGGCTTTCTCACTGAATCTGTCGTATCACAATACATTGATTTCCACACTTGTGTGCTTTACAAAAGTCAAATCCTAGGCTCATATATATATCCACTTACCCCTTTTGATGTCTCATATACATTTCAGTCTTGGCATGTCCTGAGCTCCTGATCTTCCCTCCCACCTCTTGAAAACTGCCTTATTCTCACTCTTCCTCCAGTGCAACTGATTGTAATTCCATTCTTTTAGTTGTTCAGGCCAAACACCTTGGGTACTCCTTGTCCACACCTGAAGCCTCCGAGGAATCCTAGTGGCTGCACCTTTTGTTAATGAATATTGCCAGCACGTCGCAGTCTCCCCTGCCAGCTGTTCCAATCCAGGGTCGTATTTTAGCCCAATTATTGCAATAGGTTCCTAAGTGGTCTCCCTGCCCCTTTTGCTCTCCTCTAAACACAGTATCCAGAGAGATCCTTTAAAAAAAAAAAAGCACATCATGTTTCTCTGCCTGAGACCTTCCAGTGGCTTTTCGCTGCACTCAGCCTAATGGCCACCTCCCTTGCAGGGCTGTCCAGTGTCCGTCCTCCCTGATTTCTCCTCCTCTTGTCTCCTTTTCCCTCTCTGCTCCGCCTGTGCCAGCTCCGTGCTGTTGTTTCCCATGTCAAACCTGCTCCCACCGAAGGCCCCTGCCCTGCCAGTATCCTTTATGTGGATTCTGTGTCCCTAGACCAGTGGTTCTCAAAGTGTGGGCCTTAGATCAGCAGCAGTAGCATCTCTTGGGACCTTTTAACAATGAAGGTTCTTGGGACCCACCCCAGATCTATTGAACTATAAGCTCTGAGAATGGGGCTGAGTCTGAATTTAACAGCCACCCTGGTGACAGTTCTTAAGGCTTGCCCTGGGTTTCCACAGTTCCTATAGCCTCTTCAGGTGTCTGCATAGAGGTTACCTCGTCAGTGAGGCATACCTGGACTCCTCTTTAAAAATGCCACCAACATCACCTTTTATCTCACTTTTATAATGTACTCATAATATTTCTAATATACTCTATACCATTCATGCTAATATGCTTACTCTCCAGCTTACTATTTTTATACTGGTATTCTCTGGCATACTTCTAATATCTGTGATCATTTATTACTTTATTATGGTTGTGTTTTGTTCATCCCTTTCACTGTCTTTGGTAGAATGTAGGTTCTTTGTAGGCAGAAATGTTCGTGTTTCTGGTTCATTGAGGGCACCCTAGCACTTAGAAAAGTTCATGGTACAAAGATGACAATAAGTTACTTAGTAAGAGATGACTTTAGAGCAGTTATTCCTCTGTGTTTTGTAATTCCTGGTTGAGATGTGAAGTTGTGGTTTGGTTGAGCCCTTTAATCTTGGGCAAAGGCTGACAGCTTGCAGAGACCTGGGGGTGACCCTGGGGCTATGAATTTTGAACCTTTCCAAAAAGAAGAAAATTCTATTTGAAGCAGACCCAGAAGGATTGGGATTGATTTATAGAGGGCCAGATTGTATTGTTCACTACCAACTGGTAGTAAATTTCGGGGGTGGCCAAAGAACCAAGTCTTTTTTTATAGCCACTTCCTTGTAGCTTAGTTCTTCCAGAACATTCTGTGGTTGGGAATGCAGTGTTTTAAAAACATTTGTTGTTGTTTAGTCACTGAGTCATGTCCCACTCTTTTTGTGACCCCTTGGACTATAGCCTGCCAGGCTCCTCTGTTCATGGGATTTTGCAGGCAAGAATACTGGAGAGGGTTACCATTTGGTCCTTCAAGGGATCTTCCCAACCCAGGGATCAAACCCACAACTCCTGCATTAAAAACACTTCCATTCCATGGCATAAATGGATTGCTGTTCTTCAACTCTGGTCACTCACTAAGTCTGCATGTATGTAGAGAGTTTAAAAAAAAAAAATTCAGGTACTTCTGCCCACCAAGAAGCCGATCAAGCTGATGTGGTGTGATGCTGACATACAGTGAGGATGGAGACTTGCTTGGAGAGAGGCTTGCCAGGGAGGGGACCCTCAAGACTATAACAATTGTGATTATCAGCAAGCAACAGAACTTGACCAACCTCCAAACCTGAGTTTTTACCTAGCTTATGTATATGGAAAAAAAAAAAAAGCAAGCAATGGAGATGAATTTTATGGTATGTAAATTATGCTTCAATAAAGGTCTTAATGTAAAAAGGAAGAAAAAGGACTGAAAATATACTCAGGATTAAGTCATTCAAAGTCAAGTCCCTTCTGTAATACACAGCTCCAACCACAACCCTCCAAGGCTGAGGGCATCAGGGTCCACAGGCCAAAATTCAGAGCATTAACATTAGTTTTCCTAACTTTTCAGAGCAAAGAAGACTTTATGAACATCTGCATGGAACCCAACACCATCAGCAAAGGAGACTTCATCACTATAGGGTAAGTGGACTGGGGTTTGTAGGCAGGAGGCTTTAAGTGGCTTGTATTTTCAGACTTTACCAATCCGAGCGCCCACGAAGTGCAAGCAGAGATCTCACTGGGGACTTGCGTGGTCTGGGAGCTGTAGCACCCTTTTTGTTTTTTGGGTTGGCATGCGGAGTGCATGTCTCCTCGTTTGGCCTTCCCCTTGCCTTTTGGGAAGATCGGAGTTTGGGAGCTGTCTTGGTCTTTTGACTGAAATGACAGGAGTCAGTGAGGCATAGTATCCTGCCCAGAATTTTGGCCTCAGGGTTAGAACTACTGGATATAAACCTTGACTTTGCCACTCACTGGCCTCATGATCCTTTACCTTCCCTGAATCCTGGAGTGGAACAACATAATTGCTTCTCTCTCTCAGGGTAGTTTTTGAGTCTCATATGAGGGACTGTGTGGGCAAAGTCTTTTATCAGCTTGAAGTACCATCAGTTACCATTCATGTCAGCTCACCTTGCCTCTTCCCAGGGCATTAATGAAAAGGTATTGAGTACCTTGGACATTTTCCAGACTTTTTTCCCTTTTCTACTACAAAATACCCTCCCAAGTCCTGTTGTGATTTGTTAAGCCGTACCTCTGCCTGAGTTTTATTGGTTAAGGATGCTCTCAGCCTTCCGCCAGACTTCAGAGCAATTGAGAAAGCTGTGTGTTACCATGCCAACTGGAATCTGCTCCATTTTTTCCTGAACTCTGTCTCAGAGCTCCCTCTCGCGCCCACGTGAAGGTTAGACATTGCTGCTGCAGCGGCCAGGTCTCCATGGCTACCCCATTCTCTGTGCCAGCACCGGCAGCACAATGTCTTTGCTCAGTTTGTGTTGTTCTCGCCTTGGGTACCAATTCTTCAGATGCTGAATAGCTGCTTCTGCAGCCTTTGATTTACTTGCTGTAACTATAGTAAAAGGGAGAAAGGGAAAAGTCTTTCTTCTCCTACGAAGGGTCCAGAAGCTACACAGTGTCCCACAAGCCTGTGGGACCAGCTATATTCGAATCTCCTTCATAATGCTGACATCCAAAAGCAAAAGGAAAAGCTGATGATATTGCTTAAATTAGATGAAGTCATTATGGTGCACATGGTTCCTGTCATCATCTGCAGCAGCGGCAATAACATAGTTTCCTTTTGGTCTCTACGGGAAGTGAAATCAAGTCATGTCAGCTTCTTCTGAGTATCTGATTAGAACACTGTAAAGTTGCTTTAGAAAACTGATGATGTTTAATCAAAAGAATTGCTATTGTTAATTAATGATAAAGTGAAGTGAAAGTCGCTCAGTCGTGTCTGACTCTTTGCAACACCATGGACTATACAGTCCATGGAATTCTTCAGGCCAGAATACTGGAGTGGGTAGCCTTTCCCTTCTCCAGGGGACCTTCCCAACCCAGGGTTTGAACCCAGGTCGCCCGCATTGCAGGTGGATTCTTGACCAGCTGAGCCACCAGGGAAGCCCAAGAATACTGGAGTGGGTAGCCTATCTGTTCTCCAGCAATTAGTGATAAAGATGGAGTAATTCTCTTAGATTTCGCTTTTACCCATTTCCCACTGACTCTGACTAGCTGCAGGGTGTATATACATGAGGGTGTGTGTGTGTATAGAGAGGCTAATAGTTTTATTCCAAAGCCATGTAGTCAAGGTCAAGATGCAGTATTCTAAGTAGACTGTTTATATCAATATGGAGAATCATACAAAAACTGCTAAGGTTGGTTATTCATATAAATCCATCTAGTTTAAATTAAAATAAAAAATTTTCTTTTTCAAGTAATAGACTCACAAGAAGTACCAAATATCAAAAGTTTAGTACTTTTTTCTAAAGTATTTCATTCCAGTTTTTAAACTTGGGATTTTTAAATAGCCCAAGAATTAAGTATACATGGAACTACTTAAAGATCAGTTGAGAGAAAAATCAGTCTTCATGCACAGTTCTCTGCAATAAATAAACCTTCCCAATCTAGAATGTATCTCAACACTAAGCAGGAAGCACTGGGGGGAAAATTATTCACAGAACCCATGGTTCAAGAGACCATGAATTTGACTTCACCCAAAGACGTGCAGAACTTACTTTGTTCTGGCAGTAGAATGCAGTTGCCAGCACTGGTTTCCAAGGTTGCTTTTTCCTGTACCAACAGAAGTAAAAAGGTGAGAGACCCCAAGCTGCATGTTGAGGGCACCGAGTGTCTCCAAGCCAGCCGCTGCACTCTGCTTCTTCCAGAGGTGAGCCAGGGGTGAGCTGCCCCGCAGCTTCTGGTCTTTTCCTCTTCGGTCTTCCTTTCTGGTTTTTTCCTCCCTCCTTCCTATTAACAGACCCTTCCTTAGGTACCTCATACAATAGCACTTCCTTAGGTACCAGAGTGCTGTGCCAGGCTCTGGGTTATATTAAGGGAGACCTGAAAAGATGGCAGAAGAGCCCGTTCTGAGTCACAAGTTTAGAGTTTGGCTCCTGAAGACTTCCAGTGTTGTCAGGCCAAGGTTCTGTAAAGTGATCCTTCAGTCTCCTGAGCTTTTATTTTTCTGAATGTAAATTATGTGAATGGTTACTATAACAACCCACAGAATTCTCCAGTTTGCAAACGTTCATAGCGAATTCTAGCTTCACATTAAAAAAAAAACAACAACAATCTGGAAGCATTTTCAGGATAGCAGTAAACTTTTCTCTACTGGGAAATGCCAAGCCATGTGGAATAACCTATAAGTGGGGAAAAAAAGTTACTACAGATGGCCTCTGAAGACTTGGATGTTAAACTAAGGTGGTCAAAAAGGACTGTAGGTAAAACAGAAGGTGTCCCCACAGTGGCTGGTACCATAGTTTCAACACAGCAAATGTAGAATTAAACGCATGAGTTATGGAAGGGTTTTCTAGAATTTGTAATATTAATGGTGCTATACCTGAGGTGTAAAGGTAAGCGAGTCCTAAGGAACAACCATGAAAATAATCAAGTGGCTGTAAGGGCTTTCCTAAGAGAACTGGCTGTGTTGCTCATTTTTCTTTGGGGCAAGATTAGGGCCGAGAAGGACATACACATCTTATGTGAATTCCTTAAAGATACGACAGGACCCCGTCTTTCAATAAGCATTTGAAAATGATAACCTTGTTTCACAAATCCCAAAATACCCTGGGAGGAGGCAGAGGCCACTTAAACCTTTTTCATGGTGGTGAAGTGAGGTGAGAGTCGCTCAGCCGTGCCCGACTCTGCGACCCCATGGACTATACAGTCCATGGAATTCTCCAGGCCAGAATACTGGAGTGGGTAGCCTTTCCCTTCTCTAGGGGATCTTCCCAACCCAGGGATTGAACCCAGATCTCTTGCATTGCAGGTGGATTCTTTACCAACCCAGCTATGGGGGAAGCCCCCCCTATTCCAGAACCAGCCCTGTGTCTGACACAGGCCCTGCAATCTCTTTTTAAAGAACATTAACTTAAATCCTCAGAGAGGATACGGTTTTCCCTAACAACCTGCCCAGATGCTCAGAGTGATGCCGAATCCCAGGCAGCTGTGGGCTCGAGCTGTTCTGAGCGTCCTCTTCCCCCCCCTTCCACCCCTCCTCCGCACAGGGCACAGGGGGCGCCTTCAGCATCGACAGTGAGGAGTACGAAGCGATGCCCGTGGAGGTGAAGCTGCTGCCCAGGAAACTGCAGTTCTTCTGTGACCCTCGCAAGAGGGAGCAGCTGCTGCAGAGCCCGGCCCAGTGAGCGCGCGGCAGGCGGGCGCCCGAGACTGCACTTTAGGCCACCCTGGGACCAGAAGGGAACCGAGGCCTCCCCTGCCCCTCGCAGTGTTGTCAGAGGACCCCCAAGGGCCGGTTCACGGCAAGTAGCACCCCTCCCACCCCCCGACCCCGTCCCCCTCTCAGTGCTTCCCAGCTTTGCAGCCAGCTTCCCAGCAGCGCATGCTCGACTCCGCTGTGATGGCCCAGTCCCCCGGTGAAGACCGCTTTTTCTAAGACTAGTTCCAGGAAATCCCCACCCGCAGTGGCCAGAGAAGGGCTCGGCCTCAGCGGCGCCCCCTATTGNTTGTTCTATCTCTTCTGCTTCCCAGCTTTGCAGCCAGCTTCCCAGCAGCGCATGCTCGACTCCGCTGTGATGGCCCAGTCCCCCGGTGAAGACCGCTTTTTCTAAGACTAGTTCCAGGAAATCCCCACCCGCAGTGGCCAGAGAAGGGCTCGGCCTCAGCGGCGCCCCCTATTGGGGAGCAGGATCCTCCTCGGCGCTGGTCCCGCGGCCGCCCTGGGGCCAGGGAAGCAAGCCACCTGCTTTCCCGCCACTCGGCCTGTTCCCAGGCCCTTCCGCCGGTGCTGCGACTTGGGTGAGCCCCGACTCCGCTTCTTTCAGTTTACTCTGCCCAAGCAAAACACATAGGTGGAGATGTGTCCCTCTTCAGCCATGGCTGAAATACTGTCAAATACTCTTCTCTCCTACATCCACTCCTCCCCACCCCGAGTCCTGTTTCTGAAATGTCAGTTTGCCCGAGAACCACCTAGNTGCCACTCGGCCTGTTCCCAGGCCCTTCCGCCGGTGCTGCGACTTGGGTGAGCCCCGACTCCGCTTTTTTCAGTTTACTCTGCCCAAGCAAAACACATAGGCGGAGGTGTGTCCCTCTTCAGCCATGGCTGAAATACTGTCAAATACTTCTCTCCTACATCCACTCCTCCCCACCCCGAGTCCTGTTTCTGAAATGTCAGTTTGCCCGAGAACCACCTAGGGTGCATGTTGAAAATTGACTTAGTTGGGGCCCAACCTGAATTTAGTAACTCGGTCTGGAGGGCGGAGCCCAGGAATCTGCACTTTTTAAAAGGCGGGCCACCCTCCCCCGGTGGTTCTTCTAGGAGAGGTTCCCCGAGCTGAATGGGACGGTCTTGTAAAGCAGCGGTCCACACACACTGTTATTCTGCTCATGTACGTCCTAAAAGTATTTTGAAAAACCATGTAACCCTTCGCAGTTTTAAATTGACAGCTAAAATTTTTCATGGGAAGTTAGTTGCCAAAGTACATACTTTCTAGTGTCACGTAAATATTGATATTTTAAAATAAAGCTGTTACATCACTCTTTTAAACATTTTCAGTGTAATTGAGATAGATAGCAATTTGACACTCATCATCCATTTACCAAAATAAACTAGTAAGTTGTTTAGTCATTGAAAAATGCCAATTTTTCTTATATGTGTATTTCTGTACCACGTTCTGCAAAGAATGCTATCATAATGTAACGTTTTTATGCTTGAAATTTTTTTATTGGAACTATCTTCTTGCCAACGAAAAATATAAATGGAAATAACTTTTTTAGTTCAAGTGTCAATTAACTCAAAGAGAATAAATGTTATAAATTATTGAAATACAATTGATATTATAAATTTTTGAAAATTAAAAATTCACACTTTATTAGAATGCTCTTTATTCTGAGTTGATTTATTGAGAAACACTTTTGTTTAACTCAAGTTGTTGTGTTTTTATTTTATATAGTAGTAGTGTTGATTACAGTGCTGTTTCAGGTGTACAGCAAAGTGATTCAGTTATACAGATATGTGTATCTATTTTGTTTCAATTCTTTTTCCATTCGGTTATTACCGAGTGTTGATCAGAGTTCCCAACCAACATTAGGTCCCTGTTGGTTTTCTGTTTTAAATATAGCAGTGTGTACATGTTGAGCCCAAACTCCTAATCTATCCTCCCCACCCACCTTGCTGGTAACAGTAAGTATGTTCTTTGTGTCTATGTTTTGTAAATAAGTTCATTTGTGTTTTCTTAAGTTATTTCATATGATCTTTGTCTTTGTCTGACTTATTTCACTTAGTATGATAATCTCCAGGTCCATCCATGTTGCTGCAAATGATATTATTTTATTATTTTTATCGGGCAGTAATTCTACTCTATGTACCACATCTTCTCTTACCTATTCATCTGTCCACAGACACTTAGGTTGCTTCCACGTCTTGGCTATGGTAAATAGCACCGCAGTCAACGCTGGGCTGCATGAATCCTTTCCAACCACATTNGCCACTCGGCCTGTTCCCAGGCCCTTCCGCCGGTGCTGCGACTTGGGTGAGCCCCGACTCCGCTTCTTTCAGTTTACTCTGCCCAAGCAAAACACATAGGTGGAGATGTGTCCCTCTTCAGCCATGGCTGAAATACTGTCAAATACTCTTCTCTCCTACATCCACTCCTCCCCACCCCGAGTCCTGTTTCTGAAATGTCAGTTTGCCCGAGAACCACCTAGGGTGCATGTTGAAAATTGACTTAGTTGGGGCCCAACCTGAATTTAGTAACTCGGTCTGGAGGGCGGAGCCCAGGAATCTGCACTTTTTAAAAGGCGGGCCACCCTCCCCAGGTGGTTCTACTAGGAGAGGTCCCCCGAGCTGAATGGGACGGTCTTGTAAAGCAGCGGTCCACACACACTGTTATTCTGCTCATGTACGTCCTAAAAGTATTTTGAAAAACCATGTAACCCTTCGCAGTTTTAAATTGACAGCTAAAATTTTTCATGGGAAGTTAGTTGCCAAAGTACATACTTTCTAGTGTCACGTAAATATTGATATTTTAAAATAAAGCTGTTACATCACTCTTTTAAACATTTTCAGTGTAATTGAGATAGATAGCAATTTGACACTCATCATCCATTTACCAAAATAAACTAGTAAGTTGTTTAGTCATTGAAAAATGCCAATTTTTCTTATATGTGTATTTCTGTACCACGTTCTGCAAAGAATGCTATCATAATGTAACGTTTTTATGCTTGAAATTTTTTTATTGGAACTATCTTCTTGCCAACGAAAAATATAAATGGAAATAACTTTTTTAGTTCAAGTGTCAATTAACTCAAAGAGAATAAATGTTATAAATTATTGAAATACAATTGATATTATAAATTTTTGAAAATTAAAAATTCACACTTTATTAGAATGCTCTTTATTCTGAGTTGATTTATTGAAAAACACTTTTGTTTAACTCAAGTTGTTGTGTTTTTATTTTATATAGTAGTAGTGTTGATTACAGTGCTGTTTCAGGTGTACAGCAAAGTGATTCAGTTATACAGATATGTGTATCTATTTTGTTTCAATTCTTTTTCCATTCGGTTATTACCGAGTGTTGATCAGAGTTCCCAACCAACATTAGGTCCCTGTTGGTTTTCTGTTTTAAATATAGCAGTGTGTACATGTTGAGCCCAAACTCCTAATCTATCCTCCCCACCCACCTTGCTGGTAACAGTAAGTATGTTCTTTGTGTCTATGTTTTGTAAATAAGTTCATTTGTGTTTTCTTAAGTTATTTCATATGATCTTTGTCTTTGTCTGACTTATTTCACTTAGTATGATAATCTCCAGGTCCATCCATGTTGCTGCAAATGATATTATTTTATTATTTTTATCGGGCAGTAATTCTACTCTATGTACCACATCTTCTCTTACCTATTCATCTGTCCACAGACACTTAGGTTGCTTCCACGTCTTGGCTATGGTAAATAGCACCGCAGTCAACGCTGGGCTGCATGAATCCTTTCCAACCACATTTTTCTCCAGATAGATGCCCAAGAATGGGATTGTAGAATCATGTGATAACTCGAGTTTCTTAAGGAACCTCCACACTGTTCTCCATAGTGGCTATACCAGTTTGCATTCCCACTGACAGTATAGGAGGGCCCCCTTTTCTCCACACACTCTTCAGCATTCATTATTTGTAGACTTCTTGATGATGGCCATTCTCAGTGGTGTGAGGTGATGTCTCATGACAGTTTTGATTTGCATTTCTCTGTAATTAGTGATGCTAAGCATATTTTTAGGTGTTTCTTGGTCACCTGCATGCCTTCTTTTAGGTCTTCTGCCCATTTTTTGGTGGATAAGGAAATGGCACCCCACTCCAGTGTTCTTGCCTGGAGAATCCCATGGACAGAGGAGCCTGGTGGGCTACAGTCCACAGGGTCGCAAAGAGTCAGACATGACTGAGTGACAGAGTCACATGAGCTGTTTATAAGTTTTGAAGATTAATCCCTTGTTGTTCAGCTTATTTGCAAATATTTTCTTCCATTTCCCTGGGTAGCCTTTGCACTTTGCTTACGGCTTCCCTTGCTCTTCTCTTGCGATTTGATGACTAACTTTAGTATGGTGTTTGCTTTCCTTTTTGTGTGTGTGTGTGTGTGATATCTGTTGAAGTTTTCCTTTTGCCGTTACCATGAGGCTTTGATACAGCAGTCTATATATACATATGCTTGTTTAAAGCTGGTAGTCTTAATTTCTAATGCATTGGTGCTCTCCTCGCGATTTCTGGTTTTGATATATTTGGAGTATTTGAATCATTTACAGATGATTTCCTGCCTTTACTGTGTGTTTGCCTTTACTGGGAAGCTTTTCCATTTGCAGTTTTCTTGTTTCTAGTTGTGGCCTTTTCTGCCTAGAGAGGTTCCTTTGGCACTTGTTGCAGAGCTGGTTTGGTGGTGCTGAATTCTCTTAGCTTTTGCTTGTCTTGTAAGGCTTTTGATTCCTTTTTCAAATCTGAATAACGAGCCTTGGTAGAGTATTCCTGGTTGTAGGTTCCCTCTCATCACTTTAAATATATTATGCCATTCCCTTTGGCCTGAAGAGTTTCTGCTGAGAAATCAGCTGCTAACCTTTACGGGAATTCCCTTGTATGTTGTTACATTTCCCTTGTTGATTTTAATATTTTTCCTTCTTTAATTTTTGTCAGTTTGATTACTGTGTGTCTTGGCATGTTCCTTCTTGTGTTTATCCTGCCCGGGACTCTGTGTTTCCTGGACTTGAGTGTTGTTTCCTTTCCCATGTTAGGGAAGTTTTCAGTTATTATCTCTTTAAATATTTCCTTGGGTCCTTTCTCTTCTCCTATGGGACCCCTATAAGGCGAATGTCATTGCATTTAACGTCCCAGAGATCTCTTAAATTGTTCTCATTCTTTTCTTCCTTATTCTGATCCATGGCAGTGATTTCCACCATTCTGTCTTCCAGCTCATTTATTCTTCTACCTCATACATTCTGCCACTGCTTCCTTCTAGTGTATTTTTCATCTCAGTTATTGTATTGTTCACCTTTGTTCTTTAAATCAAGGTCTTTGTTAGAGTTCTTGTATCTTCCTGATCTGGGCCTCTATTCCTCTTCTGAGATCTTGGCTCATCTTGACTATCATTACTCTGAATTCTCTTTGAGGAAGATTGCCAGTCTCTACTTTGCCTAGTTGTCCTTCTGGATTTTCTGTGATTGTGGCTTCCATTCTTCAGGCTGTAGGCTTGTAGTTCTTGCTGCCTGCCCCTGGCAGGTGCAGCTATCTAAGAGGCTTAGGCAGGCTTCTGGTGAGAGAAACTGGTCCTTGCCCACAGGTGGGTGGAGCTGAGTCTTGTCCCTCTGGTGGGCGGGGCTATGTCAGGGACTGTTTTTATTGGGCAGCTGTTTTCCCAGGATGCTAAGCAGGCTGCCTGTTGCTGCGTGGAGCTGTGCTCCTGCCCTGTTGGTTGGTTGGCTTGAGGTGTCCTAGCACTGGCTGTTGGGTGGAGTCTTGGTGAGAAAATGGGGGCATCCAAGAGGGCTCACACCAGTAAGTGTTCCCTAGAACTGTCACAGCCAGTGTCCTTGTTCCTGCAGTGAGCCACAGCTGCCCCTCGCCTCCAGAGGAGACCCTCCAATCCTAGCAGTAAGTCTGGCCTAATCTCTTAGGAGGTCACTGCTTTTTTTCCCTGAATCCTCATGTATGTGAAACTCTGTACCCTCCAAGAGTAGAATTCCTACAGTCAAACCCCACTGGCCTTCAAAGCTGGATTCTCTGGAGCCACCTCCTCCTATTGCCAGACCTCCAGGCTGGGGAGCCCTTTGTGGGGCTCAAAACACTCACTCTTGGGGGAGAACTTCTGTGATACAATTATTTTCCAGTTTGTGGGTCCCCACCCGGTTCATGTGGGATTTGACTTTAATCTTGATTGTGCCCCCTGCCACCTTACTGTGGCCTCTCTGGAGGTGGCGTGTCCTTTTTGGTAGGCTCCGGCATGTGTTCTGTTGTTGATGGTTGTTCTGCAGTCAGTTGTGATTCTGATGTTTCTGTAAGAGGTGAGCCTACGCCCTTCTACACTGCCATTGTGTCTCCTCCCAGAGGCATGTTATTTACAGCTGAGACAGTGTTTAACATTATAGATATAAATAGATAAATAAGCAGATGGGATAGAAAGATTATGTTATGCAACTCAGAGAACTGCATGACATTGTCATATCAAAAAACATAGTGATATATCAGCTTAAACGCTTAATTAGATAGATCCTCCTTTAGCTTGTTGATAGCAGAGAGCTAGACAGTACTGGCCTTGCCATAGATTTGTCAGCCAGTCATTATAATGACGTTGGTGCCCCTGAGGTTTTTATACTCCAGAGGGCAATGTCCTGCAATAAGGTGGATGAGACCTAAGGCACTTAAAAAAGGAAAAGGGAAAGAACTGGCAGGCTTCTCAGGCCGATCAGTTTTAGGACAGTGCATGTACTGGCACCCACGGACCTTGTGGAGAGGGAAGACCACATG
>SJYW01022896.1:0-29986 GCA_006410735.1 Raphicerus campestris | reverse complement strand
GCCACTCGGCCTGTTCCCAGGCCCTTCCGCCGGTGCTGCGACTTGGGTGAGCCCCGACTCCGCTTCTTTCAGTTTACTCTGCCCAAGCAAAACACATAGGTGGAGATGTGTCCCTCTTCAGCCATGGCTGAAATACTGTCAAATACTCTTCTCTCCTACATCCACTCCTCCCCACCCCGAGTCCTGTTTCTGAAATGTCAGTTTGCCCGAGAACCACCTAGGGTGCATGTTGAAAATTGACTTAGTTGGGGCCCAACCTGAATTTAGTAACTCGGTCTGGAGGGCGGAGCCCAGGAATCTGCACTTTTTAAAAGGCGGGCCACCCTCCCCAGGTGGTTCTACTAGGAGAGGTCCCCCGAGCTGAATGGGACGGTCTTGTAAAGCAGCGGTCCACACACACTGTTATTCTGCTCATGTACGTCCTAAAAGTATTTTGAAAAACCATGTAACCCTTCGCAGTTTTAAATTGACAGCTAAAATTTTTCATGGGAAGTTAGTTGCCAAAGTACATACTTTCTAGTGTCACGTAAATATTGATATTTTAAAATAAAGCTGTTACATCACTCTTTTAAACATTTTCAGTGTAATTGAGATAGATAGCAATTTGACACTCATCATCCATTTACCAAAATAAACTAGTAAGTTGTTTAGTCATTGAAAAATGCCAATTTTTCTTATATGTGTATTTCTGTACCACGTTCTGCAAAGAATGCTATCATAATGTAACGTTTTTATGCTTGAAATTTTTTTATTGGAACTATCTTCTTGCCAACGAAAAATATAAATGGAAATAACTTTTTTAGTTCAAGTGTCAATTAACTCAAAGAGAATAAATGTTATAAATTATTGAAATACAATTGATATTATAAATTTTTGAAAATTAAAAATTCACATTTTATTAGATGCTCTTTATTCTGAGTTGATTTATTGAAAAACACTTTTGTTTAACTCAAGTTGTTGTGTTTTTATTTTATATAGTAGTAGTGTTGATTACAGTGCTGTTTCAGGTGTACAGCAAAGTGATTCAGTTATACAGATATGTGTATCTATTTTGTTTCAATTCTTTTTCCATTCGGTTATTACAGAGTGTTGATCAGAGTTCCCAACCAACATTAGGTCCCTGTTGGTTTTCTGTTTTAAATATAGCAGTGTGTACATGTTGAGCCCAAACTCCTAATCTATCCTCCCCACTCACCTTGCTGGTAACAGTAAGTATGTTCTTTGTGTCTGTGTTTTGTAAATAAGTTCATTTGTGTTTTCTTAAGTTATTTCATATGATCTTTGTCTTTGTCTGACTTATTTCACTTAGTATGATAATCTCCAGGTCCATCCATGTTGCTGCAAATGGTATTATTTTATTATTTTTATTGGGCAGTAATTCTACTCTATGTACCACATCTTCTCTTACCTATTCATCTGTCCACAGACACTTAGGTTGCTTCCACGTCTTGGCTATGGTAAATAGCACCGCAGTCAACGCTGGGCTGCATGAATCCTTTCCAACCACATTTTTCTCCAGATAGATGCCCAAGAATGGGATTGTAGAATCATGTGATAACTCGAGTTTCTTAAGGAACCTCCACACTGTTCTCCATAGTGGCTATACCAGTTTGCATTCCCACTGACAGTATAGGAGGGCCCCCTTTTCTCCACACACTCTTCAGCATTCATTATTTGTAGACTTCTTGATGATGGCCATTCTCAGTGGTGTGAGGTGATGTCTCATGACAGTTTTGATTTGCATTTCTCTGTAATTAGTGATGCTAAGCATATTTTTAGGTGTTTCTTGGTCACCTGCATGCCTTCTTTTAGGTCTTCTGCCCATTTTTTGGTGGATAAGGAAATGGCACCCCACTCCAGTGTTCTTGCCTGGAGAATCCCATGGACAGAGGAGCCTGGTGGGCTACAGTCCACAGGGTCGCAAAGAGTCAGACATGACTGAGTGACAGAGTCACATGAGCTGTTTATAAGTTTTGAAGATTAATCCCTTGTTGTTCAGCTTATTTGCAAATATTTTCTTCCATTTCCCTGGGTAGCCTTTGCACTTTGCTTACGGCTTCCCTTGCTCTTCTCTTGCGATTTGATGACTAACTTTAGTATGGTGTTTGCTTTCCTTTTTGTGTGTGTGTGTGATATCTGTTGAAGTCTTCCTTTTGCCGTTACCATGAGGCTTTGATACAGCAGTCTATATATACATATGATTGTTTAAAGCTGATAGTCTTAATTTCTAATGCATTGGTGCTCTCCTCGCAATTTCTGGTTTTGATATATTTGGAGTATTTGAATCATTTACAGATGATTTCCTGCCTTTACTGTGTGTTTGCCTTTACTGGGAAGCTTTTCCATTTGCAGTTTTCTTGTTTCTAGTTGTGGCCTTTTCTGCCTAGAGAGGTTCCTTTGGCACTTGTTGCAGAGCTGGTTTGGTGGTGCTGAATTCTCTTAGCTTTTGCTTGTCTTGTAAGGCTTTTGATTCCTTTGTCAAATCTGAATAACGAGCCTTGGTAGAGTATTCCTGGTTGTAGGTTCCCTCTCATCACTTTAAATATATTATGCCATTCCCTTTGGCCTGAAGAGTTTCTGCTGAGAAATCAGCTGCTAACCTTTATGGGAATTCCCTTGTATGTTGTTACATTTCCCTTGTTGATTTTAATATTTTTCCTTCTTTAATTTTTGTCAGTTTGATTACTGTGTGTCTTGGCATGTTCCTTCTTGTGTTTATCCTGCCTGGGACTCTGTGTTTCCTGGATTTGAGTGTTGTTTCCTTTCCCATGTTAGGGAAGTTTTCAGTTATTATCTCTTTAAATATTTCCTTGGGTCCTTTCTCTTCTCCTATGGGACCCCTATAAGGCGAATGTCATTGCAGTTAACGTCCCAGAGATCTCTTAAATTGTTCTCGTTCTTTTCTTCCTTATTCTGATCCATGGCAGTGATTTCCACCATTCTGTCTTCCAGCTCATTTATTCTTCTACCTCATACATTCTGCCACTGCTTCCTTCTAGTGTATTTTTCATCTCAGTTATTGTATTGTTCACCTTTGTTCTTTAAATCAAGGTCTTTGTTAGAGTTCTTGTATCTTCCTGATCTGGGCCTCTATTCCTCTTCTGAGATCTTGGCTCATCTTGACTATCATTACTCTGAATTCTCTTTGAGGAAGATTGCCAGTCTCTACTTTGCCTAGTTGTCCTTCTGGATTTTCTGTGATTGTGGCTTCCATTCTTCAGGCTGTAGGCTTGTAGTTCTTGCTGCCTGCCCCTGGCAGGTGCAGCTATCTAAGAGGCTTAGGCAGGCTTCTGGTGAGAGAAACTGGTCCTTGCCCACAGGTGGGTGGAGCTGAGTCTTGTCCCTCTGGTGGGCGGGGCTATGTCAGGGACTGTTTTTATTGGGCAGCTGTTTTCCCAGGATGCTAAGCAGGCTGCCTGTTGCTGCGCTCCTGCCCTGTTGGTTGGTTGGCTTGAGGTGTCCTAGCACTGGCTGTTGGGTGGAGTCTTGATGAGAAAATGGGGGCATCCAAGAGGGCTCACACCAGTAAGTGTTCCCTAGAACTGTCACAGCCAGTGTCCTTGTTCCTGCAGTGAGCCACAGCTGCCCCTCGCCTCCAGAGGAGACCCTCCAATCCTAGCAGTAAGTCTGGCCTAATCTCTTAGGAGGTCACTGCTTTTTTTCCCTGAATCCTCATGTATGTGAAACTCTGTACCCTCCAAGAGTAGAATTCCTACAGTCAAACCCCACTGGCCTTCAAAGCTGGATTCTCTGGAGCCACCTCCTCCTATTGCCAGACCTCCAGGCTGGGGAGCCCTTTGTGGGGCTCAAAACACTCACTCTTGGGGGAGAACTTCTGTGATACAATTATTTTCCAGTTTGTGGGTCCCCACCCGGTTCATGTGGGATTTGACTTTAATCTTGATTGTGCCCCCTCCCACCTTACTGTGGCCTCTCTGGAGGTGGCGTGTCCTTTTTGGTAGGCTCCGGCATGTGTTCTGTTGTTGATGGTTGTTCTGCAGTCAGTTGTGATTCTGATGTTTCTGTAAGAGGTGAGCCTACGCCCTTCTACACTGCCATTGTGTCTCCTCCCAGAGGCATGTTATTTACAGCTGAGACAGTGTTTAACATTATAGATATAAATAGATAAATAAGCAGATGGGATAGAAAGATTATGTTATGCAACTCAAAGAACTGCATGACATTGTCATATCAAAAAACATAGTGATATATCAGCTTAAACGCTTAATTAGATAGATCCTCCTTTAGCTTGTTGATAGCAGAGAGCTAGACAGTACTGGCCTTGCCATAGATTTGTCAGCCAGTCATTATAATGACGTTGGTGCCCCTGAGGTTTTTATACTCCAGAGGGCAATGTCCTGCAATAAGGTGGATGAGACCTAAGGCACTTAAAAAAGGAAAAGGGAAAGAACTGGCAGGCTTCTCAGGCCGATCAGTTTTAGGACAGTGCATGTACTGGCACCCACGGACCTTGTGGAGAGGGAAGACCACATGTTTAAAGGATTACAAAGCAGCTATGACAAGACCATGACAAGCAGCTTAAAAAGCGCATAAAATAATGATTACCTATTTACCTCTGTGTTCTTCAGAGTGGGGTTAAAAGCAGATGGGTCCAAGCGTGCCAGGGAGGGGGTGCTGTGGTCTAAGAAAATAGAGTCTCTACGTGAGCCCAGAGAATCTGGCATATACTGGTTGTATAATAGAATGCAAAAGACCAGCACAGAATCTTGACTACCAGCAGATACGTGTTTTATTTAGTGATTCTAATTTTTCTATAGAAATAATGGAACCTAGGATTGGGGAAGGATATTTAATTCAGGTTAGTTTATTCATTTTTAAATGTAGATATGTCCTAGTTCAAATTTTGTTTTCTTGATTCAGGCTTTTAACTGAGAACACAGCTGCCTTATCATCTCCTGCCTTCCTGCCATTGTCCCTCCATATACGGTCCACGTAAAGGGTGTTTAACACAACTATGACAGACTCTCCCAAGTCAGACAGACCTGAACGCAAAGGGTCCAGTCCAGTGAGAACCCGAGTTCCACCCCCCACCTTCTATTTGTACAAACCTTATGTCAGACGAATGTCACTGAAAAACCAACAGCATTTCTATTCAAAACAGCGGAGGTTTTATATTAAATATAGCTTAGTATAAAGTCTTTTGCTCAACCTCACAGCCAGTGTGTGTGCATGGTTATAATTACTGTGTGCCAGTGCTTCACACACGCGACTGATTAGCTGTGTTCTCACCCCCTGAGGAGCTAGGTAATAAGTGGTCGCGTCACTTGGAAGGTAGGAGCCTGGCTTAGAACAGAGAGAGAACAGTGTTAGGAACTGACTCTCTACTGCCTTAAAATAACTGCCGAAAAGGTTAAAAGTAAGACGTGTGTGTGTGTACATCTCAGTATATAATGTGTTAAAGTGAACTTTAGTAGGAAGAAGATGTGAAACAAAAAGCCTTTGGTCTGGGTGGGGTCCTCCTCCAGAAGTCGCCTGGTGTGACTGAGAGCACGCAGGCTTGACTTTTTGACGGAATGGGCATGGTTACTCCCAGCTTCGGTTTCTCTTACCTGGAGAGTGTGCATCCAGACCGCAGCCTCCGTCGTCACCCTCAGTGAGGTCAGCACCATACGTTCTGCTCACGCCTGCGGCTGCCGCTCCTTCCTATCACAAACCACCTTTCTCAGACCAGGCGAAGGAGTGCAGCACACGTGTTCATGTTAAAATGTGAATTTTAATCATAAAAACTGTTTTCTGTAAATATAGTTATATCAACCTCTCTGCATACAGTTTGATTCAGATATATACAGATATGATATATACAGATGTTATCTGTAACACAGACAAAATCAGTTCAAGAAACATGTACCCGCTGGGATGAATCCCAGCTTTCCTTAGGCCTTCCAAATGATTACCACCAGAGAGAACAGCGGAGCCAGGTGCAGGACATTGAGGGAGAGGTATCCGCTGTCTTACTAATTTCATCCTAGGAGCCGAAGACCTGAAACAAAACTAGATTCCGTTTCCCTTATTGCTATGACTTACACTGGGATATTCATCACAATAGGGGTTTGACATTTAAGGCGATGGGGAGGCTTTGCTGATCTTAAACTTGGAAAAACACAGAACTTCTCCCAAGTTTCTTTTTCAGAAAAGACTTACTCGTCAGACCAATTAAAAAAAAAAAAATTCAGCCAACAAGCCTGAGATGTACAAAGGAGGTTGGTTTTGTTTTCCTCTACGCCATACCCCTCAGGTCTCCTACCCAGTCTTCTCAAAAGCACAGAATCTACAGCTTTCCTCACTGGTCTTGGAGGGCTAGACTGAAACTCAGTCTTTGTTTGATTTGGACAAAGGAAGGAGTTTTCACTCCAATGTCAACAATATATGCTGACAACCAGATAACTCAGTGACCTGTGTGTGGATTTTTCATTTTGTGGATCATCTCTGGCTAGTTCATAAAACCCTACACCCCACCTCCGCATCCCCCAGCTGTCCTTAGCAAAACAGATGTACCATTAGTGTAAAGAGGCATTCTATAGCAAAGAGAGGTGGTTCGTACCCATCTGTTTATGGTGATTAAATACATTTCCTGAATTGAGATCCTATTACCTGTAAAAGCCCAATCATTGCTGAGCTTCTAGAATAAATGCTAAAGAGATGAGAACAGGGCTTTACTTCTCCATCATCAGTTCTCTATATAGTACTAGAAAATTACTTCTTTTCTAAATGTGCAGTTTCATCCAACAGTCCCTGTATTCCAGCTCCAAAAAAATGAGCTAAAGTGACAGTTATAAAACTACCTCTGACTCCCTCCAGTTAAGAGGCCTAGCAGTCATCCTGATCACATTCACCCCCTTTTGTACAAGAGTCTTAAAGTTGGTGACTGTATGTCATCCTCCATAAAACTGTCAAGTTTATCTCCTCGAAAGGCTGTTAGATTTCACAGGACAGTCCTTATTCACTCACCACAACATTTAAATAAAAAACAAACAAAGGGGGTCTCAGCTGCTTCCAAATTGTAATACTGCCCATTTCTTCCAGGATTATCATTTTGATATTTCCTTCCATTTCAACATCTGCATCCTCAATGCATCACATAGTCATATCCATATAAAAATAAACTTCCATTTCTTATCAGAAAAACATTAACTTAATTCACAGTTAGCCTTTTTCCACCACACTCGGCCCTCCAGTAGCTCCTGGGAACAGAGGTATATTAGAAATACAAATGGAATATTAAAAAAATCCATGCATGACTTAGGAGTAAAAGGAGCCCTGAGCTCCTCTTCCCCTACACCTGAATCACAAAAGGGCTTTCCTGAAACGAGAAGGGTGGGCCGGCCTGCTGCCGCGACCCCAGCCACGCAGGAGCCTCACCGCAGGGCACTACAGGGAGGCAGAGAAGGGACCGAGGACTGGCCCTTTCGGAGGCCGGGCCCACAGCCAGGAGCCCATGGGGAGATGAGGGCCCACCTGACACACCCTGGTCCCCATACTACTACCTTTCCTGCCTGGTGGAGAACTGTCATCACGCCAAGGCAAGTTCATTGTCAAGCTGAACATTTGGTCTTATTCAGGAGCACCCCACCCCTTCCTGCACCTCTGTGAGTATGATCCTCCTGGGATGGGAGAAAGCACCCCCTGGGCCTTCTCATTCCCTGGGCTCTGTGGTTTCTTTTCTTTCTTTGATTTAGCAGTCCAGAGTCAGGGCTGACTCTTTGTGACCCCATGGACTGTAGCTCACCAGGCTCCTCTGTCCATGGGATTTTCTAGGCAAGAACACTGGAGTGGGTTGCCATTTCCTTCTCCAGGGGATCTTCCTGACCCAGGGATTAAATCCACATCTCTTATATTAGCAGGAGACGCAAGTGGGTTCTTTGCCACTTGCGCCACCTGGGTAGTTTCATTTCAAAACAAAAACAAGTTCCTGAGGTCCCCTTCTTCCTAGATGGTGGTTTGCACTGCCATTAAAAGGTTAATGAAAACTTCACGTCACTGCCCTTTGCAAAAGCTTCTCCAAAGGCCTTGGTTTAAAGGTGAGTAAGCTCATCTTTTTCACTCTGTTTGAAGGGCTTTCAGTGTATTAAGACAAATAGCAAGTTTGCCCTCATAACCACCAGAATGAAAAAGTGGTTCAGCTGTGATTTCATTTATCTTTACCTTTATCTTCTAGCTAAACAGGTAGTTACACTGATCAATGACTCTTTACATGTGGAATTGAGAACCATCTGCACCCTGCGCTATACTTAAATTTCCCATCTTGCTTTTTCACGTGGGACAAACAAGTTGTAAATGCAAATTCCTAGGCTAAATGACTTCTATCAATGTATCAGTGAATTCAGCTTCCCTTCTTCAGCCAAATGGAAGACACAACGCCATGATGAATGACGGAGGCAGCCTTCTAATCCACAGCAATCACAGCTTACTGAGGACTGTACAGGCACTTACCTTAGAAGGGATCTATGCCAGGCCTAAGGGGTGCTTTGTGCTTAGCAAAAGCCAAAGCTAATTCAGAACTGTTATTTGGCCCATACTTTCTGGTCTGGGGAAAGATAAGTCCTACCATTTCTGATTCCTTCAGAATAGTCCTAATCCAGAGGACAACTGGACATTGTCCCAAAGGCTGAAGAGTACCATCTGCCAAGCCTGCACAAGTAAAAAAAAATCCATTTTGCCAGAACTTTGTCATATCCGACTAGACATCAACAAACTCCAAGCCTGGGTTCTAGGCCCACAAGGACTCTGACCACCTAGAATTTCTTCTGACTTCATCCAATGATGACCCAGTGGCCCCCACGTCTCAAGTCAGCAATGCTTTTTCCAGCTTAGGGCATGGCTCACAGCTTGGTTCGGCGGGTACAGAATCACCTGTCAGTGCAGGAGACTCAAGAGACGGGGTTCAGTCCCTGGGTCAGGAAGATCCCCTGGAGGAGGGCATGGCAACCCACTCCAGTATCCTTGCCTGAAAAATACCATGGACACAGGAGGCTGGCGAGCTACACGCCACAGGGTCACAAAGAGTCGGACATGACTGAGCGCCTGAACACACACGTAGAGCTTGGCGTTAGATCAGGCTTAGAGGTACCCAGCAGGACCAAGCCAGCTGGCACAGGGTTGGCAGGATGAGGTTTAAGAGTCCAGAGGGACAGAAGGTCACCATCAGTCAGTGTACCCACACCTGAGTTTCCCAGCCTGCTCCCGAAGGTCACAGTAATATTATAATAAGCCCTGTTTCTACAGAGGACAGAGAAGGACATTCTCCAGTGACTTCCAAACAAAAGCAGACGGTTTCTCTGAAAGTATTTCCATAGTGACACAAAAGCAGGTCTGGGTGGCTTCTAGCTTCTGCTATCCCTGTGCAGGGAGCCCTGCCTGGTACCTCGCCAACAAACTCAGAGACCTGGCAGCAAGTGGTGCTGGCGTGCTGCTCACCTGAGAGACTGGGGAAGAAGGTGGGGGGTGTGGGGGGCAGGGAAGGGAGCCTTCAAAAGATGAACTNTGGAGAATCCAATCCTGCCTTCAGGTCAAGCACAGGAGGACCACGGGTACCATTTTGGCACTATGTTTACTGAAAGGAGGGGGATGGAGGAGGAGGAAGTGGATGAGGAGGGGGAGGGCAGAGCTGAGGGAGGAGGGAAAGGGGGGTGGCTCTTTGTACCCTCCCAACACCTACTGCTTGCTTGGGTCTTCTGTTAATAGTAAGTAAACATATTCTAGTACAAAGTAATTCAGAAAAAATACACAGTAAAGTAATATCAAAAATATGGTAACTAAGAAATATCTCAACTGTTGAAACGCTTCACTTTTAGTTCAAATGTCTGCCTTTAAAGCCGAAGCAATCACAAGAATCAGATCCACACGTCGCCCCCAGGAGTCCACCACAACTGAGCCCTCCACATGGCTCTGCACCGCTATTATGGAAGTATTAGAAAGCAGGTTAAGATACCTTGCCTTATGTTTTAAATAAGAACCAAATGCTGAGGTTACAATCCTATTCTATCAAAAGCAGACTTTCCTTATTCATGAAAACAACAATCAGCAACTATTGTCCCCAGATCCAAGCCCTGGACTGCGTGAGACTTTGGCTGACCTACCTTCATCTCGGGGTACATGTATCGGTGGATGGAAGGCAGCCAGTAGACGGGGGGCAGGCTGCCACCTCTCCCCGGACCAGTGTGGAGCACTCCCTTCTTGTCCTCATAGAAGGCAGCCAGGTGAGAGTAATGACCCGGTGTCTCCAGCTGGTGTCTGCACAAGACACGCGCACAGTGAGAACGGCTCGGACCACAGCCCTGCCACTCACCCTCGGCCCCAGGGGCAGCAACACTTGGGGTGGGAGAGGGCAAAAGCCTGGATAAACAAAAAGCCTCCCTTCCAGAGGTTGCCTAGGACACTTCCTTCCATGTTACAAGTTCCTTAGCAAAAGCTCTAAGACAGGCTCTGAAACTCCCCAACGTGCTGTGGACACAAGCTCCTTCTCATGGGAAACAGGAGGAATAAACAGACTATTAGCTAATAGCCATTGTTCTGCAGCAAAGGATGCTTCCCGGAGAATGGCTATTGGTGAAGAGACGGGGAAACTTGGAAGACCACAGATTCCCTGCTTCAAAGCAAGTTTGTCTTTGTTTAGAAAGCAACTTTGTTTTCTTGCTTTGCTGTCCTGAAAGAAATAAGCAGCAGCGTACTCTTCAACATCTCACATAATGGAAAACAACCATGGGAGGTCATGAAGGGCTTCTGTTTGAACCAAGTAATAAAGAGCACAGGACCTTTTCTCCCCCAGCCCAATCCTGCACAGGCGGCCAACTTGGCTGTGGGTAATTCTGTCAACTGATCCCAAAGCCAAGAAAGCTACATTAAGGCCCTGGACCATTTGGTTAATGGAGAATCCAATCCTGCCTTCGGGTCAAGCACAGGAGGACCACGGGTCCTGTTCTGGCACTATGTTTACTGAAAGTGTAATACAGGCTGAATTTAAAATGCAGTCATGATCGCGTATGACTTGTGACTTTATTTTTTTGGCCACACTGCGCTGCATACGGGATCTTAGTGCACCAACCAGGGATCAAACCTGTGCCCCCATCAGTGGAAGTGTGGCATCTCAGCGACTGGACCACCAGGAAAGTCCCATCTAGTATCTTTGTAAAAGGGGAAATCTGGACGCACAGACACAAACAAGAACACCATGTGCAAGTGAAGGGTTGGAGGGATAAATCTGCAAGCCAGGAACAGCCAAGACTGTCGGAAGCCAGGGGAGGAGCAACCACCAGCTTCTCTCTCAGAGCCCTGGGAAGAAACCAAGCCTGCTGACGCCTTGATTTGAGACTTCCAGCTTCCAGTACTGTGAGACAATACATTTCTATTGTTCTCAGTCATCACCTTGTTTGTGGTACTTTGTTACAGCAGCCTTCGGACAGGAACAGAAGGAAAAATTAAAAAAAAACTAAAACTTTTTTAGTCCATTTAAATTACCTTAGAACTGTACAATTTCCATCATACTACAATGAAAGAGAATCAAAATAGAGCTTTACTGAGCCAGAGGAGGCTTCCCTAATTACAGCTGGCCCTGGCACAATGATGACTGGAGGGCAACGCCCCCAGCCTGTCGCTGCTGGCTTTGCCCAAACGCCATCACGCAATGCTCAGATTCAAGATCTGCACTGTCCACCAGGTACCCTGCTGCGCCCCACCCATCCCTGCTCCAGAGGGACCAAGGCTCCTGATGTCAAGGCTACAGCTGCCACTTTGTCACTGTGAGAGCTCAGTGACATTACTGAAGTTTCCAAAACCTGCTTTTCTTCCCGCAGATAGCAGCTCCACCGCAATATTATTGTGAGGTGCAAATGGAGCTGAGTAGAAAAAGTGCCTAGGGCCGTCGGTGATATATTTCAGCTTCTTAAAGGCGATCAGCCCTGGGATTTCTTTGGAAGGAATGATGCTAAAGCTGAAACTCCAGTACTGTGGCCACCTCATGCGAAGAGTTGACTCATTGGAAAAGACTCTNTAAAGGCGATCAGCCCTGGGATTTCTTTGGAAGGAATGATGCTAAAGCTGAAACTCCAGTACTGTGGCCACCTCATGCGAAGAGTTGACTCACTGGAAAAGACTCTGATGCTGGGAGGGATTGGGGGCAGGAGGAGAAGGGGACGACGGAGGATGGGATGGCTGGATGGCATCACTGACTTGATGAACGTGAGTCTGAGTGAACTCCGGGAGATGGTGATGGACAGGGAGACCTGGTGTGCTGCAATTCATGGGGTCGCGAAGAGTCGGACATGACTGAGCGACTGAACTGAACAGAACACCTGGCGGGCTTCCCAGGTGGCTCAGTGGTAAAGAATCCGCCTGCCAATGCAGGAGACGTGGGTTTGATTCTTGGGTGGGAAGATGCCCTAGAGGAGGAAATGGCAACCGACTCCACTATTCTTGCCTCGGAAATCCCNGTGTGCTGCAATTCATGGGGTCACGAAGAGTCGGACACGACTGAGTGACTGAACTGAACTGAACAGAACACCTGGCGGGCTTCCCAGGTGGCTCAGTGGTAAAGAATCCGCCTGCCAATGCAGGAGATGTGGGTTTGATTCTTGGGTGGGAAGATGCCCTAGAGGAGGAAATGGCAACCGACTCCACTATTCTTGCCTCGGAAATCCCACGGACAGAGGAGCCTGGCGGGCTACCGTCCACAGGGTTGCAGAGAGTCAGACACGACTGAGGGACTGAGCACACAGCACAGAAGAAACCAGCTTCCTTCCTCCTCGGCATACGGGCAGAGTCTAGCCAGGCGCACAGGGACGGCTTGGACGCAGTGGGGAAACGGGAAGATTCAGGGCAAGCCCTGGAAGAGACCTTTAGGCAAATTCACACTTTAAAAACCACACAAAAAATCATCAAGTACAAATCATCAAAAATTCATTACTAAAATAAACTCCTATTGAGTTTATAGCTCTCAACTTGGGAGGTTCCTACACTTTAACCTTTGCACAAAGAAGCAGTTGTGTGATGTAATAATAAATGACTCTGAGGGTGTGTGTGCTTACAGTCATTTCTGGTTCTCTTTTATTGTGCTGCACAGCATGTCAGATCTAGTTCCCTGGCCAGGGATCAAACCCACACCTCCTGCATTGCAAGTGTGGAATCTTAACCACTAGACCACCAGGGAAGTCCCTATAATCCTTTCTTTCACTCTTACAAATGTTCACAGTCTAGAGGGGAAATCCATGAGGGCCAAGCTGTGTCCAGCTATTCTGAGAAGATGGCAGACTTTAGACACCCTTCAAGGACATGTCAAAGAGACAAAAGCTTGATTACTACAAAATAGCATGTAGACAACTAAGTTCAAGGGTATTTTTATTAGGACCTAATTTCCTTGAAAGGAACAGTGGGAAGCATTTTATTGTATTTTTAATACTATTATCTTGGCTATATTTTCTAAGTTCATTGTTTGCTGATTTGCTTCTCAATTAACAGTCTTACCTGTTTGACTCCATTAAACTCTATACTTAAACCAAGAGTCTAAAGAAAAGCTCACTATGAAGTTAGAACCTCTTACACTAAAAGGTAGTTTCAGAATCCTGTCCTCTGACAGCCTAAGATACCGCTGGCTGATGGAACAGATTGAAGCAACAACATGGAGTATGGAAACACACACAGACATAAATATAAACTGGCAGTTCCCAGATAACGTGTTAAACAGCCGTTTTATGAAGGCCTCAAAATCTAAACACAATATAGATTTTGCCATGAGCAAGAATGATTACCAAACCGTAACACCAAGATAAACCAAAAAGTACTGAAACAAGCTTGAGAGTTTAGAAGATAAGCTGGGTTTCAAAGATGATTCAGGAGGGTGATCTATACGATGCAGAGACGAAGAAGCACAAGCCAAGTGGCATGGGAACTGCCCATGAGACAGGACAACATGAAAATGAGAGCAGCCGGCAGAGTCCGTGCTACTGATCTGAGCCGTGGTTCTGGGCCACATCAAGGATTCTCCTCAAGAGCCAGAGACACTGGGTTGCTGCTTAGGCCCACAGCCCCTTCACTAATAAGGCATAAGCTGTCCAGCCACACCGACACTCACTGCGACTCACCCTGCCTTCCCCCAGCACACCGGGCCATCACGCGC
Source organism: Raphicerus campestris (assembly GCA_006410735.1). Lineage (NCBI taxonomy): Eukaryota > Metazoa > Chordata > Mammalia > Artiodactyla > Bovidae > Raphicerus > Raphicerus campestris. The sequence goes on along the minus strand of SJYW01022896.1, from coordinate 15,858 downwards.
CCAGTGTAGGCAGCCGGGATGCCTCTGCACAGCAGTGACACTTCTTCGCTCCTGACTCTCATGACCGGTCTGAACCACTCTGTCTTCTGGCCTTGCAAGTACAGAAAAACAGGCATTCCCGTTCATCGCTGGTGCAGTACTATCTTTCTGAAAGGTCACTTGAAATTTGTGTAAAAACTGCATACCTTGGATGTGCCCTCCAACCCAATGACTCCATTTCCAGGATCAAGGCCCAAAGATCTGTATGTGGATACGAACAATCATTTATTCGTAAGGATATTCATGGTCATGGGGGTGAAAAATAAGAACAACCTAAAAGCCCCAAAACAGTGAAGCAGGGACTTCCCTGGTGGTCCAGGGGTTAAGACTTTACCTTCCAGAGCAGAGGGTGTGGGCTCGATCCCTGGTCGGGGAACTCAGATCCCACATGACTCCCAGAAAACCAAAACATAAAAGAGAATATTGTAACAAATTCAATAAAGACTATAAAAATGGTCCACATAAAAAAAATATTAAAAATAAAACAGTTAAACTGTGACACATCTGTACACTGAAATGCTTGTGTGCTGTGCTCTGTCGCTTCAATCGTGCCCAGCTCTTCGTGACCCCGTGGACTGTAGCCCACCAGGCTCCTCTGTCCAGGGGATTCTCCAGGCAAGAAGACTGGAGTGGGTTGCCATTTCCTTCTCCAGGGGATCGTCCCCAAATGCTTGGAAACCACCAGAATGATGATAAGGACTATTATTCATGATACATTAAAAGGTTAAATATCTTTCAGTTAGAAAATTTAGACACTGAGTGACCTCAATGTTCTTTTTAAAAAAATTAATGTGTATGTACATATTTTACACATGGGAAAAAGACCAGGAGGATATAAATGTTAACAGCGGATAGGTCTGGCTGATGGGATCATGTTCGTTTTTAACCCGTTAGCCTTTGCCCGTTTTTCAGTTTTCTGTAATAACTATGTTAATATTCTATTTAGTCTTTTAAAATTTTCAATAGGGAAAATTTCAAACATACACAAAAAGTAGAAAGAAGAGAATAATAGACCCCATTATCCACGACTTAGTTTCAACAACAGTCAATATTTCATCAATATGGTTGTTACAGCTATACTTTATCCTCCCCAGTGCCCATCACTCTTTTTCCTGAAATGTTTTAAACATTTTACCTTTTAACATTTTACCCATAAATACATCAGTATGCATCTCTAACTAATAAAATCTTTTTAAAAAATAATGTCACTACCATGCCATTATCTCACCCAACAAAATAATAATGCCTTTAATACAAACTAATACNAGACGTGGGTTTGATTCTTGGGTGGGAAGATGCCCTAGAGGAGGAAATGGCAACCGACTCCACTATTCTTGCCTCGGAAATCCCACGGACAGAGGAGCCTGGCGGGCTACCGTCCACAGGGTTGCAGAGAGTCAGACACGACTGAGGGACTGAGCACACAGCACAGAAGAAACCAGCTTCCTTCCTCCTCGGCATACGGGCAGAGTCTAGCCAGGCGCACAGGGACGGCTTGGACGCAGTGGGGAAACGGGAAGATTCAGGGCAAGCCCTGGAAGAGACCTTTAGGCAAATTCACACTTTAAAAACCACACAAAAAATCATCAAGTACAAATCATCAAAAATTCATTACTAAAATAAACTCCTATTGAGTTTATAGCTCTCAGCTTGGGAGGTTCCTACACTTTAACCTTTGCACAAAGAAGCAGTTGTGTGATGTAATAATAAATGACTCTGAGGGTGTGTGTGCTTACAGTCATTTCTGGTTCTCTTTTATTGTGCTGCACAGCATGTCAGATCTAGTTCCCTGGCCAGGGATCAAACCCACACCTCCTGCATTGCAAGTGTGGAATCTTAACCACTAGACCACCAGGGAAGTCCCTATAATCCTTTCTTTCACTCTTACAAATGTTCACAGTCTAGAGGGGAAATCCATGAGGGCCAAGCTGTGTCCAGCTATTCTGAGAAGATGGCAGACTTTAGACACCCTTCAAGGACATGTCAAAGAGACAAAAGCTTGATTACTACAAAATAGCATGTAGACAACTAAGTTCAAGGGTATTTTTATTAGGACCTAATTTCCTTGAAAGGAACAGTGGGAAGCATTTTATTGTATTTTTAATACTATTATCTTGGCTATATTTTCTAAGTTCATTGTTTGCTGATTTGCTTCTCAATTAACAGTCTTACCTGTTTGACTCCATTAAACTCTATACTTAAACCAAGAGTCTAAAGAAAAGCTCACTATGAAGTTAGAACCTCTTACACTAAAAGGTAGTTTCAGAATCCTGTCCTCTGACAGCCTAAGATACCGCTGGCTGATGGAACAGATTGAAGCAACAACATGGAGTATGGAAACGCACACAGACATAAATATAAACTGGCAGTTCCCAGATACGTGTTAAACAGCCGTTTTATGAAGGCCTCAAAATCTAAACACAATATAGATTTTGCCATGAGCAAGAATGATTACCAAACCGTAACACCAAGATAAACCAAAAAGTACTGAAACAAGCTTGAGAGTTTAGAAGATAAGCTGGGTTTCAAAGATGATTCAGGAGGGTGATCTATACGATGCAGAGATGAAGCAGCACAAGCCAAGTGGCATGGGAACTGCCCATGAGACAGGACAACATGAAAATGAGAGCAGCCGGCAGAGTCCGTGCTACTGATCTGAGCCGTGGTTCTGGGCCACATCAAGGATTCTCCTCCAGAGCCAGAGACACTGGGTTGCTGCTTAAGCCCACAGTCCCTTCACTAATAAGGCATAAGCTGTCCAGCCACACCGACACTCACTGCGACTCACCCTGCCTTCCCCCAGCACACTGGGCCATCAGATGCCCAGTGTAGGCAGCCGGGATGCCTCTGCACAGCAGTGACACTTCTTCGCTCCTGACTCTCATGACCGGTCTGAACCACTCTGTCTTCTGGCCTTGCAAGTACAGAAAAACAGGCATTCCCGTTCATCGCTGGTGCAGTACTATCTTTCTGAAAGGTCACTTGAAATTTGTGTAAAAACTGCATACCTTGGATGTGCCCTCCAACCCAATGACTCCATTTCCAGGATCAAGGCCCAAAGATCTGGATGTGGATACGAACAATCATTTATTCGTAAGGATATTCATGGTCATGGGGGTGAAAAATAAGAACAACCTAAAAGCCCCAAAACAGTGAAGCAGGGACTTCCCTGGTGGTCCAGGGGTTAAGACTTTACCTTCCAGAGCAGAGGGTGTGGGCTCGATCCCTGGTCGGGGAACTCAGATCCCACATGACTCCCAGAAAACCAAAACATAAAAGAGAATATTGTAACAAATTCAATAAAGACTATAAAAATGGTCCACATAAAAAAATATTAAAAATAAAACAGTTAAACTGTGATACATCTGTACACTGAAATGCTTGTGTGCTGTGCTCTGTCGCTTCAATCATGCCCAGCTCTTCGTGACCCCTTGGACTGTGGCCCACCAGGCTCCTCTGTCCAGGGGATTCTCCAGGCAAGAAGACTGGAGTGGGTTGCCATTTCCTTCTCCAGGGGATCGTCCCCAAATGCTTGGAAACCACCAGAATGATGATAAGGACTATTATTCATGATACATTAAAAGGTTAAATATCTTTCAGTTAGAAAATTTAGACACTGAGTGACCTCAATGTTCTTTTTAAAAAAATTAATGTGTATGTACATATTTTACACATGGGAAAAAGACCAGGAGGATATAAATGTTAACAGCGGATAGGTCTGGCTGATGGGATCATGTTCGTTTTTAACCCGTTAGCCTTTGCCCGTTTTTCAGTTTTCTGTAATAACTATGTTAATATTCTATTTAGTCTTTTTAAATTTTCAATAGGGAAAATTTCAAACATACACAAAAAGTAGAAAGAAGAGAATAATAGACCCCATTATCCACGACTTAGTTTCAACAACAGTCAATATTTCATCAATATGGTTGTTACAGCTATACTTTATCCTCCCCAATGCCCATCACTCTTTTTCCTGAAATGTTTTAAACATTTTACCTTTTAACATTTTACCCATAAATACATCAGTATGCATCTCTAACTAATAAAATCTTTTTAAAAAATAATGTCACTACCATGCCATTATCTCACCCAACAAAATAATAATGCCTTTAATACAAACTAATACGCAGTCCACTTTCAAATTTTATCAACTGTCCCCTAAATGTTATTTTATAGTTGGTAGATCCTATCATGATCTAAGAAAGATCAAAAATGTGGTTATGTGCTTAAGTCCTTTTTATTTTATAACATGCCCTCTTCATTTTTCCAACTAATCCTTTACAATTATAAAATAGTTCTCCAATATCTTCTGATTAATAAAAAAGAATCATAGAAAAGACTAGGGAGATAGAGAAGTCAAGAGTTGTGGATGAAATACTAACAAAAAAAGGTTAAGATATCATATGTAAGAATAAGTATAAAACATAGATTGAGTATTTTAGAAAATCAAGTCTAGTTAATTTTTCTAGAAGTCATTGCCACAACCATGTATTATCCCTGGCTACACCTGGGCTTTTATCACCGTGCTTTCTCTTCTCCTCATACGCTCACATGCAAGTCCTTCTCTCGTGTTACCTCAGCTCTCTTTAATCATCAAGCTGGAAAACCTTTCTAGTTATGATTCAAAATCTATAAGCCATACAAAAGTGAAGAAAAAAAGAAAATGAAGGAAAATCTGCACAACAAACAAAAAGGAATGTTAAAAGATAAATGACTGCAGCTTCCCTGGTGGCTCAGTGATGAAGACTCCGCCGGTCACTGCAGGAGACGTGGGTTTCATCCCTGATCTGGGAAGATCCTACACACCACGCAGCACCAAAGCCCGTGTGCCACAGACATGGAGCCTGTGCCCTGGAGCCGCCACCGCTGGAGCCGCCTGCCCTATGAGCCTGCTCTCTGCAACTAGAGAAGCCCCTGCAGTGAGAAGCCTGCACACCCAGCTAGCCAGCAAGCCCAACTCTCAGCAGCTAGAGAAAAGCCCAGGCAGCAGCCAAGACTGAGCGCAACCTAAATAAACAAATGAAAAAGTGGAAAAATATTTCCCATTTATATCACAAAGAGTAACATCTCCATCCTATACAAAGAACTAGAAATTAATAAGACCAATGACCAAAAAATAATGTAGCAAAGGCTAGGAACAGTTCACGGAAAAAGAAATGTAAATGGCTCAAGCACATAAAAGGGGCTTGTCCTCACTCCTAAGAAAAATGTAAATTTATGATGTGTTTTATGGACTTCCCCAGTGGCTCAGACAGCAAGGAATCTGCCTGCGATGCAAGAGATGTGGGTTTGATCCCTGGTCCAGGAAGATCCCCTGGAGAAGGGAATGGCAACCCACTCCAGTACTCTTGCCTAGGAAATCCCAAGGACAGAGAGGAGCCTGGTGGGCTACAGTCCATGGGGTCACAAAAGAGTCAAACATGACTTAGAGAACAGCAACAGCTGTGCTTTATGCATCAGAATGCTCCAAATCCAAAAGCTGTATTTTAGTGTAGGCAATGCTGTTAGCAAACAGTATTCTCCTGTGTCACTGCTGGGCATGTGAAATGGTACAATCTCTGTGTAAAGCAACTTGAAAGTATCTATTAAAATTAGAAATACATATGCCTTTTGAATCACCAGTTTCATTTCTAGAAACTTAATGCACACATACACTGCTCGTGTGTGAAGTGATACTGGCTCACGGGTATCCGGTGCAGCAGCACCACAGCAGAAGACTGCAAACAGCCAAATGTCGACCAGTAAGAGTGAGCACCGAAGAACTGATGCTTTTGAACTGTGGTGCTGGAGAAGACTCTTGACAGTTCCTCGGACTGCAAGGAGATCCAACCAGTCATCCTAAAGGAGATCAGTCCTGAATATTCATTGGAAGGACTGATGCCGAAGCTCCAGTACTTTGGCCACCTGACGCGAAGAACTGACTCGTTGGAAAAGACCCTGATGCTGGGAAAGATTGAAGGTAGGTGGAGAAGGGGTCAACAGAGGATAAGATGGTTGGATGACATCACTGACTAGATGGACATGAGTTTGAGCAAGCTCTGGGAGTTGGTGATGGACAGGGAACGCCTGGCGTGCAGCAATCCATGGGGTCACAAAGAGTCGGACATGACTGAGCGACTGAACTAAAGAGACCTGATAAAGCAAGCACGGTTCTTTTGTAACATAACTGTGAGAAACAGTGAAGAAGGTCTCTGTGTGTGAATATGAAAAGATCTCCCAGATACACTGTTGAATGAACAAGGCAAGGTGCAGATAACATGTATAATATGCTATCTTTTGTATGAAAGGGGGAAAATAAGACTGTACATTTGTATTTGTATATGCACAAACACAGGCTTAGAAAAAACTCATGGGAGATGAGCAGTGATGACCGGGATTACTGGATGATGTGGGAACTCGGTGAACACTTTGCTTTTTAATGCCAGGAGTTGATACTGCCACTCTCTTCTTCCCTTAGTAATAGAACTTTTCAAATTGTAGCTGGTCACACAACCAGCCAGTTAAATACCCCATTTCCTAGACTGTCTTGCTGCTAGGTGGGGCTAGTAACTAAAACCTGGCCAGTGAAATATGGGCAGAAGTTAAGTGTTCACTTTCTAGGATTTCTGCATTATTCCCCCTCCGGCAGCCTGGCACATGACCTGCTAACGGTGAATCAGTTTTTACCAGGTGGGTGAGGACAATATTCTAGGAGATGGCAGGATACAAAAGAGAAAGACTTGGGTCCCGAAATGACCCAGTGGAACAAAGCCTACCACCCCAGACTTCTTCCCTCTCTCTGGGATTATCATGCCAGAAAAGTTGTACTTCTGTCTCCAGACCTGTCACTGTATTTTGGGTCCTTTTTTTTACAGCAACTTAGCCTGGACTCAAGCTAAAGTAGAAAATGATATTTAGATATGAGTTTCCATGATCAACAACTGTGCACTGGCTTAGCAGCTGGCAAGGGAAAATGATAAGAAAATAAACATTGCAGACTGACAAGCTGGTAATCCTTATTATTACTGCAGCAAAAATCTTTGCTAGGACGTCAATAACTTATAAGACAAACTATGTGTCATCTGAACTCGTGCCTTTAGGGCAAACAGTGAGAAACAGAGTACTGATGACTCCTTGACATTTTTAATGAGCTACTACAAGAGTTAAGATGAAAATAAGCAAGAACTGGTCAGCGTGCAAGCAGAAATAAGTATAGCATAAGGGTGTACATTCTGAGACCCAATGGAACTGGAAAAACCAATTTCTCTGGACCCAAAAAGCAGGAAGTAAGAATTTCTCTCAAAGCCTCCAAGAAATTCTCCAGTTAAGTATTCTCTGCCAGACATCAGCATCAGTTCATTTATAAAGATCAGATTTAGGCTACAGTCTCAAGACCACTGGCATTAAAATGAGGCAAGGATGGGTTGGCCACAAGCAAAGACCAATAACTACTCCACAGTCCACTGACTTAAAAGCTCAGACCCAGAAGAGATGTTTGGCAGTGTATATTTTTACCTGGAACTGCCTGGAAGCAAACAGACCAGAAGCCTGCTGAGTTCTGAGGGGTCTGGACTGCCGCATGCTTGGCCTTGTATAAGCCTGGGACTTTTCCAGTCCCTTAAAGAAATCACTAGACTTCCAGACCTACACCNGCCTGGAAGCAAACAGACCAGAAGCATGCTGAGTTCTGAGGGGTCTGGACTGCCGCATGCTTGGCCTTGTATAAGCCTGGGACTTTTCCAGTCCCTTAAAGAAATCACTAGACTTCCAGACCTACACCCGCAGGAAGCATGTTCTTAAGCTATGCACCTTTCTCCAAAGTTCTCCAAAGCTTGATTTAAAAGCAGTTACAGTGGGAAACAGATAAAGAATCCCCTAGAAGGCAAAGAGGGGAGCCATGGAAGAAAATGGACAAGGGGATTCTAGTGAGCAGAACCAAGGTGTAGCCAGGAGCTCCTGCTCTGTGACTACAGAACGTCTTTGCCATCCCTGCTGGGCGGAATTCCATTATTGTTATGAACGACCGTGCGTATTTCTCATTCTTCTTTTTCAAAAAGGAGTTTGAATATGGCTCCTACTCTATCTTCTGTGTTGCATTTGGGAGGTGGGGAGTGGAGGATTTGACTGCTCTTTCATGGCTTTTAGGAATAAGCGGAACCATGTCCTGAGTGCCTCATATCACACAGAAACCTCTGATTTTAGATGCCAGCATTAACTGGATGAGACTCTGATGTCTTGGGATGGGAGGAATGTGCTCTGTGTGTGGGAAAAAGAGTACACACAGATACTGGGGTTGCTGGGGGGCAAACTGAGGCAGAGGCTGCTAAAATTTCCCCTAAAACCGTTCTTCCTCCTACACAGAAAAGGAGCCCCCAGTTTTAATGGGTCACAAGGCCACTCAATTAGAGATGACCCTCCCCAGTGTCCTTGGCTGTCAGCTGTGTCTCTGTGATTGGAGACTTGACCTGGGTTATGAGAAGTTATATGTGGAATTTCTGGCTTTCCCCTCCTAACTGTGGACTGCAATGCAGACCTCGAGGTGGTGAGCAGCTCTGAACAGGTGAGAAGGACACCTGAGAACACAAAACCTCTCCTAGGAGCTGGCAGAACAATCAGAGAAGCAGTGTGGGCCCTGAATGATTGTGGGAAGAGCAGGCTGCCCACCCTGGCCACCTGCCTACTTCTAGACTATTCCATGCAGAAGAATCCTCTGTCTTATTGGAACCAGTATATTTCAGGGCCTCTGTTACCACCATTTAGCCAGGACTCTAACATAATACCTCCTTATAATTTTGGGCTTTTGAACCATGAGAATGTATTGCCTCCTTGGGAAATTAATTTTTCAAAAGGAGTAATAAATTTTTAAAAGTGTCAAGATCCCAGTAAAAATGTTCTTCTCCTCAGTATTACTTCTGAGACACAAAACTGAGGAAATATTTCAAATACAGAAAAATATATTATCACAGCTCCAAAATGCAGAGGAGCAGTTAAAAAAAATGAGAAACAAGCCAACTGCTCAACCCCAGAGAATAATGGAGTAGATGAATGGGACAGCTCTAACATTCGACAGCTATGAAAATAATCATCAGGGACTTCCCCGGTGGCCCAGTCATTATGAACCCGCCCGCCAATGCAGCGGACACAGGTTTGATCCCTGCTCCGGGAAGATCCCACATGCCGTGGAGCAACTAAGCCCGTGTATCACAACTACAGAGCCTGCGAGCCACAGCTTCTGAGCCCACAAGTCACAGCTACCAAAGACCTCACACCCGAGAGCCTGTGCTCCTCGACAAGAGAAGCCCGTGCTCCACAACCAAGAGCAGCCCCTGCTCGCTGCAACGAGAGAAAGCCCACACGCAGCAGAGGAGACCCAGTGTCGCCAAAGGTGGAGAAATAATTTTTTAAACCATCAAAATGAAAAATATGTAAGACAACAGCAAGAAAACCTGAGCATAACTGGTGTTCCTGAAGAAGAAGGAAAAACAGAGGAAAAGTTGAGTATTTCATGGTAGAAGAAAAAGTTCCTGAAATTAAAAGTCATGNCCCGAGAGCCTGTGCTCCTCGACAAGAGAAGCCCCTGCTCGCTGCAACGAGAGAAAGCCCACACTCAGCAGAGGAGACCCAGTGTCGCCAAAGGTGGAGAAATAATTTTTTAAACCATCAAAATGAAAAATATGTGAGACAACAGCAAGAAAACCTGAGCATAACTGGTCTTCCTGAAGAAGAAGGAAAAACAGAGGAAAAGTTGAGTATTTCATGGTAGAAGAAAAAGTTCCTGAAATTAAAAGTCATGTCTCTAGATCAAAAAGGAAGAACTATTCCAGAGAAAAAAAAACACACAAAAAAAAACAGTTCAGAAACATCACAGATAAAGAATCTACAGGGACCTAGACAAAAGAGACTTTTCTGAAGCAAACAATATCAGGAGACAGCAGAGCAATAGTTACAGCATCCTGAGAAGAAAAAAGAAAAGATATAAGAATCCTAAACCCAGCGAAGAGTAAAGGGGAAAGACCAACACCATCAAGCATGCAAGATTTCAGAGAAGGCACCACCCATGATCCTNTCAGGAGACAGCAGAGCAATAGTTACAGCATCCTGAGAAGAAAAAAGAAAAGATATAAGAATCCTAAACCCAGCGAAGAGTAAAGGGGAAAGACCAACACCATCAAGCATGCAAGATTTCAGAGAAGGCACCACCCATGATCCTTTTATGACAAAAAAAAAAGTGCTTGATGGCAAAACCCAACCAACCAAGAAACGTATCAGGAGCTCAGCAAGCCACAGTTAAGCCCTGGATGTGGTNGTGCGGCATGTGGGATCTGACTTCCCTGATCGGGGATTGAACCTGGGCCCCCTGCATTGCAAGCCCAGAGTCCTAACCACCAGACCACCAGGGAAGCCCCTGGGAGAGTTTTTAAAATTCACTTGTACTTTTAACTAATTTTTATATAATAAACATTTTCCCCACAAACTGCATTTCATATTCTTTCAAAGATGATGATCAAGAAAGACAGTTATGTCAAAAATTAAAATAATGATATATTTTAAAAGGATAGGATGTAAAAGTATGTGGAGTGTATGGTGCCAAGTATATAAATAATTTTTTAAAGTACACACACACACACGCATACCAGAAAAAAGGCAAATGTGCTAACATTTTAACAGTGCTTCAGGGATTAGTGATAGATTTCTTCCCTCAAAATCTGAAATAAAATTAGGTTACTCACATGATGGGAAAAAATACGAAATATTAACATTTTGTAGCTTCTGTTAAAAATTCCCTTCCTATTAGTCCTCTCCCATGATAACAATTACTCCAAATAATAAATGATGAGGTCTTAAAAGAGTTGAGGGTGGGAGTTGGAAGGGAGGTTTGAGAGAGAGGAGACATATGTATACCTATGGCTGATTCATGCTGATGTATGGCAAAAACTAACACAATATTGCACATAATTATCTTTTGATTAAAAAAAATTTTTTTTTTAAGTTGAAAGTCTATTTGCCTGGGACAAAGAGGTCATAACTGTGGTTGAGGGGAAGCAAAGATCACTGTACATGTAAACAAATTGATTAAACAAAACTGATGATAGTGTTAAAATAAACTGAAAGCAAAATCGACCCCAGCTTTCAATCTAGTNTGGCTGATTCATGCTGATGTATGGCAAAAACTAACACAATATTGCACATAATTATCTTTTGATTAAAAAAAATTTTTTTTTAAAAGTTGAAAGTCTATTTGCCTGGGACAAAGAGATCATAACTGTGGTTGAGGGGAAGCAAAGATCACTGTACTGACAAATTGATTAAACGAAACTGATGATAGTGTTAAAATAAACTGAAAGCAAAATCGACCCCAGCTTTCAATCAAGTATGAAGGATCAGGATGCAGGACGCAGGCTGAAACACGAAGACCACCGCCAGAGGCGAGAAACATGGCCTTGGAAGTTCCCGGAGAGGCACCTACTGCTCTGATTGATGCACGACCTTTAACCCCGAGGGCTTATCACCATCACCGACGGCCCGCCACCTCCCACTCCTGTCTGTGGGCCACGAACCGAACTTGGTTCTCCAGGAAGTGCATGTGCCGGTACAGCAGGGTGTAGGATGGAGACAGGATGCCCACGGACTTCATCCGGGCGCCACGCTCCAGCTCGCTTTCCACCGGCATGTTGGCGAAGCAGGCCAGGCCGAAGAAGGGCCCCTTCCGGAAATAGCTAAAAGAGACCCAATATACAGCATAGCTCAAAATCAGAAATTTTGTTTGTTTTTTCCCCTTGAGAGGAATGCTAAGACGCTTCAGTTGTGTCCAACTCTTGGCNGGCCCCTTCCGGAAATAGCTAAAAGAGACCCAATATACAGCATAGCTCAAAATCAGAAATTTTGTTTGTTTTTTCCCCTTGAGAGGAATGCTAAGACGCTTCAGTCGTGTCCAACTCTTGGCGACCCCATGGACTGTAGCCTGCCAGGCTCCTGTGTCCATGGGGATTCTCCAGGCAAGGATACTGGAGTGGGTTGCATGCCCTCCTCCAGGGGATGGTTCAGACCCAGGGATGGAACCTGCATCTCTTATGTCTCTTGCATTGGCAGGCAGGTTCCTTGCCACTAGGACCACCTGGGAATCCCTTGAGAGGCATCCCAAATAGAAGATGTAACTGTGTCCAGGGCTCTACATGAGAAAGTTCAGCCTGAGAAAAATCTTTTTTAAAATCTCAGGGGGGACAATGAGCTCAAGCCATTCAACCTTACAGATGGGACAATCAAGGCCCCCCCAAAAAACTGGAACTCATTAAGGGTCATCCCACTGGAGCCAGGACTTGCTCTCCACAAAGCCTGCTGTTCAGCTGCCCTTGACCCCAGATCAACTGCCTGTGACCACGACCCTTCTTTCCTGCATAACAGCTGACTTGATGTGTGAACTCTGTTTTATTAGCATAAACCGGGTTGATTCTCTCCCCGCTTCCCAAGTCTCTGATGTTTTTAATAGAACATTTGACCAGAGCTGTCATTCGATTTCCTTCCCCTTTCTCACACTTGTGCCTGTCATGGTTTCAGCCCAATGAGTAGATGAAACCTACTCCGTCACCCTTATGTTCTAGATGCTACTCACAAGAATCTTAACCACACAGGACTACAAACTCGCCTTACTTAGAGCTGAAATTTCAAGTTTTAGCACATACATGTCTTGAGTTAACCGAAATGGAACCAAAAGTCTATTCCATTATTAAAGCCAAACCTCAAATGAGGATCAATCATTTCTTAGAAAAGGCAAGAACCTCTATGGCAGGAGTTCTTAACGTTTTGGGGTCACGAGAACCTAACAAAGGCTTGGGAGCTTCTTGTTACAAACCTGATATAAAAACACAAACCTGTACATATATTTTCAGGACATTTACACACACTTCCTGAAGATGCCCTGATTATTCTCTGGGGAAAGCAGAGGAGGAGAGGAGATGGTGCAGAGCAGACTGGCAATCAGCGCTACTTACACGAAATCAGACTGAATTTTATGGGATCCGCTGGCCATAGACTTGAACTCTACACCTTCAAGGTCAATATCTTGGGGTAAGCACCATTCCACCATGTTTCCTGCAGGGAAGGGAAGATACAAGTTTAAAACAGACAAAATCATTCGAAGGGCTTAGTGCAGGGCCGAGCCCATGTGGCTTCCAAGTAAATGAACTGCTGACTCAGCCACCAAAATGCAGGCTCATCCCTCCACCAGCCACAGGCTGGCAGAGTGCCTGATTCATCCTGCGGGCCAGGAGATGGGCACTGAAGGCACCTCTGGTCTCTGTCTTTGAATGAACACCGTTCTTCCTAGCAAGCCTGCTGGCTTTGCTTCTGCCATTTTGCTTGGCCACCTCCCAATCTCTTTTCTTTTGTAGCCTCACTTCTAGGTGCATATTTTGACCCTATACCTCCATTTCCTGGCCTCATACTCTCTCCTGAGCCCCTCAGGATCCTGCTTCCATCTTGCTTTTCTATAGCCACTAATGATTTTGACAAACTTCCAAACTCTTTTTTAAATTTATTTTTAAAATGTATTTATTTGGCCACGCCAGGTTTTAGTTGCGGCATGCAGGATCTTTAGTTGCAGCATAAGGGATCTAGTTGCCCAGCCGGGGGTAAAACCTGAGCTCCCCTGCACTGGGAGTGCAGAGTCTTATCTGCTGAACCACCGGGAAGTTCCCCAAACTCTTTTCAATTCAAATCTTCATTGGTTTGGTTGTGGCATTTGATAATTCCTCAATAATCTCTTCCATTTTCCCCTTGACTCCCACGATGGAACACTATCTTGGTTCTTTACCTTCTGTGCAGAGTATAGCTCTGCTGCCTCCCCTGACTCTCCTCCCTCCTCAAATGAGGCTCTTCTCCAAGCTCCAGACACCAGTTCTTTGATTCCAGAATTCAAGGGCTCATTCACTCATCCCTAATTACTAAGTTTCTACTGAGCCAGACATTGGAGCTATAAGTCAAATAAGACATAGTCCCTGAACTCAAACAGATTAGATTCCAGGGCCAGATAAAGAGAAAAATGAGGAGATTGTTGATTACAGCTCTGGAAGGGTTATGTCAAATTCCATGACAGAGTACAATATGGGATTTTACAATGTAGCAGTGACAAGCCTCCATAAGATCGAGAGAATCAGAGAATTTCACAAGATAGGTGTTTCCTAGAGGCTTGAGAGGACCCTGCAGAATATTCCCCACTGTTTTCTTGCATATTCAATTTTTTTCCAAATAAAAATACTAAGATAACTGGTAAAGATTTCACTTTAGAATGAACTGCTCATCAACATGGCAAAACCTAATTTCCCAGGCAACAGAAATACCATTAATAATCCGACAACAATACTTTTCAGATAACTGTTTAGGGCATCAGAGGTCCACCTGTACACAACCCACTCTGAACCAGGCAGACATCACAGGGACTCAGCCTATCCTATATTCACAGTCTGTGGCCCTTTCAAGTAGTTTATTTTCAAGAGAGGAATCATAAACCTCAATGATGAGCTAAAACAAAAAGCATGGGAAAAGGAGTTATGATTTCACACAACAGAAAGTCTCAGTTCAGTTCAGTCCTCAGTCGTGTCCAACTCTTTGTGACCCCATGAGTCGCAGCACGCCAGGCCTCCCTGTCCATTACCAACTCCCAGAGTTCACTCAGACTCATGTCCATAGAGTCAGTGATACCATCCAGCCATCTCATCCTTGGTCGTCCCCTTCTCCTCCTGCCCCCAATCCCTCCCAGCATCAGAGTCTTTTCCAATGAGTCAACTCTTCGCATGAGGTGGCCAAAGTACTGGAGTTTCAGCTTCAGCATCATTCCTTCCAAAGAAATCCCAGGGCTGATCTTCAGAATGGACTGGTTGGATCTCCTTGCAGTCCAAGTGACTCTCAAGAGTCTTCTCCAACACCACAGTTCAAAAGCATCAATTCTTCGGCGCTCAGCCTTCTTCACAGACCAATGTATTCGTCAGGGTTAAAGACAAGAAAAAGCATGCTGAACTACCAGTAAACATGGGGAGAAAGGTAAAGGTAAGGTTTCCAGCATCAAGGTCCCCTGAGATGCCTGAGCATCCCTGTCCACTGTCTCTTTAGTCCAGTGGCTTCCACCCTGTGTCATGCCTCAGGAAACTTAGAAACGTGCTGAGACCCACTCCAAATCTACAGGATCTACTCCAGATCTATAATCTGTGTCACGTGGCTGCCTCTGCTGATAAGCCTCCTGTGTACAAGGTCCCAACTCTTTTTAAAAATAATATTTATGTATTTATTTGGCTGTACCAGGTCTAAGTTGCAGTATACAGGATCTTTGATCTTTGATCTGGCATGCAGGCTCTCTAGTTGCAGCCTGAGGGATCTAGTTCCCTAGCCAGGGATCGAACCTGAGCCCCCTGCATTGCAAGCACAGAGTCTTGGCCACTGGACCACCAGGGAAGTCCCCAGGGTCCTATCCTTCATGATGGCAACAGATGTCCAGCTGAGGAGAGGGACAGCCTGCAATGACCCTCTAGCAGGCCCTGTCCTCTCGCTTATCTGCTTCTTCTAGTATCTGCTGTCTTGTTCCTTGCCCCCATGGCACTCAATACCAGGGTTCAGCTCGCTCTAACTTAATTCCCTTCCTTTAATCCAGCATGTTCATGAGCACTCAATGACTTGTTAAAATGTTAAAGTACCTAAAGGTTGTGCTGAAGGATAAGTTTAGAAAAGTGCACAGATCGGAACTATGCGGCACACTGAGTCTTCCCAGCATGAACATACCTGGGTGAGCAGAACCCAGACCAAGAAGCAGGACGTTATCAGCACAGCAGAAACCGATCTGAGTCACTAACC
>SJYW01022890.1:954486-967357 GCA_006410735.1 Raphicerus campestris | reverse complement strand
CTTAAATAACAAAAAGAAAGAAACAAACAAAAAAAAACTGCTTAAGTAGAACACAGGGAAAATTTCTGAATTGTGTTAGCAATGTTACTAACCGATATACTTTGCATTTGTATAGTGCTTGTAGAATGTGCTTTATTTTCAAAACACTTCCATAGTGTTTATTATATTTTAGTCTTGTTTATTAAAATTTGTCAGTTTCATATCAACTGCATTTTTATTTAAAATTATGCTTTATTATGAATATATTTATATTTAATTACATGTAGTTTTAAAAATTATCTGGTGATTCAGTTCAGTTCAGTTCAGTTCAGTTCAGTCGCTCAATGGTTATTTCTGTCTCTTATATAGCATAAAGATATTTTAACCCAGTGTGGACAAATCAGTTTCTTGTATTAGTATAAATTAGCACTAACACTAGGACTTGAATGATAGTTTTGGGATTGCAGTCCAGTTTTTAAACAAAATGCAACAAATTGCAAACTCTTTGATAGGAGGAATGTTTGTCTTTCAATTTTCATTACTGTTTTATACTTTGAAAAAACTTTTAATTCAAGAATCTGGGTGTACAAAGCCAGTGGTATAAGTGATTAGAGTTTAGCATGGCTTCCTTTTATTTTATTTTTACCTTTTCCCCCTCATAAGCACACAGTGAAGACATCTCTCATTGTATTGCTTTAGCATTATCTCTTAACAGAAAATTTCTGCAGTTACAAGGAAACCATGAATATCCAGTGATATTTATAACCCAGAAGTTTCTTGTTGCACTTTAGGATGGTTCATAGGTTTCTCTTTTTGACCTGAATGCTAAGACTGGGGATGTGTCCTAAATATTTTTAGTATCCATTAGAACTTTGTTATGAGAATTTGGTTCAAATTTGGATGTTCTCTCTCTTTTCAAATTGCAAGTATTTTTGCTTAATGAGTGTCATGCATTCACTCTTCCTTTGTGGAGTAAGACTTATCTTCAATGTTTTAAAATTAAATTGCTTGAGTTTCAAGAGTCTTGGCTTATTAATTAGTCTTCTAGGATTCAGTGGTCAAGGTTGTATTCCCTCAAGCTGGTCCCTTCACCATTTTAGAAGCAGTAGTTTTATTCTGCTCTCAGACTTCATTTTCCAGACCAAGTCCCTAACTCTTTAGTCTGTTCCTCTGAGGATACACTAGGCACATAAATCAGGCTTCCAAGGAATCTAAAAGAGGTAATTATTATTTGCATTTTGGGCATTTAAAAACTCAAAGCTCAGAGGTGAGGATACTTAATTCTAGCTACTTCACCAGATTATAAATTTCTCCTGGGAATACAGTTCCTTCTGTTTGTTATACCTACATCTCTACTCCTTAGGATTCTAGTGATGCATCCATAGAGATAACCCTGACTCTAGGGCGCTAAATAAGAAACAGACCAGGACCCACCAATTTGCTAGTCTCAATTCTGTTTCTAGGTCTCTCACTGTCAAGAACAGTAGATTTGTGTATTATTATCTAGGGGATTACTTTACCAAAAGAGAGCCTGTTTAGATCACTGAGGTAAGGAATATACTTTTACTTTCTATATTACAAAAGTATTTCAGTTTGAATGACATGGATCCATGCTTACTTCTTTAATAAAATAATAATTAATTTTAATTAGAGTCTAATTTCTTTACTTATTGTGATGGTTTTTGCCAGACATTGACATGAATCAGCCACAGGTGCATATGCGTCCCCTCATCCTGGGACAATCCAGGCAGACTAAGAAAAATCATTTGCCCCAAATTGAATGGTTTCCTATGGCTTAGTTGATACCTAAGGACAAAGCAGAAGTTTTCTAAAGGTCTTTTTCAGAGTTTAAATCAAATTTAAGCTTTTTCTTCTTCTTCTTTGGCCTTAAAGTTACATTTTAATTACAGTGCAATAATTTGAGAAACATTGGTAATAGGGAAAACTTTTAGACCTTTTGTTCTTTAGTGCAGTCAAGGGAAACCTCATTAGAGAGGATTTTCTTAGTTAGCAGGGCTTCGAGGTTAATGAGCTGTGAGTGATAATATATAGTAGTAATCCCTTTTGGCACTAACAGGTTGTATTTTATACATTCCTTAATCTCAACAGGAAAGGAGGTGATGGGAGAGGGTGAGAAGGAAACCAATTTAAGGGGTTTGGGGATGTTCAAAAAATCCCACTCCTGGTATGAATCATAATTGAAAACTTCACATGTTCAAACCTGAATAGCTAAAAGATGAGTGGATAGAAACATTTCCCCATAAACTGATTTCAGTGAAAAAAAAAAAAAATGATGACATGTTGTGATATTTAAAGATGAACTGAATACCATTCTCCAAAATTTGGCTCCCCAGGGGCAAAGTTCCTTTTCCTGTCTCAAGAAGGAGCCAACAAAGTTTGGAGTCATAAGTTTGGATCAGTCTGATAGAGACAAGAAATAGGGTGCTATTCATAAGGAGATATCCTGAACTGAATGCAATTTGAAAGGGGGTTACAGTTAACACATTTTAACTCTAAAATAGATTAGCTCTCAAATGAGAGTTTTATCAAATAATCTTATTTTTAGTGTCAGTACAGTGGTCATTAATAATCTTTTTTGTTCATCACATTTGGTACTTTTTTTGTTATTGGGGACCCTCTAGAAATCAACTCAAATCATCAGTTCAGTTCAGTTCAATTCAGTCGCTCAGTGGTGTCCAACTCGTTATGACCTCATGGAATACAGCATGCCAGGCCTCCGTGTCTATCACCAACCCCTGAAGTTTACTCAGATTCATGTCCATTGAGTCGGTGATGCCATACAATCATTTTTTCCTCTGTCGTCCCCTTTTATTCCTGCCTTCAATCTTCCCCAGTATCAGGGTCCTTTCAAATGAGTGAGCTCTTCCCATCAGGTGGCCAAAGGACTGGAGTTTCAGCTTCATCATGAGTCCTCCCAATGAATATTCAGGACTTATTTCACTTAGGATGGACTAGTTGGCTCTCTTTGAGGTCCAAGGGACACTCAGGAGTCTTCTCCAACAACACAGTAAAAAAAGCATCAATTCTTTGGTGCTCAGTTTTCTTTATAATCGAACTCTCACAACCATACATGACTACTGGAAAAACCTTAGCCTTGATTAGACTTTTGTTGGCAAAGTAATGTCTCTACTTTTTAACATGCTGTCTAGGTTGGTCATAACTGTCTTTCCAAGGAGAAAGTGTATTTTAATTTCATGGCTTTAGTCACCATCTGCAGTTATTTTAGAGCCCCCAAAATAAAAAGTCTGCCACTGTTTCCAATGTTTCCCCATTTATTTGCCAGGAAGTGATGGGACTGGATGCCATGATCTTAGTTTTCTGAATGGTGAGCTTTAAGCCAACTTTTTCACTCCTCTCTTTCACTTTCATCAAGAGGCTCTTTCATTCTTCTTCACATTCTGCCATAAGGGTGGTATCATTTGCATATCTGAGGTTTTTTATATTTCTAACAGCAATCTTGATTCCAGCTTGCGCTTCATCCAGGCCAACGTTTCTCATGATGTGCACTGTATATAAGTTATAAAAGCAAGGTGACAATATATAGCCTTGACCTACTCCTTTTCCTACTTGGAACCAGACTGCTGTTCAGTGTCTAATTCTAAATTTTGCTTCCTGTCCTGCATACAGATTTCTCAAGAGGGAGGTCAGGTAGTCTCATATGTCCATCTCTTGAAGAAGTTTCTACAGTTTATTGTGATGCACGCAGTCAAAGATTTGGCATAGTCAGTAAAGCAGAAATAGATGTTTTCTTGGAACTATTGCTCTTTTGGTGATTCAGCGGATGTTGGCAATTTGACCTCTGGTCTCTCTGCCTTTTCTAAATCCAGCTGAAGCATCTGGAAGTTCATGGTTCACTTACTGTTGAACCCTGGTTTGGAGATTTTTGAGCATTACTTTACCAGCTTGTGAGATGAGTGCAATTGTGCAGTAGTTTGAGCATTCTTTGGCATTGCTTTTCTTTGGGATTGCAATGAAAACTGACCTTTACCAGTACTGTGGCCACTGCTGAGTTTTCCAGATTTGCTGGCATGTTGAGTGCAACACTTTCACAGCATCATTTTTAGGATTTGAAATAGCTCAACGGAAATCCCATCACCTCCACTAGCTTTGTTCATAGTGACGCTTCCTAAGGCCCACTTGACTTCACATTCTAGGATGTCTGGCCCTAGGTGAATGATCACACCATCGTCATTATCTAAGTCATGGAGACCTTTTTTGTATAGTTCTTTGCATTCTTGCAACCTCTTCTTAATATCTTCTGCTTCCGTTAGGCCCATACCATTTCTGTCCTTTATTGAACCCATCTTTGCATGAAATGTTCCCTTGGTATCTCTAATTTTCTTGATGAGATCGCTAGTCTTTCCCATTTTATTGTTTTCCTCTATTTCTTTGCATTGATCACTGAGGATGGCTTTTTTATATCTCCCTGCTATTCTTTGTAACTCTGAATTCAGATAGGCATATCTTTCCTTTTCTCCTTTGGTTTTTACTTCTTTTCTAATTACAGCTGTTTATAAGGCCTCCTCAGGCAGCCATTTTGCTTTCTTTCAGGTAAATAGCAGGGAGTGAACACAGCTCTATCCATCAACAGAAAGTAGGATTAAAGATTTACTGAGCATAGCCCTGCCCATCAGAACAAGACCCAGCTTCTCCCTCAATCAGTCTCTCCCATCAGGAAGCTTCCATAAGTCTCTTATATTTCTCCACCAGATCCAGACAGAATGAAAACCATAGTTACAGAAAACTAACCATTCAAATCACATTGACCACAGTCTTGTCTAACTCAGTGAAACTATGAGCAATGCTGGATAGGGCCACCCAAGACAGACAGGTCATGTTGGAGAGTTCTGACAAAATGTGGTCCACTGGAGAAGGGAATGGCAAACCACTTCAGTGTTCTTGCCTTGAGAACCCCTAGAACAGTATGAAAAGACAAACAGATAGGACACTGAAAGATAAACTCTATAGGTCAGTAGGTAGCCAATATGCTACTGGAGATCAGTTGAGAAATAACTCCAGAAAGTATGAAGAGACAAAGCCAAAGCAAAAACAACACTCAGTTGTGGATGTGACTGGTGATAGAAGCAAGGTCTGGTGCTATAAAGGGCAATATTGCATAGAAACCTGGAATGTTAGGTCCATGAGTCAAGGTAAGTGGTCACACAGAAGATGACAAGAGTGACCATCAACAATTTAGGAATCAGTGAACTGAAATGGCCTGGAATGGGTGAATTTAACCCAGATGAACATTATATCTATTACTGTGGTCAGCATCACTTAGAAGAAATAGAGTAGCCATCATGGTCAACAAAAGTGTCCAAAATGCAGTACTTAGATGCAATCTCAAAAATGACAGAAAGATCTCTGTTCATTTCCAAGGCAAATCATTCAATATCATGGTAATCCAAGCCTATGCTCCTACCAGTAATGCTGTAGAAGCTGAAGGTGAATGGTTCTATGAAGACCTATAAGATCTGTTAGAACTAATACCCAAAAAAGATGTCCTTTTCGCTATAGGGGATTGGAATGCAAAATTAGGAAGTCAAGAAACACCTGGAGTAACAGGCAAATTTGGCCTTGGAGTACAGAATGAAGCAGAGCAAAGGCTAATAGAGTTTCATCAAGAGAATGAACTGGTCATAGCAAACACCCGTTTCCAACAACACAAGGGAAGACTCTACACATAGATATCACCAGATGGTCAACACCTAAATCAGATTCATTATATTCTTTGCAGCCAATAATGGAGAAACTCTGTATTGTCAGCAAAAACAAAACTGGGAGCTGACTGTGGCTCAGATCATGAACTCATTATTACCAAAATGAAACTTAAATTGAAGTAAGTAGGGAAAACCACTAGACCATTCAGGTATGACCTAAATAAAATCTCTTACGATTATTCAGTGGAAGTGAGAAATAGATTTAAGGGACTAGATTTGATAGACAGAGTGCCTGATGAACTATGGACAGAGGTTCATGACACTGTATCAGAGACAGGGATCAAAACCATCCCCAAGAAACTCAATTCATGCTACATTTAAAGAGAGAAATCTGCCTTTCTAAGCAAGATTCAAAGCTCAGTTGACTGTGACATTAAACATTTTTATGCAAAGAAAGGAAAAGAAGGAAAGAATAAAGGTCCCTTTCTCCTCCTTTGCCAGTTTTGCCTTTATTGATTTGCATATCAGAAATTCCACCTACTCTTCACAAAATAAAGTTCAGAATCCTTGTGCCAACATTCAATGTTACCCACTATTTGGCATTATCTAATCTTTCTGTGTTACTTACAGTTTCTTTCCTCCACAAACTCTCTGTTAGAAACAAGCTGAAATACTCACTTTCTCCTAAACAAGCAAGGTCCTTTCCACCTTCGCTCAGTAGGATACTGCTGCATGGAATGAAGAGAAATTGAAAGTCTCTCAGTAATTGTCCTACCCTTTGTGAGTCATGAACAGTGGCCTGCCAGGGTCTTCTGTCCATGGAATTCTCCAAGCCAGAATAAAGGAGTGGGTAGACTTTCCCTTCTCCAGGGAGTCTTCCCAACCCAGGGACTGAACCCAGGTCTCCCACATTTTGGCAGATTCTTTACCATCAATCCACCAGGGAAGCTCTGGTAGAATGTTCTCCATTATTTCTAGTTATTTACTTCCTATTCTTTTGGATACAGCATAAAAAGTGATCAAACACATTTCAGTTTAATTCCG
This sequence comes from Raphicerus campestris, assembly GCA_006410735.1. NCBI lineage: Eukaryota > Metazoa > Chordata > Mammalia > Artiodactyla > Bovidae > Raphicerus > Raphicerus campestris. The sequence continues at coordinate 960,653 of SJYW01022890.1, read as the reverse complement.
TTCAGTTCAGTCACTCAGTCGTGTCTGACTCTTTGCAACCCCATGAATCACAGCAAGCCAGGCCTCCCTGTCCATCATCAGCTCCCAGTGTTCAACAACACTCACGTTTATGGAGTCAGTGATGTCATCCAGCCATCTCCATCCTATGTCACCCCCTTCTCCTCCTGCTCTCAGTCTCTCCCAGCATCAGGGTCTTTTCCAAGAAGTCAACTCTTCACATGAAGTGGCCAAATTACTGGAGTTTCAGCTTTAGCATCAGTCCTTCCAAAGAAATCCCAGGGCTGTTCTCCTTCAGAATGGACTGGTTGGATCTCCTTGCAGTCCAAGGGACTCTCAAGAGTCTTCTCCAACACCACAGTTCAAAAGCATCAATTCTTCGGCGCTCAGCTTTCTTCACAGTCCAACTCTCACATCCATACATGACCACTGGCAAAACCATAGTCTTGACNTGCATGAACCTCCGTCCATAGTTCATTGAGTCCTTGTCTATTAGATCTAGTCCCTTAAGTCTATTTCTCACTTCCGCTGTATAATCATAAGAGATTTGATGTAGGCCATATCTGAATGGTGTAATGGTTTTCCCTACTTTCTTCAATTTAAGTCTGAATTTGGCAATAATGTGTTTATGATCTGAGCCACAGTCAGCTCCTGGTCTTGTTTTTGTTGACTGTAGAGCTTCTCCATGTTTGGCTGCAAAGAATATAATCAATCTGATTTAGGTGTTGACCATCTGATGATGTCCATGTGTAGAGTCTTGTCTTGTGTTGTTGGAAGTAGATGTTTGCTATGACCAGTGCATTTTCTTGGCAAAACTCTATTAGTCTTTGCCCTGCTTCATTCCACATTCCAAGGCCAAATTTTCCTGTTACTCCAGGTGTTTCTTGACTTCCTACTTTTGTATTCCAGTCCCCTATAATGAAAAAGAGATATTTTGAGGGTGTTAGTTCAAAAAGATCTGTACGTCTTCAAAAAACCGTTCAACTTCAGCTTCTTCAGCATTTCTGGTTGGGGCATAGACTTGGATTACTGTGATACTGAATGTTTTGCCTTGAAAATGAACAGAAATTAGTGGAGAAAACACACTTATATTCTCCATTAAATCTTCCTCATATCTTTCATTAGAAAAAGTTTTCCTTTCCTTAGGTCTTAAATTATTATTTTAGTGATCCACACATACACTCTTTTGTAATACTCAACAGTATAATTATCTATGATTTCTTGTCTGTTTTTCCATATTTATTTGGGCCTTTTGTGAGTTCAAAGACACTTAGGATATACCTATAGTGACTGCTACAATAGGATTTAGGTTGATTAATTAGTTCTTTAATTTTACAACTTTTAATTTTGTCCTCAATATATCACAGATCAAGATCTAATTGAAAGAATAAACATTGAATGTTCCTTTAAAAGGAAAATTATAGGCCAATAGAAAAAATGTATAAACCATTTGTCTGTGCTTTTTAATGTGCTACTATTTCAGAGATGACCATCTGGATGATTTGGGGCATCTTCTGCTTTTTTACTCAAAATCACCATTTTGAGGCTTATATGTTGAGATAAATAGCCCTATTTCTATAAATCCTATACCCTTGATTTAGAAATGTAAGTCTCCAAAAGAAGGAAATATAAACAATGAGATAGAATTTTGTTACCCTTGTAAGATGTCCTTAAATAATTACATTATTTTCAATCCCTTTTAGTTACCTAACATTTTGTAAGCAAACTTGAGAAAATAAGTTCCATAACTTTCTTGAGAGTTTGATATTAATAAAATCTTGTTCCTTAATGAGATCAACACTAAAATGCTTTACTGAGAACTCTACATAGCTGAGCACAGTGAGGATAACGCTGTAGCAGAGCTCATTAGGGTGGCAAGTACAAAACAAAAGAGAGTGAGAAAAGATGTATGAAGTTGCCACACGACCTTAAAATCTGAGATTGTTTTACTCATAATCTCTTTCTTTAGATATCTATATCTCATGTCATATCTCTCATCATAAATAAAAATTTTAGATGTACTATGTATGCCTTATTTTTCTTTTCTTTTATTCCTGGTTTACGTCTGACACTGATCTTGATGTTTACCTTGACCTGAAGTATAAAGATAAGTATTGTTGGAAAAAAGAAAGATGCAAAGGTTGAGTGCACTGTGCTATATGCTCTGGGCCAAAAGCCTCAGGCTTATCCAAAGTCTTTTCTTTCTTTTTCCAGTGAAATAAAATTGTTACTGCTGTGCTTTCCATAGAAATAGGTAAAATCAACCTTTAACATTTCCTAGACTAATCCATTCTCAAACTCTATTGTGCTTACCTTTCCCAAATATTCTCAAATTCCACTTAAGTTTGTTTCATACAATTTTCTGGATTATACCTAATTTTATTTAATTTATTTATAATTTAAAATACCACAAACATTGTATTTAATGAACTATTAATATACAAATCACTTGTCTTATTTGATTCAATCTTCTGCTTTACTGAGTGCTCACTGTGTCTAAACCATATGCCAGGTACTATGCTGAGATAAAGGCAGTGTTAAATATAATGTTTACCCCTAAACAAACCAGGAAATAAACAAAAACAATTAGATATAGTCCTAGTCTAAGTTTTAGAGGAGATTCCTCTACTTACACCAATGCATAATCCATTCCTGTGGTCACACTGTCCAGAATATATTTCTAGTTCTACTACTTCTCTACAACTGTATCACTGCCATACCCCTACAACCCATTATCATTTTTTGCTAGAATAAAACAAGTAACCTTGTGAATGTCCTTCCTCACCCTTCACCTGCCTACTAATCTCTATAGTATGTTTGTTCAAAAGAAGCCAGAGTCATTGTTAAATTTTGAAAATTAGATCATGGTCTTCTACTGCCTTAATTTTTTCCCAATTAATTAAAATAACATTTCAAATCATTTGTCTGGCTTTTTGCTTTTTCTCTGACCTTATAGCACTGTTGATCAGCAATGCCACCTGTGAACAGCATTCACTCTAGGTCAGAATCTCTGGGATGGAACCCAGGTATTGGTATGTTATTAATAATAGTCCTTCATGTTATTAACCCTTCTAACATGGATGCATGCTAGAATTGGGAATTATTGTCCCATAGTTCTTTTTCTTTATTTTCCCATTCACCCCAGCATTACATGATTTATTTCCGCTCTTTGAATCTCGGAGTACAGTTCTATTGTCAGGGCCTTTAAATCTTTATCTGCTGGATCTTTGCTTTACTATCTTCTAGTCAGTCACGGTTCTGTTAAATATTACTCCTTCAGAGATATTCCACTGACCACTTAACGGTGTTCTCCACATCCCTTTCTCCCACATTACATCTAATTTTCTTAATAGTGAGTATTATTATTTGAACTTGTTTGTATATCTATCATAATAATAGAGTGAAACTGAAGCCCTAAGGAAATAAATGTTCTATTCTAAATTAAGGGGCAAGGCTATACACAGGACTTGTAAAAGGAAGGCAGGGGAAAAAATAAAAGAAAACTGTTTGGTACCCTCAAAGGATCATTCAACTCCAGTATACAAATGAAGTTTGAGAGGCTAGGAAGATTAAATGAGGAGGTGGCTGATGAGTTCTGGATCTTACCCTCTTCCTTAGGTAAGTATAGGCATATTTCTGTCATCATCTCAAATGACAACAGAAGACCACAAATAATTTTCTTTGAAATAGAAAAAGATCAATACTGTATACTATCACTTACATATGGAATGTATAGAACACTGACTTTGTGTCTGAGAAGTTCTCAAGTGTGAGATTGGGGCTAGTTACCCATTCTGATCATGAAAGGAATGAGAAGTAGTTGGGTTCCTTGGGCAATCTGTGCTCCTAGACTTTGAAGAAAGAAGGCATTGTAAGCATCTGCCTTAGGAGATGGTGTACCTAAAGTTCTTCCAGAAAGGATAGACTTCACAGAAAGGAGTAGGAGGTCCTCATGGATGGCCTAGGCTAAATAAGGTGCGTTGAGCAAACAGCAGTAAAAGAGAGAATCAACTACACAAAGGCAATGACAGGTTCTCAAGTACCCACTTGAACGTGTCAGTTTTACCAACTTGCCCAGCCATAGAGAGTGTACCTATCTCACATTATTAGCCAGGTAAGGACTCCAGTCACCTGTCTGCTCCTTCTTTCTTAGCACTGACCCTACAAGGTTCAGCATATGCCAAAGTTAACAGATCTGAAGTGAATAGGCCGTAAGACAGGGACATGCAAATGTCAGTCATGCATCTCTTCTCATATTGCAAAGGTCTTATCTATAAACTTTCAGATTAAGAAAGAGGAACTATAATATGAATAAAATTAATGAAAAAAGTAAGGTTCTGTTTCTCACTATAGCTGGCTTCATTAATTACATATATATAATATATATGAATATGTTGTATGCAAACAGAAAGTTGTAGTAGTTCTTGCAGTTCTTTTTTCTTGACTAATTGCTCTGGCTAGGACTTCCAGTATTACATTAAATAGAGGTGGTAAGAGTGGGTATCCTGATCCTGTTCTTGAACTTCAAGGAAAAGCTTTTAACTTTCACTGTTGATCATGATGTTAGCTGTGAATTTGTCAATATGTAGCCTGTATTATATTAAGATGCAGTCCTCAGATACCTAATTTTAAAGAGTTTTTATCATTAAAAAAATGCTACATTTGGTCAAATGTTTTCTCAGCATCTACAGAAATAGCCACATGGTCTTTATCCTTTATTCTGATAAGATGGTGTATAACATGTATTCATTTGCATGTATTGAAGCTATCTTTGGCTTGCAGGAATAAATCTCATTTGATTATCTTGTAGGATCTGCCTAATGTGCTCTTGAGCTTAGTTTGCTAGTATTTTGTTGAAGATTTTTTGCATCTATGTTGATAAGAGATATTGCCTGGTAATCATGGCATCTGGTCCCATCACTAAATGGGAAATAGATGGAGAAACAGTGGAAACAGTGTCAGACTTTATTTTGGGAGGCTCCAAAGTCACTGCAGATGGTGATTGCAGCCATGAAATTAAAAGACGCTTACTGCCTGGAAGGAAAGTTATGACCAACCTAGATAGCATATTCAAAAGCAGAGACATTACTTTGCCAACAAAGGTCCATCTAGTCAAGGCTATGGTTTTTCCAGTGGTCATGTATGGATGTGAGAGTTGTACTGTGAAGAAAGCTGAGCACTGAAGAATTGATGCATTTGAACTTTGGTGTTGGAGAAGACTCTTGAGAGTCCCTTGGACTGCAAGGAGATCCAACCAGTCCATTCTAAAGGAGCTCAGCCCTGGATGTTCTTTGGAAGGAACGATGCTAAAGCTGAAACTCCAGTACTTTGGCCACCTCATGAGAAGAACTGACTCATTGGAAAAGACCCTGATGCTGGGAGGGATTGGGGGCAGGAGGAGAAGGGGACAACAGAGGATGAGATGACTGGATGGCATCACCGAGTTGGTGAACCTGAGTTTGAGTGAACTCGAGGTGTTGGTGATGGACAGGGTGGCCTGACATGCTGAAATTCATGGGATTGCAAAGAGTTGTACACAACTGAGTGACTAAATGATAGTATGCTCATCTGGCTCCTAGGTATATACTCAAAATAAATAAAATCAGTAGAGAGATCTACTATTCAAAGATCTAGTAGATCAAAGAGAGATCTACATTTCCAATTTCATTCCAGCATTATTCATAGTATTGAAGATATGGAAATAACTTAAAAGTTCTTTAATTGTTGAATGGATTAAAAATTGTAACAGACACACACACACGCCCTGGAATATTATCCAATCTTAAAAGAGACTAAAATCTTGCCATTTGTAACAACATAGCTGAAAATGGAGGGCATTATAATGAGTGAAAGTCAAACATAAAAATATAAGGACAGTATGTTATTTTCCACATATAGAATATTACACATTTTTTAGTCAATTTCATAAAAACAGAGTAGAATGGTGGTTGGTAAGAGCTGTGGGAGGGAGAAATGGAGAGATGTAAATCAAAGACATCACCTTTTTTGTTATGAGTAAGTTCTGAGTCTCTAATGTACAGCATGATGACTATAGCTAATAATATAATATTATATACTTGAAAGAAAGTCGCTAAATCTCAAGTATTCAACCAAAAACTAAAACAAAGTTTATTATGTGAAGTGATGAGAATGTTAATTGTCTTGATGTT
>SJYW01022890.1:928175-944516 GCA_006410735.1 Raphicerus campestris | reverse complement strand
GATGCTAAAGCTGAAACTCCAGTACTTTGGCCACCTCATGAGAAGAACTGACTCATTGGAAAAGACCCTGATGCTGGGAGGGATTGGGGGCAGGAGGAGAAGGGGACAACAGAGGATGAGATGACTGGATGGCATCACCGAGTTGGTGAACCTGAGTTTGAGTGAACTCGAGGTGTTGGTGATGGACAGGGTGGCCTGACATGCTGAAATTCATGGGATTGCAAAGAGTTGTACACAACTGAGTGACTAAATGATAGTATGCTCATCTGGCTCCTAGGTATATACTCAAAATAAATAAAATCAGTAGAGAGATCTACTATTCAAAGATCTAGTAGATCAAAGAGAGATCTACATTTCCAATTTCATTCCAGCATTATTCATAGTATCGAAGATATGGAAATAACTTAAAAGTTCTTTAATTGTTGAATGGATTAAAAATTGTAACAGACACACACACACGCCCTGGAATATTATCCAATCTTAAAAGAGACTAAAATCTTGCCATTTGTAACAACATAGCTGAAAATGGAGGGCATTATAATGAGTGAAAGTCAAACATAAAAATATAAGGACAGTATGTTATTTTCCACATATAGAATATTACACATTTTTTAGTCAATTTCATAAAAACAGAGTAGAATGGTGGTTGGTAAGAGCTGTGGGAGGGAGAAATGGAGAGATGTAAATCAAAGACATCACATTTTTTGTTATGAGTAAGTTCTGAGTCTCTAATGTACAGCATGATGACTATAGCTAATAATATAATATTATATACTTGAAAGAAAGTCGCTAAATCTCAAGTATTCAACCAAAAACTAAAACAAAGTTTATTATGTGAAGTGATGAGAATGTTAATTGTCTTGATGTTCTTAATCATTCCACAATGTGTATGTATATCAAATCATCACATTCAGTTCAGTTCAATTTAGTTCAGTTGCTTGGTTGTGTCTGACTTTTTGTGACCCCATGAATCATAGCACACCAGGCCTCCCTGTCCAACACCAACTCTGGGAGTTTACTCAAACTCATGTGCATCGAGTCAATGATGCCATCCAGCCATCTCGTCCTCTGACATCCCCTTCTCCTCCTGCCCCCAAGAGAATCAGGGTCTTTTCCAAATGAGTCAACTCTTCACATGAGGTGGCCCAAAGTATTGGAGTTTCAGTTTCAGCATCAGTCCTTCCAGTGAACACTGAGAACTGATCTCCTTTATAATGGACTGGTTGGATCTTATTGCCATCCAAGGGACTCTCAAGAGTCTTCTGCAACACCACAGTTAAAACACATCAGTTTTTTGGCGCTCAGCTTTCTTCACAGTCCAACTCCCACATCTATACATGACCACTGGGAAAACCATAACTTGACTAAACAGAACTTTGCTGGCAAAGTAATGTCTCTGCTTTTCAATATGCTATCTAATTGGTCATAACTTTCCTTCCAAGGAGTAAGCGTCTTTTAACTTCATGGCTGCAGTCACCGTCTGCAGTGATTTTGGAGCACCCCCAAAATAAGTTCTGACACTGTTTCCACTGTTTCCACATCTATTTCCCATGAAGTGATGGGACCAGATGCCATGATCTTCATTTTCTGAATNTAAAACACATCAGTATTTTGGCGCTCAGCTTTCTTCACAGCCCAACTCCCACATCCATACATGACCACTGGGAAAACCATAACTTGACTAAACAGAACTTTGCTGGCAAAGTAATGTCTCTACTTTTCAATATGCTATCTAGATTGGTCATAACTTTCCTTCCAAGGAGTAAGCGTCTTTTAACTTCATGGCTGCAGTCACCATCTGCAGTGATTTTGTAGCACCCCCAAAATAAGTTCTGACACTGTTTCCACTGTTTCCCCATCTATTTCCCATGAAGTGATGGAACCAGATGCCATGATCTTCGTTTTCTGAATGTTGAGCTTTAAGCCAAATATTTCACTTTCCACTTTCACTTGCATCAAGAGGCTCTTTAGTTCCTCTTCACTTTCTGCCATAAGAGTGGTGTCATCTGCATTCTGAGGTTATTGATATTTCTCCTGGCAATTTTGATTCCAGTTTGTAATTCTTCCAGCCCAGCATTTCTCATGATGTACAATACATATACGTTACATAGGCAGGGTGACAATATACAGCCTTGACAGACTCCTTTTCCTATTTGGAACCAGTCTGTTGTTCCATGTCCAGTTCTAACTGTTGTTTCCTGACCTGCATATAGGTTTCTCAAGAGGCAGGTCAGGTGCTCTGGTATTCCCATCTCTTTCAGAATTTTCCACAATTTATTGTGATCCACACAGTCAAAGGCTTTGGCATAGTCTTTAAAGCAGAAATAGATGTTGTTCTGGAACTCTGTTGCTTTTTCCATGATCCAGCAGATGTTGGCAATTTGATCTCTGGCTCCTCTTCCTTTTCAAAAACCAGGTTGAACATCTGGAATTTCATGGTTCACATACTGCTGAAGCCAATACTAAATATATAAAATTATATCTGTCAATTTTTTCTCAATTTAGTTGGAAAGAAATTTAGTTATCCAAAAGAAGAAATTTTATTACTTGAAAGTCATCCCTAAATTGTTGGAACGTATGCATATTTTATCAGGAATGAGAAAATAAATTTTAAAAGACATTATGACATCCCAGTGCACCCGTGGTGGAGGCAAAACCAATACAATGTTGTAAAGTAAAAATAAATAAATAAATAATAATAAAATTAAATTTTAAAAATAAATTAAAAAAAAAGAAAGAATGTGATACCTAGGGATGTTTATAATACAGGAAACAATAGTGAACACGGAAATTGAATCAATATATGTGTTGCTAATTTTAATTGACCAATAATAAATACATTTGTATTTCAAAGAAAAAAAAAAGACACTGGGAAACACAATAAATATGCTTTCCAGGTATACTGATGGTATAAGTAGCTCAACATACAGGTTGCATTCACTTCTTCTCACCTATAAGCACCAAGAAACAAAAATCTCATGTATTATTGTTCAAGAGTAGAGCCGGGGTAAGGCATGCAGTGTTAGGAAGGAAATTGGAAGAATGTCCCACGTGTCTGGGACCTGCTGGATAAACACTGTCAGTGTTCATCCCCTTATCTCATCACACATAAATTAACTCATCAGCCTCCTAAATGATCTTGAATCTTTCTTAAAACATTGCTTTGATGATGGCATGAAAAAGTTAACCAAGAAAGAAAGAAAAAAAAAGCCATAATTAAACATATACATTGCCAAATGTAAAACAGATGATCAGTGCAAGCTCGATGCATGAGGCAAGGCACTCAAAACCAGTGCTCTGGGACAACTCAGATGGATGGGCTGGGGAGGGAGGTGGGAGGGGGGTTCAGAATGGGGGGACACAATGTATACTCATGGCTGATTCATGTCTATATGTAGCAAAATCCACCAAAATATTATAATTAGCCTCCAATTAAAATAAATAAATTTATTTAAAACATTAAAGTATTCCACAGAAACTATGTGCAGAATAAAGTCCAAAATCTGTCTTGGNATGGCTGATTCATGTCTATATGTAGCAAAATCCACCAAAATATTATAATTAGCCTCCAATTAAAATAAATAAATTTATTTAAAACATTAAAGTATTCCACAGAAACTGTGTGCAGAATAAAGTCCAAAATCTGTCTTGGTGTTCTAGATCCATTGTTAAATGGAAGACTGTCTGATTTCAAGCCATCAGTTCAGTTCAGTCACTCAGTCATGTCCGACTTTTTGTGACCCCACGAATTGCAGCATGCCAGGCCTCCCTGTTCATCACCAACTCCCGGAGTTCACTCACACTCATGTCCATTGAGTCAGTGATGCTATCCAGCCATCTCATCCTCTGTCATCCCCTTTTCCTCCTGCCCCCAATCCCTCCCAGCATCAGGGTNAGTCTAACAAAAGCAGAAAAGTTTAAAAAGATATGTCAAGGATACACAAATGCAGCATACAAAAAGTCTTATTGACCTAGACAGCCATGATGTTGTGGTCACTCACCTAGAGACAGACATACTGGAGTGTGAAATCATGTGGGCCCTAAGCATCTTTACTACAAAGCTAGTGGAGGTGACGGAATTCTAGCTGAGCCATTGAAAATTCCAAAAGATGATGCTGTAAAAGTGCTGCACTGAATATGTCCATATATTTGGAAAACACGCAGTGACCACAGGACTGGAAACAGTTAGTTTTCATTTCAGTCCCAAAGAAGGGGAATGTCAAAGAACGTTCAGATTTCAATAAATTTTTCAATTACTTTGTATTATTACTGAGTAAATTTAATCTTTCATCATGACCCACAATTTCCTCTATAAACAGGTCCCAGTTTATTTTTCCAAATGCACATGCCTGCTTTCTGATCTTGCATATTTTCTTTAGTAACAGTTAACACAAAAAATAAGGGCTTTAAACAAAGCCAACTTTACTAAACTTCCAGGCTTTCAAAAATATTGTTCTCTCTGCCTGGATTTTTACCCTTTCCTTGGCTTCTCACTCTCTTCCTTGACCNATATTTTCTTTAGTAACAGTTAACACAAAAAATAAGGGCTTTAAACAAAGCCAACTTTACTAAACTTCCAGGCTTTCAAAAATATTGTTCTCTCTGCCTGGATTTTTACCCTTTCCTTGGCTTCTCACTCTCTTCCTTGACCCCTTAAGAAGTTTGCTACTTTTTCAATGGTTGGTTTCGGTGACATTTTCCCTCAACAACTTTCCTTGTGAACCTCAATGGAGCAATCCTTTCATTTCTTTATCCCCATAGACACTTACATTCCACACTTCATAAAGTGTGCTTTTGTCTAACTGGCTGTTCACCACTCCCGTGTCTTTATAATTATGTTTCCTATCAGAAAACCTGACATCTAGTAGGCACTCAGTAATTTGTACATTATGAATTGTATTGAGGTTGGTAAAACCAAAAGAAGTGCTTGAAATTTAGAAATGAAAAGGTAAACAGAGGACTACTCCATTGCTGGTACTTTGCTGATGGTAAAGCAGTGGCAGTGAAGATAATAACAACAATATATTTTAATGACATCTAATGCTGACCCTAGTCATAGTATACAATAGCACAGATGCTCATCACTTTCTATGTACAAAATATTGTGTAATTTTTGGAGGGGATGTGCATGAAATATCCTGTTTGATCTTGACAACAGATACAACTGAAACTTAAAGAGTTAAAAAAAAAACAAAAAACCTTTCAGAATCACACAACTAGGAAGTGGTGAAGCTGGCATTCAATCTGTGGCTCTCTGATCCCAGAGTTCATTTTAATAACCATTAATCATCCCACCCCTTGAATCCCCTTTGCTCAGTACAACTTAAATTATATTTTCATTGAACATCTATTTTTTTTTATTTAAAATACCAAATTAATGAGTTATTTGTATTTGTTTAGACCCAGAACATTATCTCTGTGTTGACATACTCTTAGCCTACAGATTTTCTTTTTAAAAAAGTCCTCAATACTTTGTAAAGGGACTGACCTCAACAAAGCTTTCATTTGAAACATTTTAAACAATCACATATCACATATACACACCAAACAAATTTTCAAATAATACCAGCTCCTTCTCCCAAAGTAATATTCATCAATTTCTCCACTTGACTGTCTGGTCTATTCAATACAATTATGGAGATTTGAAATACACAATAGATATTGATTCAGCCTCTCACATAGATAACATTTTAAAATAAGAACTTGGGAGGACATTTTGAGTGAAATCATTTGCACAAAATATAAAATCCTGGCATATAATTTGAGTTTGCTCTTAAAAGAAGCCATAAAACATACAAAATTAAAGAAGCAACTATTTTCAGGACTTCTAATAGAATTCCTCCTTTATGCTAATCAAAATAATTAGCATTTCTATTATTCCTTTTGAATCTCACTATAGAATTCTTCACTAAATAGAGGAATTCAGTGGTTTAAAAAAGTGATTAGCATTTATATTATTACAGGGCAACACACTAGAACATTATTTCCTACATATTAGAATTTATAGTTATGAAAGGTAGTGTTTCTACCACATTGTTAAAGATCTATGTAAATTTACTAACCATGGAAAGGAATTCACTAAAGAGGTCATGAAATTTGACCTATAGAAGAAGAAAAAAGCAAAACAAAAATGAGAAGAGAGTGATTTTTAAGTATCAAAATAAATTTGCTGTTAGGTGGCCAGCTCTGGGAGTTGGTGATGGATAGGGAGGCCTGGCGTGCTGCGCTGCAGTCCATAGTTACTCAAAGTCGGACATGACTGAGTGACTGAACTGAACTGAACTGATCCACATAGTAGACAGTCTCGCAGAGAATACCTTCCTGGGACCAGCCTAATGCTCTTGTTTCTGCCCTATCAAAACAGACTATTAATAAATCTAAGAGAGTAGGAGGAAAAAAATTAGACTTCTAATTCTTTACTGACTTCTCCACTGAAAATATTTTAAAGAAAATAAATCTCAAATTTAGAAAAATGATGGGTTGTTTTTAAAGTCATTAAGTAATCTGGTTAGTATTATAATTACAATTTTCACAAAAGTAGTAATAATTGTAAATTTCACAAATGTCTGTTTCTGTGAATAAGTCAACCTCATTTGAGTGATGCAAACTCAAACTAGTTATGTGATAGATAACAACTTCTGTCAAGATGCCAGTTCCCCATTTCCACAGCATCACTTTAGTTTTGTTTTGACTGGTGATTAAAAACACCAACAAACTTATGTACAATGTACCTCAGTAATTATTCATGTCTCCTTACATTATTTAGGACATTAGGGAAAGCTCTTGTCTGTTCCTCTTCCCTGACCCTAATCAGCTCATATATAAAGAGGAGGTTCATAGACAAGAAGGATCAGGGTCAAAGTCACTTATTGGGTTGAGGTATTCAGTTATGGTATGTCTCTCTTTCAAGGTTCCATCCTCTGGATCCCTTTCAACTCTCCCACAGCAGGGAAAAATGGAATGAGCCTCAGCCTCTTCTGGCAATAGGGGTTGGTCCAGCTGAGAAAGACCTGGGAGGGGCACTTAGAACTGCCTGCACTAGGCTCATGACAAACTTTTTTCCCCAAAATTCTTCTTTCCCTCTTTTCTACACTAAGAAAAATCACTTTTTATTTTGAAGTAATTTAAAATTTATAAGCATCTGCAAAATATACAAAAATATTAGAGTTATCTTGCATAATTTACCAAACTTCCCCCAGTGACAACATTCCACATAGCCAGAGTACAATATTGAAATCCGGAAACTGACATTATTAACTTAACTATAGCTCTTATTTAGAGATTACCAGTATTTACAGGTAATTTTTTTTTTTTTAGTAGAACATACAGTTCTAATAAATTTTATCACATAACAGATTTGTATAATCACCACTGCTATTAAGGTAATATAGTGTTTATATGTCAATCCCAGTCTCCCTGTTTATCTCTTCCCACCCTCCTTGGTGGGGCAGTGATAAAGAATCTGCCTGCCAATTCAGGAGATGCAAGAAATTTGGGTTTGATCTCTGAATTGGGACTATCCCCTGGAATCAGAAATGGCCACCCACTCCAGTAAGTTTGCCTGAGAAACCTCATGGACAGAGGAAACTGGAGGGCTACGTTCCATGGGGTCACAGTCAGAGACAACCTAGCATTTACATACAACAACAACCCTCCTTACTATACATAAAATAAATAGCTAATAGGGACCTAGTGTATTGCACAGAAAATATTCAAAATTCTGTAATGACCTAGATGAGAAAAGAATCTTAAAAAAGAGTGAATATATGTATATGTGTGGACTTCCCTGGTGGCTCAGTGGTAAAGAATCCGCCTGCCAATAATGCAGAAGACATACGTTTGATCCCTGGGTCAGGAATATCCCCTGGAGATGGAAATGGCAACCAACTCCAGTATTCTTGCTTGGGAAAACCGATGGACAGAAGATGCTGGCAGATTACAATCCATGGTGTTGCAAAGTTAGCGAATAAACAACAAACATGTATATGTATAATAGATTCACTTTGTTGTACACCTGAAACTAACTCAGCATCGTAAATCTACCATAATCCAATATTTTTTAAAGATACTATAATGTTCAATTTTCATCATGAAAAAGTGCCCTCTACTTATCTCTTAATAGTCAAATCCTCTCCAACCCTATCCTAAACAACCATATGTGGCAGTTTTTGTTTCTTCTTCCACTTCCTTTCTTCCCCTTTATTCTTTCTAGACCATCATAATATATTCCTGCATTACAAACAGTATCTCTCCATTACCTTTCATTATCTTCTCCTACCAATCTAATCCCCATATTGCAGCAAGGTAGAACCACTCAAAACACATGTGATCATGACACATAACTGTTTTATTCCCTATATTAATGACATCTTCTGTACTTTTAAGATAAATTATAGATTCCTTATTTCTTCTTAATTTTGCCCTTCCTTATATATATGCCATAAATTTATTAACTTTTCCCTTTGAATACTGAATCCAAGGCTATGGAATGCCTTTCATCATTTCAACTGGTTTACACTCTCTCTGAATCTTCTGGGTTTTGCATATGCCAACTATTCTTTAAGGAACCTGTTTCTTTTTTTAATCTGGATGATTCCTAATTTTATTCAAGTATTACTTCTCAGCTTCAATGTTATTTCCTCAAGAAATCTTTCTCTCATCCTTCAAATTTTTGTTAGGTGTCCCTTAAATTTAACCTTATAAGACCTCATACCTCTCTCATAGCATTCATCATACCCATATTCTAAGTGCTTGTTTATCTGTGTGTTTTCATCATTATACTGTAAACTTTAAGGGTGAGGCTGTTGTTGACTTGTTTGTAAATCCATCCCTAAAATCTGATCCAGTGACTGAAACATCAATTCAGTTCAGTCGCTCAGTCGTGTCCGACTCTTTGCAACCCCATGAATAGCAGCATGTCAGGCCTCCCTGTCCATTACCAACTCCTGGAGTTCACTCAGACTCGCGTTCATCGAGTCAGTGATGCCATCCAGCCATCTCATCCTCAGTTGTCCCCTTCTCCTCCTGCCCCCAATCCCTCCCAGCATCAAAGTCTTTTCCAATGAGTCCACTCTTCGCATGAGGTGGCCAAATATATATATATATATATATATATATACATATATTTATATATATTAGAGCATTAATGAGAGAAACATTTTCTCTG
Source organism: Raphicerus campestris (assembly GCA_006410735.1). NCBI lineage: Eukaryota > Metazoa > Chordata > Mammalia > Artiodactyla > Bovidae > Raphicerus > Raphicerus campestris. Next base: position 935,350 of record SJYW01022890.1, on the reverse strand, counting down.
CATCACAAGTGGAACCAGGGACCATAAAAGGGCAATAAACTATGGGTAGACAAGCGAGGCCAAAGCATTGATAGGATGAATAATGAGGGACAGTGTTGTTTTTTCTCACCTCTACATGATTCTATGTGCCTGTGTGTGTTCTCAGGCATGCATGCTCGGTCACGTCTGTCTCTTTTCAACCTAAAGAAATGTAGCCCACTAGGCTCCTCTGTTCAAGGAATTTTCCAGGCAAGAGTACTGGAATGGGTTGTCATTTCCTTCTCCAAGGGAGCGTCCTGACCCAAGAATTAAACCCGTGTCTCCTGCATTTCCTGCATTGGCTGGCAGACTCTTTACTACTGTGCCACTTCGGAAGCCCATATTCTTCTATGTGCTAGTACTAATTACATGTACGGTGAATATTCTTTATAATAAAGATCTATATTATATCACATTCTATATCATCATCTCAAAATGGTAAGCAAAGTCATACTGTATGCCATGAAAACTGATCCTAAACTGGTTGCAACACATTTGATATTATGGAGGAGCCCCTTTAGTAAAGCTTAACTTCTCAACTGCACATGTGTTTGTGCCAGGTTGGAGCAAAATGTAACCCAAACATCCCTAAATTTGTGAAGCCAGCCCTCACCCTAAATGTAAGTCAATAAAGTTACAAAACCTTTCAGGTCAGAATTCAAAGCACCACATTGCACATTTCATATTCCATATTTCTAGACTAAGTTATTGGAGATGCGTACACCATTTGCTGTTTCTTTGTGACACTGGCAAATGATTTCAAATCTTCTAAATGTTTTTTTAAAGTGTGTGAAATGTGTTCTTTTCAAGGACATGAATGTGAACTGAGGCCAAGTGGCAGTGGGCGTGTTGGCTATAAATCTACTCAATACATAAATATATGCATATTGAATTTTTCATCACTAGGCTGACTATAAAACATCTACCTTGTTGAATCTGTTATTTGTAATGTGCAAAGTTCACACTGCTAAAAGAACCATAACTTCTGCATTTATATTTTGTTCTGTGACATGCAAATGTGAGTTTATTTCTCCTAAAACATAAAAACTAGACTTTTGTGAATATAGCACTAAAGTACAAAAGAGCTAAATCTACACAATATTCTAAGTATTGAAGAATAGGTATTAGTGTATCATTTTATGTCAATTGTAAAGATTATTTTCCCCAATGTATTTAGAGTATATCAATTTTAGTCTTAGTTTTTTTTTTAACTTCTGAAATAATGTAACAAACATGACAATTAATTCTTCAAAATTTTAATATAATATTATCTATTTTCACCTTATACATTATATATATACTTTCCATTATTCATTTCTGTATAAAATGCTGAAATTTGTAGTGTTTAGACATTGAGTGGATGAACTGTTCCACCATGGTTATTTGCCACTTGACACCTTATAAAAAGAAGGAAAAAAGGCTCTTATTTCAGTTGAGCATGTCTCAAAGAAGCTGTCTCCTCTTAAATAAGTAAAAGCATAAAAAATCAGTGAGGACAGCACTGTCCTTTAGAGAATGGTCCTTGCCTTTAGGGTTTTTTTTTGTAATCTACAACTGATTTAATAAGATTTATTCTTTTTATGATTTATGAAACACTACTTGTAGTTGAGAAATAATTCAGTATTATTCTAGACAGGATATGAAGAATGAATCTTTTCAGCCTTTAAAAGGAGCTTATTCTGATTTCTTTTTAGGTGAAGAAATAAAGCTCCTAATCTTAGACACTGTTCCTCTGCAGATGGTACTGGTCAGATCTAGTTCCTGTGGATGAAAATGTGAGTTGTATACCTTTATTACAATAAAAGGATTGAGCTGGAGCTTTAAAATGAGTATGCATTCCTAGGTAAATGGAAAATTGCCTGACTTCACTCTGAACTTGCTGGAAGCATTTTTTTTTTTTTTTCATAGTTGGCTATGAAAAAGAAGGAAGATTCGAAATGCATAAATTGTGGCAGATGCTTCCTTAACTTACCCTAGTGAAATAATTTTGATGGGTGGTTATGAATTTCTAAGTAATGTTTACTTCTGAAATGCCATAATTGCTTTTGGAACTATTCGAGGCATTTTGAATTGTATCTGTTTTTATTGTAATATGGAATTGTATTGCCATTTTATAAAGTGGCATCTTTCTGATGCATGGAAGTTCTGGATACATTTGTTATCCATCATGAGGAAACCAGATAAGTAAATATTACAACTATAACTGAAATGCTTCTTTTTTACATGAATAAATGAAAACCATTTTGAATCTGAAGGCAGAAACATTCTATCTGCAGACTGACAAATTGCATATTTGTTTGGTTTCAAAAAATTGTGTCTGGCTTCGGCAGTGTGACAGAGGGAAATGTCTGTCTCCTGCATGACAGAGACATGAGTTCCTGAGATAGAGGAGCTCTCTCCTTGGTGGAGGTGGAAGATATCAGCTGAAAGGACCATAAAGTAAAAGTGCCCTTATCTATATAATCACTGTTGAATGGAATAAGACAGCATACAATATTTCCATCTCAAATGCTGTGGCTTACCTATATTGCTACATCCCCTAATCCCCCTAAGTTTTCTAATTGTTTCCATAAGCATTTATTGAGCATATAACTGTTATTAAGACATTTTGAGCAATCACAATTTATAATGGTGTGATTAATCTGCTTTTAACATAATTTCCAAATATTAACCATATTAAATAATATTTTTCATATTTGGTTCAACCCAAAGATGTATGACCTGGATTTCTACGTGGGTAAATCAGTATAACTAACCTTTGAAGAGGACCTATCTCATGAAAAACTACAATTCAATAGAGTAACCAGGACTTTAGCTTCTGGCATCTGCTTGAGGTTAAAAGAGCTTTTCTGGGAGGCAACCATCAAGCTAAAGATGAGGTAATGATTACATATGGGAGAATGACTTGTTCTTGTTGAGCATTCTTTGGGCAATATGTGGAGCATGCTACACAGTGCAGAAAAATATGTTAGCTAGATAAGACATTGACCTGGAAGATAATTTGCTTCAAGTATATTTAGAGTGAATGTAACAAGTTTGAAGACAGACAGACCAAGAGACCACCTACACTAGTTTTTCTCAAACTTATGTGGATATGATTGGAGGGGAATCTTGATAAAATCCAAATTCCAATTCAGAAGTGGGACCCAAGAATCTGCAAATCTTACCTGCCCCCATGTACTATTAGTGATACTGGCCTATTCAGCACACTTAGATAAGGTAAAATGTTACAAATGACTTGAAATCCATGTACAGCATCTTCATGAACATAGTGAGTAGGGCAAAATGAGTTAAAAAGCAAATCTGACAAGGTAAAATTAATGTTCCATTTTCTTTGCTAGAGTTTCAATGTCTATTCACAGTCAAAGTTCATCTCTGTGTATTGATGACAAAATCAAACCCTCTTCAAGGGCAATAGCATTACTATTCCACTTTCACATAAACATGGCTTTTTTCATTCATAAAAAAAAAGGAGATGAAAACCATAATTTTTTTTCAAAAGAGAGATCAAAGAATTATTACAGAGAGTAGATCAGTAAGAATAATCTAATTCCCAGACATAATGCTAGAATAATTATTGAAGGATTGGCTTGTAAGTTCCTGTCACAAAGGTAGGACTTCCTGAGCATTTACTAAACACAAGTCATAGACCAATAACCTAGCTTCTTTGTCAGTAGATGTAATAAGTCTAGATTTTCATAAGACATTTTGCAACGTCTCCTTCATTAAATTTAAGAACAAAATGTAAAGATATATTACATGAAACAAAACTTGTTTAAAGAGTATCTCAATGAGTGAATGAGGAGAGTGAAATAGCTGGTTTAAAATTCAACATTCAAAAAATTAAGATCACGGCATCTGGCCCCATCACTTCATGACAAAAAGATGGGGGCAAGGTGGGAACATTGACATTTTTTTTAAATTGGGGGGGGTCTCCAAAATCACTGTGGATTGTTGTTGCAACCATGAAAAGAAAAGATGCTTGCTTCTTGGAAGAAAAGCTGTGACAAGCCTAGACAGCACATTAAAAAACAGAGACATAATTTTGCTGACAAAGGTCCATATAGTCAAAGNTTCATGACAAAAAGATGGGGGCAAGGTGGGAACATTGACATTTTCTTTTAATTGGGGGGGGGGGTCTCCAAAATCACTGTGGATTGTTGCTGCAACCATGAAAAGAAAAGATGCTTGCTTCTTGGAAGAAAAGCTATGACAAGCCTAGACAGCACATTAAAAAACAGACATAATTTTGCTGACAAAGGTCCATACAGTCAAAACTATGACTTTTTCTGTAGTCACATATGGATATGAGAGTTGGATCATAAAAAGGCTGAGAGCCGAAGAATTGATGCTTTTAAATTGTAGTGCTGGAGAAGACTCTTGAATGGTTTGGAGACTCTCCTGAACAGCAAAGAGATCAAACCAATCAATTCTAAAGGAAATCAATCCTGAATATTCATTGGAAGGACTGTTGCTGAAGCTGGGCTCCAAAACTTTGGCCACCTGATGCAAAGAGCAGACTTATTAGAAAAGATCATGATGGTGGGAAAGATCAANTGAATGGTTTGGAGACTCTCCTGAACAGCAAAGAGATCAAACCAATCAATTCTAAAGGAAATCAACCCTGAATATTCATTGGAAGGACTGTTGCTGAAGCTGAGCTCCAATACTTTGGCCACCTGATGCAAAGAGCTGACTTATTAGAAAAGATCATGATGGTGGGAAAGATCAAGGAGCTGAGGAGAAAGGGGTGACATAGAGTGAGATGGTTGGATCACATCACCGACTCAATGGACAGGAATTTAAGTATACTCTGGGTTAAAGTGAAAGACAGGGAAGCCTTTTGTGCTTCAGTCCATAGGGTTGCAGAAAGTTGGACATGACTTAGCAACTGAACAGCAACATTTGAAAAATCATATCAAAATGAAGCTGATTAATTGAAGCATATTGAGTAGAAGTTTCTAGTATTAGACTAGTGGGTTTATGTATGTTCCTTTTTGGGGAACCCTCAGATGGCACAGAGGTATAGAGCTCACCTGCCACTGCAGGAGACTGAAGAGACACAGGTTTAATCCCTAGGTTGGGAAGATCCTTTGGAGAAAGAAATGGCAACCCACTCCAGTATTCTTGCCTGGAAAATTACAGACAGAAGACCCTGGTGGGCTACAGTCCATGAGGTCACAAAGAGCTGGACATGCCTGAGCACAATGCATATTCCTTTTTAATTAATATTTTATTAATGTATTTGATAACAATTATAAGTTTTTAAAAAGATCTTGTCATCAAAAATTCTAATAGCATTGAGCTATGAAAGATAGCAAATATATCAACAGCTACTGTGGATATTCTTGTATACATAGTTGATATATTAATAGCTACAATAAGTCATATATTTGGGCTATACAAAAATAACAACAATGAATGATTTTGCCTAATAGTATTTATCTTGAAGTCAACAATAAAGTTTAATCATATTAACTCATGTATCCAATTCATAATCTTATGAGGAAAAAGTCATCAGAATCTCAAAGGAATTTTTTTTCCTTCTTAAAGTTAAGAGTCATTCTTAAATAGTGTAAGATATGAAAACAGAGGAGAGAGCTAACAAGTGTTCCATCAAAGAGGTGTCCATGTACAGAGANCGTATATTTGGGCTATACAAAAATAACAACAATGAATGCTTTTGCCTAATAGTATTTATCTTGAAGTCAACAATAAAGTTTAATCTTATTAACTCATGTAACCAATTCATAATCTTATGAGGAAAAAGTCATCAGAATCTCAAAGGAATGTTTTTTTCCTTCTAAAAGTTAAGAGTCATTCTTAAATAGTGTAAGATATGAAAACAGAGGAGAGACATGAGAAGTGTTCCATCAAAGAGGTGTCCATGTACAGAGGTTGTCCATGTGCAGATATTGATGGACAAATGACAGTGCTTGTTTAATTAAAATTGAAAGGAATATAACAAGGAAAGTTATAGGATCAAAAAGTACATGGCTTCTGTAGAGACATGCAAGAGTCTACTTATGAGGAGGTGCAAAGGTTGTACTGAAGTGAATAAAACAACACAATCTGAAAAATTATAACATCATCACATGTTTAATTTCACTTTGTAAATATCAGTTTTTTATTAGCTATTTTCAAAATTCAGTTAATAATTTTTATAAAATCCATGATAAAAGTTGCTAATGAAAGAATGAGAATCTAAGTTAATGACACAGAATACATTATATTTTTTTCTTTCTGAAGAGGTATCAGTTACACAGCACAAGAGGATTCTTGGGTGCTTTAATCTCGGGGTCAAGGGCAAGGATGTGGATCTCAAGAACCTCTTACCTCACAGTCCTATAAACCTGCAGAAGTTCATTGCTCTGGTTGAACTTGTCTGAACTTTTATTTACTCCCATTTTTTCTCCATATCCTCACTAGCCTTGTTTTGGGTTTCCTTACCTGGATCTTTTAATAAAATGTAAATGAGATTAGGAGGACTGTGCCTGTGTGTGTGTGTGTGTGTGTGTGTTCTAAGTGAGATACAGCCTCCAAGTCACAGATGGCACATTAGAAAAAAGAAATATAGTAAAATGAGTAAAATATATTCTCATTCACAATTTCCTAGAGGCCCTTTGGTTGTTAATTGAAACTTTTGTCTACTTTATTGAACAATAAAAGTGGCAGCAACTACTCCCAGGTGTCCTTCAGTATTAAAAAGAGGATAAAGTGTTCCTGGCAAAGGTGACAGGAATGAATGCGATGAGCCCAGCTATCAAACATTCTGATATGTGAATTGCCTGATATTCCTATAATGCTGTCTTATGATTGGAAATGTTATCACTTCTATTGAATCAATAGAAAATGTTAAAGCTCCACAGAACCCCAATTACAAACTAATGCTGGAAGGTTAACATCTGGGAGCAGGAGAGATAGAAACAATCTCTATTGTCATACCTTCCTGACAAGTAAATGTCAGAAACATAACGCCTTTGCCTGGTCTCAGCATGGAGCACGTGTAAAGGAGTGATTGTAAGGCTGCCTCAAGTCAAATCACCTGTCATCTCAGCTTTGACACAGAATTACTTTTGTTTTATGCATCTATTAACCTTGAACTATCAGCATTTGTTTTAATGTTCTGGGCTGAATGACCTAAATGTTCTTCTCTC